>JAKWJD010001760.1:16864757-17464757 GCA_027705065.1 Solanum peruvianum
GATCAATTTCGACACCGTCCTTTTCATCCTTTCAACCAACAATCTAGCAATGTTCTTGTAGACTCCCCACCAGGCTGATTGGCCTAAAATCCTTCAACTCTGACGCTCTAGATTTTTTGGGATCAAAACAATAAAAGTTGCGTTAAAGCTCTTCTAAAAATGCGATTAGAATGGAAAATGGTGATGTTTTCCTTCAATAAAACCCAAAAAGTATAGAAGAACACTATTTGATAGTCATCAGGACCCGGGGCTTTCTCCATTGCACACAAGTTCAAACATTCCCTTATCTCTACTTCCTCAAAAGGTATCTGTAGCCATACTTTTTCTTCTTCAATGATCATTGTAGCCTCCTGCAGTCTCAACTCTGGTCTCCATTGTTCTGCCTCCTTGTATAGGTTTTTATAGAAACTATGCACGACCTCTTTAATCACAACTTGATCCTTAGTAACAGCTCCATCCACTTCCAATTGGTCTATATAGTTGAATCTTTTATGAGAAGTTGCAATTATTTGAAAAATTGTGTGTTCTTTTCACCTTGTTTTAGCAATTGGATTCTTGATCTTTGCTTCCATGCTAATTCTTTCTTGCCACATCTTCAAATTCCATGCCCAGATGTGTCTTCTGTAGCGGTTCATCATCTGTAAGGGGCCTTTGTTCTTGCATTGTTTCCCAATTACAAATTTGATTGAGAATATCTTCTTCCCTTTGTTTCCAGTTCCATTTATTATATTTGCTCCACTCCTTAAGCTTCACTTTCAACATTTTTAACTTTTCAGCCAAAATATAACTTGGTTTGCCAGTCACACTAAATGACTCCCACCAATCTTTCACCTTTTCTTTGAAGCCACCTCTATTCACCATGTTTCAAATTTAAAATAACACTTTCTCCACCTTCATCTCCACATGACAACACAATAGGATTATGATCTGAAGTAATTTTGGAAAGACTGCTTTGAATTGTTTGAGTAAAATTCTCTCCCCACTTTGCATAATACAGAAATCTATCAATTCTAGAAGCACAAATCTCCAGGTGAAAGAGCCTCCACATAAAGAAGGATCAACCATCTCAATTTCTTCAATGAAGGTGAGAATTTTGTCATACCACCGGACACCGGTCAATTTGTGACAATTTGTTCTCTTTGATGGATATCTAGTAACATTGAAGTCACAACACATTACCCAAGGCCCATTAATGTTATGCTTTAGACCTAACGTTCTTTCCATAGAACTCTCCTATTTATTCTGTTGTAGTCTGCACATACTGCACTCAGATACCAACTTAAATCATCATTTACTCCTGAAAACTTTATAGATATGCTTTGGTTTCCGTTCAGAAACAACTCTCTCCTCCAAATTATCCTATCCTATAGTATTAAGATCCCCCACTACTCCCTTGAGCCTCCTTCATTAACACCCCAATCCATCCGTTACTCCAAATGCTTTGTAATATGTTATGTATTGATCCCTCTAATTTTGTATCAACAAGAACTAGAAGATCAGCCTCCTATTTCTTTAATAATTTTCTCACTATCCTCAATGCTCTCTCCATTTAATCCTCTTACATTCCAAGACAAAAGTTTAACTCTCTTTATTGTTTGAGAGTTAGAATTCTCCCACTGGATCTTGGCTCTACATGAAATTCACATCGAAGAATAAATTTCTGATTTCTTTTGGAACTATGTTGTTCTCCTTATGACGTTCTAATTTTCCCCCGACCCATTACCCTTCTCCCTCTAATAAAGTTTCATAAATGGAGCATGTGCTTCCTTCCTACACCCCTTAAGATCAACTCCAAACTGCTGCTCAAATTTAAAATGTTCACTTGAACCCATTTAGTTGCATTTGCTTCCATATCTTCCTCTTGTGAACTGATGTCAATCTGGAGTGGAACTGGATCTGACTCTATGTACATGATTTCGTGTCTGAAAAATCCGTCTCCTCCTCTCTCTAGTGTTGACTTTCGATAACCTCGTCAATTATCAGAATCTTCTCATGATTTTGTTTTCCTAAGTGATCCTTGTCTGCTTTGTTTTTCCGCAGAAGGTATTATTGTATTATAGTCCTCAAACCCAAAGAAAACCAAGTTGTTTCTTGTTTTTATCATTATAATTTGAAGTATGTATTTTTTAAATTAAGGTTTGCTTAAGAAAAGTAAATACAGGAAGCAGAGCTCAAATTGGAGTTTAACATCATTATGAACTTTTGGAATACTACAGGAATTGTGAAGTTTTATATGTGGGCTCCCTGTTCTTGCATTTTTCTTATGTATTACTAAAGAGTTTATCAGATGATTTTTTGCTTATGTCAGGGGAATAGGAACTTCAAAAGTTTCAAACAGATGGTCAAGTTATTGGAAGAAGCTTCTGTCTCTTGTAAGGGACCAGAGAGAATTTTATTGATGAAAAGGTGGTTACCTGTACTTAAAGAAATTGAAAAGAAGACTGAGGTTTCTGCTAAAGATAAGGAAAAGATCAATGAGCAGCAATATTCTTCTGAAGAAATAAAGGAGAATCCAAGAAAAAGATCTCTGGTGAGTAAATTAATCTTCGAAGCTCTTTCACTTTTATCTTTTTTGTTTTGTGATGAAGCAGGACTTGGAATTTCTCTCTCCAGAAATAATTGTACCAATTTGTCTTCATGTAAGAAGGAAATCTGAATATTCTACAATTAGTTTGTTCTTCAGTTTGGGACTTGTATGTGCATTAAGTAGGCATTTGGTCATGTGATATCATATCACGATATGGTATCATGAGATGAAATATGCTTTTGGACATGCAATTATGAACAAATTCCATATCATGATTCCATATCATAAGATGTGATTCCATATTCTCCAACATGATATGAAATCATATGAAAATGTCATATCATGATTTGAGATTTTTTAATGCAAATGTTGATTCACAAGTTTATATTTTGTTAGAACAACCCCATATTTATATCCACTAGCCATTTATTTCAGATGTGTATTAAATTTATAATTACATCATTACTTTTTAATATTTATTACTCACTGACATAAAATTTATTATTCTCACCATATATAGTCACTTTAACTCACACTTCACAATTGTTGAGTAATAAAATCTCGAAGAGCCCGTGAAAGGTGTTTCATTTTTAATCAAACATATTGATGAGAAGTGAAAGTTAGGTGGAAAGTTAGGTTGAAAGTTAGATTGAAACAATTACTTAAGTGCAGAATACATAGCTTTGTAATAATTTATTATGCAATTTTATAATTTCTTGTTTATTTGATAAGATTCAATAAATAATTGGGGTTATTTTAATAGTTTGAAAACTTGTGGGAGTTTTATATTTAAGAAAAAAATATACAACACCGAAATTTCATATCGCAAGTCCAAACAAAATTTCAATTTCATCTCATGATACCGTATCATCATTTCATATCATGATATCATATCGCATGGCCAAACAGGCCTAAGTAAAATAATTGTATGCTTAAGTAGTTTTGCCATAGATTCATTGGTGTTGTTTATCTCATGGGATAATCTGTTCAGGAATTGGTTCATTATGTCAACTAATCTCCTTTTTGATATGGTGTGTCGATTAGTCCTCTTTTTCCGGTTTAGGAGTATCAAGGAGTGTCAGACATTCTTCAATCCTTTTATGTTGCTTTTGGTTGCGAAATCACCAACTGGATCTTGTTTTGTTATTTATACTTCAAGGATGTCTTCATCAATTGATTTCAAACTAACCTTGCTGAAGCGTATTTTATCTGGAGTATGATTCTTATACCATCTACAATCCATTAATATTTATTGCATCAAGTACGCAGACCATGAGGATCGACATCTCATATATTGATGAAAATGAGCATGTTTGATAAAGCTTCGTTGTCCACATTCCACAAGTGTCGTTTGGACGCAAATGTGAATGGATATCAGATCGTCTTTGGTTGTCTTACAATGCATATCACGTTCTGTTGGTTGTGATCTGTTTATTTGTTTCTGTTTTTCTTATATGGTTTTTGTGAAAACCCTTATGTTATATATATTATACTACTTGTTGTGAAAACAATCATTCAATCTATATTCATACTGTTTTGATTTTGGCATTGCTGTACACATTTGTACGTCATTTGTATCTACAAAAGATCATGCGATGTTTTAACAAAAGGACTGCCAAACAATTTATGTACAACCCGATATAGATATGTCTGCATGAGATTATCACTATGAATGTAAAGCACGAGAGAAAATATTAGTGTTAGAGAGTAACTGTAAAAAGTGACAATTAAACACAATCATGTTGTCTTCACCTATCATGATAAATTTTACATGAAGTAAACCAGTAAAGAACTCATTCAATGAAAAATATAATAACAATATAACCAATTGAATGTCTTCTATCAACAACAAAGTACACCTGTTTCAATTGAGCTTCAATTTCATCTCGTTGTTTCTTCAGTGTAGAAATCTCAGCCACTAATTCCTGAAAACACAAACATATGAACCCCAAAACTTTAGGCCAAGCAATCCCAGAATCCTATATTTTGCATATACTCTTCAACTATAACTAATGCAAAAACAATTTGGTTATAACTTAACATCATGCAAAGATGTTACCTCCTTTATTTCACCAACTTCGCTAGTCTTGGCCACACGAATTTAGTGCCTCCTCTTTCTATATTCTGTCAACAGAAAATAATTATGAAAATCAGATCGCTATATTGATACACATTAAGAATCAAGTAGCAATAAAAGCACTTCGCCCAATTCATAATTCCACTAGAAACCTCGGCTGATGAACGATTCTTGGTAACAGAAGCATGGACACGCTCAATTTTTTTGTGTAAAAATTATATTTTGAGTGGTCTACAAGATGATCTGTACAATGTGTACATCAATTTCAAAACCTCAAAAGAACTCTGGGATGCTTTAGAAAAGAAGTACAAAACAGAAGATGCCGGAATAAAGAAATTCATTGTGGCAAAATTTCTGGACTATAAGATGATATACAGTAAGACTGTCGTCACCCAAGTTCAAGAATTGCAGGTCATAATCCATGATCTCCTTGCTGAAGATATAAATTTATTTAATGCCTATGTTAGAAATATTATGTTTTCCCTTAATACTCACATAACCTTTAATGTAGGATTGATTGTGAATGATGCTTTTCAAGTGGCTGCAATTATTGAAAAGTTACCTCTATCGTGGAAAGACTTTAAAAACTACTTGAAACACAAATGCAAGGAGATGACTGTTGAAGATCTCATAGTAAGGTTGAGAATCAAAGAGGATAATAAGGCTGCAGAAAAGAGGTCACGTGGTAATTCAGCAATATCTAGAGTAAATTTTGTTGAGGAAGATCCCACAAAATTAAAGAAAAGAAAGAAAGCATCTGGTTCAAAAAGCAATCCTCCTAAGAAGAAATTCAATGGAAACTACTTTAATTGTGGTAAACATGGTCATAGGGCTAATGAATGCCGAGGTTCTAAGAAGGACAAGAAAAAGAAGGATCAAGTAAACTTGGCTGAATCTAAAGGAGAAATGGACGATCTCTGTGCAATGCTTTCAGAATGTAACTTGGTTGGAAATCCAAGAGAATGGTGGATAGATTCTGGTGCCTCATGCCATGTTTGTGCCAACAAATAATTATTTTCATCATATACTCCAGCACTTACAGATGAAAAATTGTTTATAGCAAACTCCGCTTTGCAAAGGTGGAAGGAACTGGCAAAGTCCTATTAAAGATGACATCAGGCAAGGTGGTGACTTTGAATAGGGTCTCATATGTTCCAGAATTGAGAAGAAATTTAGTTTTAATTCCAGTTCTGACCAAGAATGGATTTAAATGTGTATTTGTTTCTGATAAAGTAGTAGTAAGCAAAAATGATATGTATGTAGGAAAAGGCTACCTTAGTGATGGCCTTTTCAAACTGAATGAAATTGCAATTGATATGAATAAAGATTTTGCTTCTTCTTACTTGCTTGAGTCTAAATGTTTATGGCATGAAGGTTTGGGACACGTTACTGATTAACTTAAATATTTTGCCAAAATTTGAGCGCAATAAATCAAAATGTCAAATTTGTGTTGAATCTAAGTACACTAAGCATTCTTATAAATCTGTTGAAAGGAATTCAAATCCTTTAGAATTGATTCACACTGATATTTGTGACATGAAGTCAACACCATTACGTGGTGGGAAAAAGTATTTCATAACTTTTATTGACGATTGCACTAGATATTGTTATGTCTATTTGCTTAATAGTAAAGATGAAACAATAGATGCATTTAGGCAATATAAAACTGAAGTTGAAAATCAGTTAAATAAAAAGATCAGAATGATCAGAAGCGATAGAGGTGGAGAATATGAATCTCCATTTGCAGAAATATGTTTAGAGAATTGAATAATCCATCAAACTACTACTCCCTACACTCCTCAGTCTAATGGAATTGCAGAAAGAAAAAACTGAACTTTAAAAGAAATGATGAATGCATTACTTATAAGTTCAGCTTTACCACAAAGCTTGTGGGGGGAAGCTATCCTTACAGCAAATCAGATACTTAACAGAGTACCTCACTCAAAGACAAATGTAATTCCATATGAGAAATGGAAAGGTAGAAAACCCAATTTGAAATATTTCAAAGTGTGGGTGTGTCTAGCCAAAGTCCAAGTTCCTATACCTAAGAGGGTAAAAATAGGACCTAAGACTGTGGATTGTGTATTCATTGGATATGCCACAAACAGTAAGGCATGTCTATTTTTGGTTCATAAGTCCGAACATCTGGATATTCATGATAATACGGTAATGGAATCATATAGTGCTGAACTTTTTGAACATATCTATCCGTATAAAACTACACTTGAGTCATCTAGTGGGGGATCTAAACAACCTAGAGAAGAACTAAAAGAGAATGAACAAAATGAAGAAAGTCCAAGATGCAGTAAACGTCAAAAAACATCTACTTCATTTGGATCAGATTTTGTAACATTTCTTCTTGAAAGTGAGCCTCAAACATTCAAGGAAGCAATGTTGTCTAGTGACTCAACCTCTTGGAAGGAGGCTGTTAATAGTGAAATTGAATCAATCTTAAGCAATCATACTTGGGAGTTGGTTGATCTTCCTCCAGGGAACAAACCCTTGGGTTCAAAATGGATCTTTAAAAGGAAGATGAAAGACGATGGAACTATTGACAAATATAAAGCAAGACTTGTTGTCAAAGGTTTTAGACAAAAAGAAGGTCTTGATTATTTTGACACATACTCGCCAGTGACTAGGATTACATCAATTCGGATGTTAATTGCACTAGCTGTAGTATACGATCTTGAAATTCATCAAATGGATGTGAAAACAACCTTCTTAAATGGAGAGCTTGAAGAGGAAATTTACATAGAACAACCTGAGGGTTTTGTAGTTCCTGGTATAGAAAAGAAAGTGTGCAAACTTATTAAGTTACTTTATGGGCTAAAAGAAGCACCAAAACAATGGCATGCAAAGTTTGATCAATCCATGTTGTCAAATGGATTTAAGATCAATGAATGTGATAAATGTGTTTACATTAAAGATACTCCAAATCAGGAAGTTATTTTATGCCAATATGCAGATGATATGCTTATAATGAGCAAAGACATTGCTAATATAAAAGCTACAAAGCGTATGCTTTCTAGTAAGTTTGATATGGAAGATTTAGGAGTTGCTGATGTGATATTAGGAATTAAAATTCTTAAAACTCCTAACGGTCTAGCATTGTCTCAAACTCATTTTATTCAAAAGATACTTGAAAAATTCAAATTTTTGAATTTTAAAAGGGCAAAGATTCCAATTGATGTAAATCTTCATCTTGCAAAGAATAAAGGTGAAAGTCAGTCTCAATTTGACTATGCTAGCGTATTAAGAAGCTTAATGTATGTCATGAATTGTACACGACCAGACATAGCTTGCGCTATCAGTAAACTGAGTCGATACACAAGTAATCCTAATCATAATCATTCGTTGGCAATGAAGAGAGTTATGGGATACTTAGATGACACTCAAAACTATGATTTACATTACAACAGATATCCAGTCGTTCTTGAAGGATATAGTGATGATACTGGGTCAACTGAAACAAAATCCACAAGTGGATACGTTTTTACTATTGGTGGAGGAGCAATATCTTGGAAATCATCCAAACAAACATGTATAGCTCGCTCTACAATAGAGTCTGAATTCGTTGCTTTAGACAAGGCAGGTGAAGAAGCTGAATGGCTCCGGAATTTCTTAGAAGATATTCCATTTTGGCCCAAACCAATGGCCCCTATATGCATACATTGTGATAGTCAAGCTGCAATTGGAAGGGATGGAAGCATTATGTATAACGACAAGTCTTGTCACATAAGACGAAGACAAAACTCTGTGAGACAACTACTTCCTAGTGGAATTATCACAATTGACTATGTGAAGTCAAAAGATAATGTGTCAGATCCATTTAAAAAAGGCCTAAATAGAGAGGGTGTTGAGAAATGATCGACGGGAATGGGACTATGGCCGAGAACAAGTCATCGTGGCGGTAACTCTACCTAGAATACTAGAGATCCCAAGATCTAGGTTAAGGGAGATAAAACAAAGTCATTGATGATGGTTAAACATTGTCAAAGAAAAAAAATTATTATTATTATTATTTTATGGTCCATTCTCATGATTAGACAATGTTTAGTAACCAGGATAAAGACATAAGGACTTTTTAGTGGTTTCTAAGTTTGATACAGGGAATATCAAGTGGTGTATCTATGGGATAACACATTTAGAAATCACCTATGTAAGTGTGAAGTGTAAGCCGCTTCAAGGAGAATCCGGTAAGGCCAGTTCTGTAAGCACTTACTATTCAAGATGTTTTCATGGCTGAAACGAACAAAACAATGAGAACTAAGAACAGTTCAAGGGTTGATTGTGTGACATATGTTGTCTAGGTATACACCAAAGCTCGACCGTTCAAAGATATCAAATCGACCGATTGACCGAGTATATCCGATATATGTTCACTACGGAAAGTTTAAAGGGAAACCTACTTATCCAGATGCGATTAACCTTTACCTAAAAGACTCACAAGTTTTTTCATGCATATGTTTTAACAATATCCTTCCCCATTCATGTGGGGGATTGTTGGGTTTTAGCAAGTGTGAATGGGAAAATAAAAGAGAGAGTATGAAAAGTGAGGGAACTACTTTGAAGGGAAAATGAAAAGTCATTTGCAAATTGCAAATGAAAAGTCATTTCTCCCATATCGGCAAAAGAAAGGGAAATTGTTGTCCTTATAGAAGGAAACACTTCCATTACTTCTTACAGAGCTAAGAAGAAGATGCCCCCCCGCGCCGTCGTCGTCGTCGCTCGCTCGGCTCGGATTTGGATTTGGATTTGGAAAATGATTTGATTGATAAATTTTTTGGACAAAATTTATTTAATCAGTTTTTATTAAATCAAATAAATCCTGTTAATATTATCTCTTATAAATTTGCGGGTAACGGTAACATTCCGAATAGTCGTTACTTTTCAAAAAATCGTTAGTTTCCAAAAAGTAGTTATTTTCCTAACAGACACATTTTTCGAAAAGTTGTTATTTTTTCCAAAAGACACAACTTTCTGGAATAAAGGGGTCGGAACAGATTTCTCTGAACAAACACGTTTCTTGCTGAAAATGGCTATAAAAGGAAGTCAATTTTTGATTTTTCAAACACTGAAATTTTTTTCTTTCTCTGCATTTATTTTTTCTCTCAAATAAAATCAAAGTGTCGATCGACTGAGTCCGTGTGACTTGTTGCTGTTCTTAAGTTCGTTGAAGTTAAAGAAATTTGAGGTACCGCTATTTCTTTAACAGGTTTAATCCGTTTTATCTTGGGAGAAATTAATCCATAACCTTGGGTACAATGAGGGGATTAAATTTCTTAAGGACACACAGTAGTTTATGTGGACTCGGATTATTTCTTGTATTTTATATTTTTTCTGCTTCATCTTATTTCTGTTTCTGTTTGTTAACCTTATAAATACAGGTTATTTTAAGAATAACAGATTTGAATTCTTTTCCTTGGAGATTAGTTTATAGAGTTAGCATGAGTCCGAGTCAAGAGTTATGTCTATAGAGGGGCTCCTACTTCTCCTTTAGAATTAAGGAAGCTAGAGCAAAGGTCCTTCAAAGAAATGCTAGAATGGCCAGTTCTAGAGTTGGGAAACATACTGAAAAATTGAATCTGGAAAAGAACCTTGCTTCTCTATATCAAGCAAACATGTTCAAAGAAGGAAGAGTTTCTTGAGTCTTGCTTGGTCAAGACCTTTTCAAAATGTTGAGATCGACAGAAGCGTTAGGAAATCTATAGATACATTTTTTTCATCTAAATAAAACGAATTTAAGATGGTTTCTAAACTTCATTGACATTATTTCATTGCATCTATATATCTTATTCTTTCTTTCTCTTGTCCAAATAATTGTTGTTTGGCTACATATTTACATTTTCTTGCTTTACATTTATTTTTCTGGTTTCCTCATTAATGCTTTTGTTCGCTGAGGTCGCATACCCTGATTGAGCTCTGCACTCAAATCTCCACCACAGTTTGGTTGTTTGTTTGCATTTTTATCCTTTGACTACTCTTCATGATTGGCCTCTCTTCCGTAGTTTCCACCTGTGTGCATCTTCATCTTTCTTTAGGTTTTGCCATCATCGAACTGTAAATCTCTTTTTGAAAGAACTTCAAGATTTTGTTGCTATATCTTTCCAACCTTCATCCTGATTGATTTCAAGAATGATCAGTTAAGACCTTTAATTTCCTGGTGTTGGTTAAATACATGTAAATCTACTTGTTGAAGTTTCGGAAGATTTTGCTTATGTCTAGTTGCTCCTCTTCTACTTGTGTCATATCTTGCCAGTTCCACCATGAAGTTAAAATTAGAATGCTACGTCTTTACCTCATAATTAAACAACATATTTTCATTACTTTTCTACTTGCCCTATAACTAAGCTTACATCAGTAGTACTGCTAATCTCACTATATTATTCTCATTCAAGGAAGAGTTTAGTTATCTAGAGAAACAAGGGAGATATTTATCTAGATTTATATACCAGGATCTTAGAGAGTGTGAAGACTCTAGTTTCGGTTGTTCTCTAATCAATTTTGACGCCTTACTTTCATTCTCAGAAGAGGGATATTACTAGAACATTATCTCTAACTAAAGGTAAGATTATTTTTGAATAGAAAAGAGAAAATTTCTGATTAAAAGATAAAAATAACATCAAGATAGGAAATAGTGATAGCAATAGTTGAATGATGAAAAGACTTAATTATGAATTGGGCGAAGTGCTTTTACTGCTACTTGATTCTTAATGTGTATCAATATAGCTATCTAATTTTCATAATTATTTTCTGTTGATAGAATATAGAAAGAGGAGGCACTAAATTCGTGTGGCCAAGACTAGCAAAGTTGGTGAAATAGAGGAGGTAACATCTTTGAATGAAGTTAAGTTATAACCAAATTGTTTTTGCATTAGTTATAGTTGAAGAGTATATGCAAAATATAGGATTCTGGGATTGCTTGGCCTAAAGGATTGGGGTTCATATGTTTGTGTTTTCAGGAATTAGTGGCTGAGATTTCTACACTGAAGAAACAACGAGATGAAATTGAAGCTCAATTGAAACAGGTGTACTTTGTTGTTGATAGAACGCATTCCATTGGTTATATTGTTAGTATATTTTTCATTGAATGAGTTCTTTACCAGTTTACTTCATGTACAAATTTATCATGATAGGTGAAGACAACATGATTGTGTTTAATTGTCACTTTTTACAGTTACTCTCTAACACTAATATTTTCTCTCGTGCTTCACATTCATAGTGATAATCTCATGCATACATATCTATATCGGGCTGTACATAAATTGTTTGGCAGTCCTTTTGTTAAAACATCGCGTGATCTTTTGTAGATACAAATGATGTACAAATGGGTCTTCTATCTAATTTCTCCTTGATGAAATATCTTTCTACCTCAACCAGATTCATATCGAGGGACCTTGATGAAATATCTTTCTCCTTAAGGAAGCCACCCTCTAAAGACCACGACACATGTACGACATTTCTCAAGTCTCAAGTCATACACACATATAGAGTATTAAGGACTATAGACTACACAAACTCACATTACATCATAGGAGACAAGAACATATTCAATCATTAGAATAGAAGACTCCTAACATACTTTGATCAAACATTCATATAGGGTTCATATAGGCAAGGGTCATGCAACAAGAACATTAGCCATACAGACCACACCTAACCCTAACATTATCTTCACATATACACAACATTATCCAAAAAACTAAATCATGAAACTAGTGTGGAAGACTATTCATATACTTCACATAACATCAATTCACTTAGAACATGATATTAGAATCAAGGCTACATCCTTCAACTTCCCAAACATGAGATCATCAATATCAATCCATCTTGCATCTAATGCCTTCAAGTCCATTATCATAACACATAAACATGTAAAAGAATGTAACAACCACCACCATAAGTGTACCATACCAATCATCACCATTCAATATACATTCTAAGATAAATAGAGGAAAATAGGTCAATTTAACAAATATCCAAGTTAATGATCATCCTTGATAAATTCCAAAAAATTCATAATCAATTGACATAAATAAATATAGAACTAATAAATTCATTATAATCTAAACATAATCTAATCATCATGTCATAAAGATCACAAGACCCACATTATATGACAATTTAAGAAATTAGGAGGATCATGTGTTCTTCATAAAATGGATTGAAATTTATAATCAAACATAAATACATCATTATAATGACATTGAAATCAATTTGACAATGAACCCATGACTAGATTAAATTTTGGTCTTGAATCACTTTTTAACCCTTTTCCCTAGTTGTTTTGGTCTTTGGTCTTCCCACTGTCTTTACAAGTTCAGGTGGATCCATTGCATATTCTGGCAATACATTCAAAATTGTTCACCTCTTGCTGGTATCAACTTTGCTTTATATGTCATCAAATAAGCTCCTTACTGTACCACCAATTAATTTCATTCTTTGGTTCTATCTTGATGGTATGAGGGCATGGAATGCCAGTCAATTGCCATGACCTATATGTGCATTTTTTCTCAGCTAAATTCACTATATGCCTATCTTCACCCTCGCACACTTCATATCCAAGATCACCATTGAAATCAACACTATACAATTGAGCTATTCTCATGTATGCAGTGAACAATTTCATGCACTTAGGACTGTAATCAGTAGTCCACTTGCTTACATCTTCTTCCTTTTCTCTTAACCTGTTCATTATCTTGATTCTTATATCTTCAAGCATTTAAAGTATTGGCTTACCTCTTGCTTCCAGGATCCAAGAATTGAAGGACTCTGTGAAATTATTGTCCCATATAATATGCTCTGCACCATGTTTGTGGTGGATACTTAAGAAAATCCTCGGCAACACCTTTTGACAATGCACCAAGTGCATTTAACTGATCCTTGAAATCTTCCTCATAAGTACTCCAAGCAGCCCACCAAAGCAGTTTCTTCATCTCTCCTGACCTAAATCTCTTCATCAAGTTGGCCTCAACATGCCTAACACAATACCTATTATCAGTAAAAATGAATAGTTAGTGAATATATTCAAGAGAAAAATAATTAAAAAAACTTAAAGTACGTGTGGTGAGACGAAGGAAGGACATATTTTACTACATTTATCAATTCCTGTACATGTCAAATAAGCAAATATATAGTTACAAAACTGTTATATGAAGAAGACAAATTATTCAAATAAAAAGAAAAAAGTATTTACCTTCTGCATATCAGACATACAAGTAACATTTTCACTATCTTCCAAATTCAATGAATTGTTCAGCAATTGTAGAAACCATATCCATGTCCTAGTTGTCTCCTTATCAACAACAACCCATGCCAATGGATAGAAGCAATTTTGAGAATCTTGTGCCATAGCCACCAAAAGTTGTTCCTTACATTGACCTTTCAAGAATGCACCATCTAGTCCAATGAGAGGTCTCAAGCCTTCTTTTCGTCCCAATTTCAGAGCATTAAAGCAGATATACATCCGAAGGAACTTTATTTTACCTTGTTCCAGTGCATCCTTTGATAAATTGATCACAATATCACTATCAAGATTGCTTTGCCCAAGCTCATTTGCATAAGCCTCAATTCTGTTAAAATCATCTAAGAAATTTCCCTGTAATTTTTGAAGAGCCGTCCTCTTGGATCTTTTCAACTTAGAGGTACTAGAATTCAAGTTGAATTGATCCTTCAAGTCTTTTCTCATATCCTTTAGCTTATACTGAGGGTTATTCTGCAATTTACTCTTGAAATATTGTGCTAAAGAACTTGTGCAAGCTCTAGGATTTAAAAATGCATCCTCACAATTGTGATTTGTTTTCAGTATTTTAATATTAACACCTAGACCTTTACCATCTTGCAATATAAGCAAAACAAAAAGACAACCAATCATGCATTTATACCTTAGTGTAGTTCTACCACTTTTTTCCACTACTATAGGCTTGGAATTTGAAAGATAGTACAAATTCACAATTTTTTTTGCCTCATTCAAGTCCTTGAAAGTCATGGAGGGATGAAGTTCTTTGTAGTGACTGAGATCAACATTTACTTCTTTAGATTTATGCATCTTAATAAGGTCTAACTCATCGAAGTTATATTCATCATCACTAGGCTGGTTATCATCACTACAAGCACTTTCTGTTTCAGCATCAGTTCCATATTCACACTCTACCATGTATGCTTCACTATGGTGAATAATATTTGGTGCAGAAACAGTTTCTTCAAAATCATCCACACAGCAAATAAATGAACCACCTTAAATTGTTCATTTAATAGGCATTGGAGTGTCTTAATTCCTTCAGATCCCTCAAGCAAGTAAAATTTCCCAGAAGGTCCTTTCACTAGAATTTGTTTCACAAGCACAAATCCTAAGTTTTTTGTGTACTCTTCGACTATTTTATCATAGTCAAAGAAATCTGCACTACTGTCTCTCCTAATAGCGTCATGTACTAGTAGTGGTTTTGTAATCCATTTACCCCCATAATGCAACATAAGGTCAACCAAAAGATATTTCATATTGAATTGGGAAAGAAAAGTAGACAAAAGCAAACATAAATGAATAAGGAACACAAGCACACAAGAGCTAAATAAATAAGTGATTACACTTTGGAAATATATACTTAAAGCGAAAAATGAAAACTAAGAATGGAGTGAAAATAACTCAACAAGCATACATTAATAAGATACACAATAAATAAGTCATTACACTTTTTAAAACATACGGTAGCTACATGGTTATTACAACATAAAAAAAATCAAAAACACAAACACACATGTGCATTGGGACCTCACACATCAAGTCCTTACATGGGCCACATGTTTTACAACATAAACAAAGTGGGAAAATATATGACCAAACATGCCTTAAACTTTAGGAATCTATATTGAAAGAAAGAAAAAACATATAGGGACCACATGTTTAATTCAACATAAACAATAGATGTAAAAACTCTAAACAAAAAGGTGAAAAAAGGCATTTGGGATAAGTCCTGGCTATTATGCAAAAATGAACTTAAAAAAAATAAAAAAACATACAGGGGCATGTTTTACAACATGAACAATATTGAAAAAAATGTGAACAAACATGTGTTACTTTTTAGGAATCTAAACAAAAAAAAAATGAAAGAAAAAACATACAGTTAGGTCAAGTAATAGTAAGTACTATTGTTAACTTTTGGTTTTGAAAGTTGCCGAGTCTATCTACTACAATGTTCATGTACACAGTAAAAAAAACTAGACAAGCAAATGACTCAAGCTCCTTTTAAATTAGTATTTCTATTGTGTTTCTTATTCATTGAAGTGATGCCTCATATGAGAAAACTATTCCTTTTTGGCTTCCATTTGATTTTTTTAATCTTAAGTTTTTCTAAGTTGCAAATATTAGTATATTTATCTATTTCGTAATAAACAATTCATAATAAATAGAGAGCATTTAGGATAAACAATAGGACTACAACATACAATAAACAATAGGACCACAACGTATAACACAACATTCTCAAAAGATTACAAAAAGGAAATAATAAACAACAAAAAGGGGCATTTGGGGCCACACACTTCAGAATAGGACAAAACAATATATATTCATATACTAGTCCATTAAATACTACTACTTTAACTCAAGTATTCCTTAAATCCAACTTTGACATAATAAGACCACAACGTACGAGACAACATTCTCAAAAGATTACAAAAACTGTAGCTATTGAATCACAATTCAATAAGATACAAAATCACACGCCCTTCTTAAGTATCTCCTACAGTATATTCTGAAAAATTATCAAAATTTTTAGTAATACTTTAAACGATTTAGAATAAACAATAGATTCTTTGCCTAACTCAAATAAACATACAATTTCTCCCTAAATTTAACATATCAGAATATTATAAACAAGGTCGCAAAGGCTAACTATCCAAAACTTTGAAATCGTAAACATAATAAAATAAGAACAAAGATTAACTAAATTACAGCCACAAAAATCACTCTGAAAACCAGGCGTGAAATCAATTTTGTAATCAAATCACGAAATAAGGGAAATCTGTGAACCATAGAGATGAATAAACAAAATATTCTTTGCTTAACTCAAATAAACAAATAATTTTTCCCTAAATTGAACATATCAGAATATTATAAACAAAATCGCAACCCTAACAAAAGAACATGTCTTTGGAATCGCAAAATCAGAACCATCGCAAAATAAGAACAATAGAATTTACCAACCAACAGCTGCTAAAATCCACTTCGAAAGAAAGGGGTGAATTAGTCTCTTAACTTAGAACCATGGCGAAATCAACTTTGAAATCCCAAGGCGTCCATGACAGGATCTGTGAAACCCTAGAGAAATTATGTTACATAGAAATGGGGGGAAATGTATTTTATCATTTTAGAGAAATAAAAAAAATGGATTAAGTGGTATTTCCTAAGAAAATAAGGGCAAAATAAGTATTAATATTTTCTTAATATATGTGAAGGTTAGATGTCATGTGGCATCCACGTGGCGTCCATGTGGCGTCCTCGTGGTGTCCATGTGGCACTTAACACACCTCAATTAATAGTAAGGGTATATGTGACCAATACTTTAACGAAAGGGTATTTTTGAGCCAAAAAATAGTTCAAGGGTATATGTGAGCTATTTTCAATAGTTCAAGGGTATTTTTGAGACTTTTCCAAACAATTCATAATTAATTGACATAATGAATATAGAACTAAGAAATTCATTATAATCTAAACATAATCTAATCATCATGTCATAAAGATCACAAGACCCACATTATATGACAATTTGAGAAATTAGGAGGATCATGGGTTTCTTCATGAAATGGATTGAAATATATAGATAAAACAGTAATTAAACATAAATACATCATTATAATGACTTTGAAACCAATTTGACAATGAACCCATGGCTAGATTAAAAATTGGAAATTTTTGTCTTTGAAGCACTTTTGAAAATCATTGATTGAACTCCTTAGACAGAAGATTAACTATAGATCAATGATTACCTTACCTTATTGATTGAAGACCCCTGAAAAATTGTAGAAGAAACCATATAAATCCATCCCCTAGATTGAAATTGAGTTTTGGTCTCCAATGTAGGTTTGAGAGAATTTGGAAGAGAAGAGAGTTTTAGGGTTTTGATTTTCTTATTGGGTGTTAGGGTTTTGACTTTTGAAAGGGGTTTCAATAGGTCATAAAAACAGTTTCTAACTGACTCCCAAATTACCCAGTTTACCCCCATACTTATTGGACTTTTAGATATATCAAACTTAACTTTCATTTCCAAAATCTTCATCGGGGAACAAGTCCGCGTCACAGAGTTGTTCCTAGATGATTCTTGGGCAGCTTGTTTTCCCAAGGTTGGGTCCTCCTCAAGGACCCCTAGGCCGATCCTTGGGGAGTCGTAATCAGACATTTTGGCCCTAAACATGTTTACGACACTAGGGTCACATCCCTGTTTTTAGACTCCAAACAACACATAAAAACAAGGCAAACATACAAGGACACACTAGCACGTCTAAAGACTAACTTTCGAACGTCTTGGTTGTTCTTGGATGTTTGACCTCCAAACAACTTCAAATCTATTATAAAAGATTTATAACAGTTTATTAACATGTTATTAACCTTTTTAGGCACATGTGAGGATCTAGCTACTTTATTTCATTTTGAGGGTCTTGACTATATTCCTCACTTGGGAATATTCGATCGCGGATGACACTTGGAACCTTTTAAAACACACTTAAGGACTTAATGAACCATATAGCAACTCACAACATATAACATGGTTACACATAAGATTCAATTCGCCAAACTTACAAGGAACACCAACTTCATACTATTATGCAACTAAAGAAACAACATCAAACAACGATTTCTCTTACTTTTTCTTCCATGCTTACATGCCTTTTCATACTCATTGCAATTTGGAGGAAATACCTTCTCAAACTTTTGGCATGCTCATTATTTTATCATAAAGTTAGACATATGATGGATTTCAAATGCACACATAGGCAAACACCACACTTCAACTTATGAGAAAATTAAGCAATTCATTTAGTTGCACAAAAATCATGAATAATGTAGATCAACTACAATCTTATAGCCTAGAAATAATACCATCAAGGTCATACATAACATTACAAAGTTCAAATTTTTTTCAATGAAAAAATGTCTTCCCTAGTCACAACATACACTCATGGCATCATATAGTTTACATAAAAGAAATGCACGAAGGTCAATTCATATTAAGTAGGATTTCTTTACTCCAGAGCATGATTGACTCTCTTCATTATGAAATCAAAAACGGAAGTTCATACGACACACATCACAACAATAAGAAGTCATTTCATATGCTTTAAATTTTTATCATGACATTGGCTTTCATAAACATGCATCATTTAGGAAGATTGTTACAATTCATAGGCACACATTGATGACATTGGCTAAACATACCATCACTTCTCAAGAATGCCTACAACAACACTTCCTAATTCATAAAAGTCACACATTTTTAAAGGGAATCATCATTTCTCATTTAAGGAAAACTCAACACTTCATTATTTGTCAAAAACACCCTCACATTGAAAGTGTTATCAAGCATTTCCATCTAGCCACCTCATGAATTTAAATGCAGATGTACAACAACACGAGAAACATCATTTTTATCAAAACTCTTTTTTCATGCAATAATGACCTTTCGTAACATGCATAAAAAGTGTCACTTCAGACATGCATAACATATGGAGAAATGCAACTCATACTTATATGCAAGACTCCTATCATAACAAGCTACTTAGGAACTCTTTGGTTTCAAGCTTGAGTAGGAATAGAAGGAAAATATAGGGATATCTACAACCCTACTACTCACATCATCATCCCCCACTTAGGGTAAATCCATTTGAGAGAAACCTATCTCATCCAAGAGGACTTGGACTCACCAATCATTCTGGTTAAGCACATATCCCCTTCTTGGGGTCAAGCTTATGCTAACTTTTCTTAACCTCACCTCCTTCCATCTCTCAAGAAAGAGTCATTTCCCCCTTATCTATTCATTCGCACTCCACTAGGTGACGAATTCAAGAGATCCCAAATGAGTAGATAACATATTCCACTCCATGATCATCACTCCAAGTAATTCAGAACATAAGGAAGTTTAAGGGAACTCAACATAGGACCATTAAGGGAATTCATAACCTTACTATATAGGTATATTGTCCCCCACTTGGGGTAAGCCTAATCCCATATTCATCACCGTATTCCCCTTAAAAATCAAGGTCAAATCAAGTCAAGACCAAACCTACATACTCCTTACATAAAAGGATTTGACATCCTTGAGTGTTTCCACTCCTAATATCATCTCAAGGAGCCTACTAACTCAACCATCAAGAGGTATTCCACAAGTACCATTTCTCCTCTAAGTTTATCACCTAAAGGAACTCAAAACAATCAAGTTAGGTCATACAACACAACCACATGAGTCCTTAACTAAACCATGAATACAAAGGTAATTTTATATCTCATCACCTTCTACCACTAAGTCATAACAAGGGTAGTAGCTTCAAATTCAAGCCTACAAGGGTCATCACATTTGGTGGAAACTTCCAACCATCTATGCCTTGGTACAACCTACGCACTTCCTCAAATGACCATACATAAGATAAAACTTAAAAGACAACTAAGCACTTTAAAGTAGGTCAACATCAATTTTTTTTGCTTCTCTTTAAGAGTTGAGGGGTGCATACTACCCTTTAAGTCATTCTAGGACAAAGACATAATCCCAACTTATAGAATAAAACCCTTTCTCCCTTTTCCCTACTCAGGGAATAGATTCCTTACTAGGTTCAATACCCAACTTCCCTCCTTAGGAGCAAGTCTACACCAAAGACTCCAATCCACACAAAGGCAACTATGGTGCATTTCTCAAATAACAAGGCAACATCATTCTTTCACTATTTATCACTTTTTGTCGAAAACATTTCATGTCTATACCATAACATTACACTATCCTCAAACATAACCTTACACAACCCATCATTCCAAAGGGAACTCGATATAACTACAACATCTCTTAATAAGATAGAACCACATCATATCATAGATTTTCAATATAATATCTCATAATCTACATATTTCCATAAATGGCATCACCTCATACATACCAATTTCACCCTTACATATATTCATCTAGCCACAATACCAAAGTAAGCATCAAAACTCACCTTTTCTCCCTCAAGCTTTGAGACATCATCCTTTTAAAGCAATCACATCTAAAAGACCACTGAACAAGGAAACATAAGACAGAAATCATATAGATCTAAGTTCTATGGCATGACACAAGAGTAGTGAAGAAAGTGAAATTTTATCATCCTATAGCTTCTCGCTCATAGATGTGTCGCGAAGCACCGCCGATAAACGGAACTCTACTAAACATTGCAGTATGAGACTCTGAAACCTAAGGAATAATCCCAAAACCTTATGCTCTGATACCAAGTTTGTCACGATCGCAGAGAAACCCCAAGAAGTAACATGGCGTACTTGACTTCTCGGAGGTCTTATACAAGCCCTTAAACAACTTTCATTTCATAGACATATAAATTTAGCGGAAAATTTAAAACTTTTTATCGCACATCATATGCTAGATAATCACTTTATATCTATATATGTATATAAAATATCATAATTACATAGTTAGACTCGAAGTCTCATTTGCCAACTTAAGAGGCAACTCAATAGAATAGAATAGGGACACGACCCTTAAAAATATAAAGTATAAGTCTAATCTATTATATAAACTTAACGAACATCTTGAAATAGGTAATCCTTGAATCATAAGGATTCCTTTTTCTTGAACTTGGGAGATCTATCCAAGCCCTTCACTTAGGATACATCTTCTAGATATCAACCCCTAGAATTTATATAAAAAATGAAGAAGAATGGTATTAGTACAAGAATACACTATATATTACAACCATGCAAAAAATGCATTTATAGAGGAAAATTCTTTTGAAATCGTGCAACATTTCTTTATAGGAAACTTCATGAACATAGGCACATATAAGCACAATATCGTTCACATATATAGACATGAATACTACTCATAATAGCACATAAAGCCATTTATCATATGAGGCATATTCAATATATACAATACCTTACCACTCTTTTTTCTTACTTCTTTCCTTAAGAAACCCTCAAGTGTACTTAGTATAATGTATCACCCTAAGGTCACCAAAGATAGTCCATCATAGATATGCTTCATAAGCACAACCACATATATTCATAAGTCTCATAAACATAAGTTTCACATATGGACCATCACCTAAGACAACTCTTAAGTCACACTAGTTCCATGTGTTGGTAGCATCCCATAATACTACTTCCACCAAGTGTACCTAAGTAGTCACCCTAGATAAGGCATAACATACTTAATAAGTCATAACACATTCATTTATAGGCATAAGGAACTTATTTTATTGCACAATATAAGGACTCTTTCCTTTACTATAACCTTAGTCATAACTCACTTGGTTAATACCATAAGTAAACCACCCTCACAACACCTTTACAAACTTACTTGTCCAACGTACACATGGAGTCCCATACCACCACATATTAAGTAAACTAATTTAGAAGCCCTAAGTGCAATTCACACCCATACACATAATTCATGCATTGACATACAAATTCACTTAACATGCATTCATACATTTCATACATAACATAACATAAGTCTTACATTCATCTGTGTACTAATATTATCCTTTTTTGTTTGCTTGTACAATGCATGGGTAGGGTCCATTGTCCTACCTATATTAAGTAATCATCCTAAGGAGTTGTTATTAGAGTCTATAATCTTATCTTAGTTCATATCTTACTTTGGGAGACTTAGCCATAACCTACATAAACCAGTGAGCTACATGGAATCTGGTGTTCTCCCCCCACATCAAAAAGAGAGGGTTACCACTTGCCTTAGGTGTAACAAATGATACATATCTATCTAGGTTATATCCACAAGATAAAACCTACAGGGGCACGTAGTTATGGAACATGTAGATTTCTACAAGAAACCATGACTTTCTAGCGTGGAGGTTTCCATCCGATGCGACAACATCTGTGTTGGGAACCTGGACTTGCTAAAGGTGAAGGTTCTCTTGTTGAAAGCCAGACTTACTATTATGAATCCCCCACTCTCACTTATCATGTTCGCTCGGTTCTAGGCTCAAACTCCCTCTTTTAAATATATTTAAGCCTTTAATGCGTAAGTTCATAAAGAAGGATTTAGGATCTTGCTCCTTCATATATCATATTGCTCACATGTTTCTAAGATGAGAATGTCCTTTCATCATATATCCTACTTAATGTGAGAATGTCCTTTCACATATTTATACAATCATACATCATGTGTGTATCCATACAATGCGAGATATACCTTCATATAAACACCTTTAATAACACATATTCATAACTTCACTAATCATATACTTCAGATGCAAAGAAATAGGTAATGGTGCATAGGAATTACCCTTTCATTGGTCATCATGAATCTATCTTATTCATATACATTCATGAAATGTGTGTGTGTACATTGGTCAACATGATCACATAATGGATAAGCATAACCTTGAGGGAGCTACCTTCTAAGGACCACAACATATGTACGATATTCATCAAGTGTCAAGTCATACAAACATATAGATTATTAAGTACTTTAGACTACACACACTCACATTACATAATAGGAGACAAGAACATATTCAATCATTAGAATAGAGGACTCCTAACATACTTTGATCAGACATTCATATAGGGTTCATATAGGTAAGGGTTATGCTACAAGAATATTCATCATCATTAGCCATATAGTCTAGAAGTAACCCCTAACATGATCTTAACATATACAAAACATTATCCACACACTTAAATTAACTGTTCATATACTTCACATAACATCAATTCACTTAGAACATGCTATAAAAATCAAGGCTACACCATACAACTTCCCAAACATGAGATCATCATATCAATTCATCTTGCATCTAATTCTTTCCAGGCCATATTAATAATACATAAACATTTAAAAGAATGTAAACATCACCACCATAAGTGAAGCATACCAATCATCACAATTTAATATACAGTCTAAGCTAAATAGAGAAAAATAGGTAAACTAACCAAATTTCCAATTTAATGATTATTCTTAATCAATTCCCAAAAATTCATAATTAATAGACATACAAGAATATATAACTAAGAAATTCATTATAATCTAAACATAATCTAATCATCGTATCATGAAGATCATAAGACCCACATTATATGCCAATTTAAGAAATTAGTAGGATCACGGATTCTTCATAAAATTGGATTGAAATTCATAATTAAAATTGTAACCAAACATAAATCCATAATTAGAATGACATTGAAATCAATTTGACAATGAACCCATGGCTAGATTGAAATCGGGAATTTAGGTCTTTGAATCACTTGTGAAATTCATTGATTGAAATCCTTAGATGGAAGATTAAATAAGGATCAATGATTACCGTGCCTTATTTATTGAAGATGCATGAAAAATTGGAAAAGAAACCATAGAAATTCAGCCCCTAGATTGAACTTGATTTTTGGTCTCCAATGGAGGTTTGAGAGAATTTTGAAGAGAAGAGAGTTTTGGGGTTTTGATTTTCTTATTGGGTGTTGGGGTTTTGACTTGGGAAAGGGGTTCTATAGGTCTTAATAATAGTTTCTTACCGATTCCCAAATTCCCTAGAATACCTCCTTACTTAATGGACTTTTACATATATCAAACTTAACTTTCATTTCCAGAATCTTCGTCGGGGAACAAGTCCGCGTTGCAGAGTTATTCCGACATGATTTTCAGAATTAAAGTTTGAGAAAGTAGAGTCCGGTACACGTCTGTGATGCAGACCAAACATTTGGCCTATGGAGAACCTAGTCCGAGACGTGGCCATGTTTCACCAATGAACAAAAAGCTACTGCCTTGGGCAGCTTGTTGGCCCAAGGTTTGGTCCTCCTCAAGGACCGCTAGGTCGGTCCTTGGGGAGTTGTAATCGGACGTTTTGACCCTAAACATGTTTATTATGACACTAGGGTAAACACCACTAGTTTTTTACTCAAAACAAGAAATAAAAACAAGGCAAACATACAAGGAAATACTAGCACGTCTAAAGACTAACTTTTGAACGTCTTGGTCGTTTGACCTCCAAACAACTTCAAATAAACCATACAAGCTTTAGAACACTTTTTAACATGTTATCAAAATTTTTAGGAACATGTGAAAATCTAGCTACTTTAGTTCATTTTGAGGGTCTTGAAAATAGGAATTGACGAATGGTGGCATGTGAGTTGTCCACCCGCATCCTTGAAACATTGTGGAGTTGAGGGGGTCCTTTTTTGTGGGTTATGACCGCTTGTGTATATACCACGGAGAGTGGAAACATTAGAGGAATATAAATCTTGAACAAACTCCTTGCTATATGGGTCCAAGTCTTGATCCATCCAATCATATATATGGAGAGTAAAGAGTCGGTGCGTGCACCTATGGAACTGTATGCAAACTCCTTGTGAGGACTCGAAGCTCCTTAGTAACCAACTGGGTCATCACCCCCTTCTCGTTGAGCCTCATGGAATCTCTAAACACCTGCCTTTGCATCTCCACGCACCACCTGTTTGGTTCATCTACAACCAGAGTGGGGTCATCTATTCAGGGTGCACGTGCAGCTTCCGAACTAGTGTCCTCATCAGACGAGGCTAATTGGTCTTGATCCCCTGATCTGGTGGCTCATTGAGAGTTGGAACCTGATGTAGTGGATGACTTGAACCTAAAAGACTGGGTTGACCCTGTTCCTAAATCTATTACGGAGTTGGATCCCGTTGGTGATCCCCTTTCTAAACTAAAAGCAGCCTCGATTGGTGAGTCTATCACTGTGCTCTCCTCATTAGACTAGGAGGCATTGACTATGTTGGGGTTCACATTCGGGGGGTACTCCTAGTGGATCGGGAGGATGCCACCGATGATTTTGTACCCAGAGGAACATAGCTGGGTCCTTCTCTATTTCGGAGTCTTTATTGATCAGCCCATAAGACTGGGCAGCCTACTTGGATTTGCCCCTCTTAGCGTAAAATACTTTCTTTTTTTGGAGACATTTTACCTGTGGAGCAATTGTTAGTATCCTAGAAGCTTGACGACACACTCAAACAAACACAGAAACAAGAGAACATGAAAATAAAAATACAACTTGTGACTGCAGAATCAGGTCAATGAGACCCATAGACGGTCCATAGAGTGATCTACTATATATAGAACCCGTCCGGTATGGATGGGTAAATACATACTCTTTGATGGAAACGACAGATGTAAATAATGGCCCGTCAATCAATCAACACAACATAGTCCAAATCTATCGTTTGACACGAAAAATATTTTGGGCATGGCAAATGACGAACCCAATCGACGGCCTTTCGACTGAACGATGGTCCATAGATGTGGTATTTTACTTTAGGTCTATGACAATTTTAGGCCTCTTAAAATTCCAGAAACTGAATTTCTTTATTGACCCATTTTAGAACAATCAATTCTAAACCTTCATTTGAACACATCATATGCTAGTTCATCATTCCTAGGATTCCAATTTCGTACAATTATCTAACCCTATTTGTATAAGGTGTGGAACCCTAGGTTGATACTTACATGGAGACTTATACACACATATTTATGGGTAATTAAATTTCTACACAACCATTATCTATCATTCCAAGAGAAGTTACTACGCATCTATTTCATGCAAAGTTAATCAATTTAGTCCCAAAGTCAATACCCACTCCCGACTTCTTATATTCAACTATGAACGCGAATTAAAAGTGAGGGGAAGTTGAATTACTTACGAATGATGAAGACTTTTGTGGTTGTGTGCCTACAATGATGTGCAACCCAAAGACAGCCAACGAGCGCCGAACTTGATGACCAGACTTTTGAGGATGAAAGAAGAGAAAATTTGGGAGAGATATGGTTGGGATTTGGGGAAAGTGAGGGGGCAGATGATTTGTGGAGTTGTGGTATTGAATTGGGGAGTACATTATGGAGGAATTGAATCAGTGGAAATGGTTATGGCAACAATTTTTCAAAAAATTGGAAAGAAGGAATGATTTTGAAAGATGGGGTTTTAAATGTAACCATGAGGGTCAGGTCGGTTCATTGCCAACTAGATCCACGAGACCCTATCGACTGTTCGTCAATTAGGATTGTCGATCACTCTTACACTTAGAAAAATTTGAAGGTTACCTGGGATCTGTGGACGTCATTGACTGTTCGTTTATTGAACGATGGACCGTCGATAGGGTCCGTAGACCTCTGCACTACACCATTATCTGCAGATTTTTTATTTTTCCTCCTACACATATAAAACCAATTAGGACATTCTTTTTGTATTTTTGGACAATTTTTAGACACGAACCATATTCCAATCTCTAGCTAACACTAACACACAAAGAACAAAAAAAATGAAACAGTTAGAGCAACTAAACAAAATAACAATTCTTTCTAAGTGGAAAATAAAACCTATTATTGGCTAAAGATTATACCTTGGGTTGCCTCCTAAGTAGTGCTTTATTTAACGTCGCGGAACGATGAAGTCCCCTTTATTACTTTGACTTCATCAAGAAGGTAGGCCTTTCCAACTTTGTGAGCACTCTCCACATGCACAAATAGATCTTTATCCTTTGTTCATTGACTGTGAATCTTGCGCTTCATGTGGGAACACTTTAGTGATGAGGAATGGCCCCGTCCATTTGGACTTGTGTTTGCCTAGAAATAAGTGCAACCTAGTGTTTAATAGAAGTAGAAGATCACCAACCGCAAATTCCAGCTTTTTAATTCTTTGGTCATGATACTTTTTTATCTTCTCTTTGTAGATGGCTGAACTTTCATAGGCTTTTAGGAGAAACTCATCAAGCACATCCAACTCATTTAGCCTCTATTCTGACACTCATGTCCAATCCAAGTTCATTCTCTTCATTGCCCACGTTGCCTTGTTCTGTAGCTCGGCCGGTAAGTGACAAGCTTTACCATATACAAGTTGGTATGGAGACATACCGTAGGGGTCTTATATGAATTGCGGTAGGATTAAAGAGCATCATCTATAGTCCTTCCCCAATCCGTTCCATTGGCATTTACAGTTTTCACGAGAATCTGCTTGATATCCCGATTGGACGCTTCAACTTTGTCGCTAGTCTGTGGGTGGTAAGAAGTAGCCACATTGTGGAGACCACCATATTTCTCTAGCACCCCTTTAAATTATTTATTACAAAAGTGGGAGCCTTCGTTGCTAATAATGGCCCTAGATTTTCCACAATTGAAGAATATATTCTTCTTTAGGAATAAGGTGACACTTTTCCCTTCATAGTTGGGGAGTGCAGTTGCTTCCACACATTTCGACACATAGTCAACCTCTACAAGAATATACTTCATCCCATGAGAACTCACAAATGAGACCATGAAGTCAATACCCCATACATCAAATAACTCAATCACCAGAATAAGGTTTATGGGAAGCTTTTGCCTCCTTGAAATCCCTTTATCTCGTTGGCGACGGTCATATTATTTGGCAAAGTCATGAGCATCTTCCTAGATGGTGGGCCAGTTGTACCCATACTGCAAGATATTATGCACGGTTCAACTACCACAATGGTGCCCACCAACAGGCGAAGAATGACACTCCTCCAGAACACTCAACACTTTACATAACGATAAATAATCGTTTGGGCAAAACTCTGATATAAGTAAGGCTCATCCCGAAAGAATTTCTTCACATCATGCATGAACTTCTTCCTTTAGTGGAAATTCAAATCCGACTAGACCAAATCACTTGCCGAATAATTCGTGAAGTGTGCGAACCATGGTATAAGATCCTGAGAGGAAGCCAATGGATGCTCATCGGGGAACTCATCATTAATTTCAGCCTTTCCCCCAATTAACGCATAACTTCATCTTCCAATCTAGACAAGTGGTTGGCCACTTGATTTTCAGTCCCCTTTTTGTCCTTCACCTCAAATTCAAACTTTTGGAGCAATAACACCCACCTTATCAACCTTGGTTTTGCATCCTTCTTTGTCATCAAATACGTCAAAGCATAATGTTCCGTATGCACTACGACCCTCATGCCAAGCAAATAGGAGAAAATTTTTTCGAATGCAAATGCCATTGAGAGAAGTTCCTATTCAGTTATAGTGTAGTTCTTTTGGGATTCATTTAGGGTTGTACTCGCATTGTAGATGGGGTGAAGGATTTTATCCCTTCTCTTTCATAGTACCATACCAAGTGCAACCCCACTCGCGTAACACACCACCTCAAATGGCTCACTCCAATTTGGTGAGATAATAATGAGCGCGGACACTAACTTACCTTTCAACTCTCCAAAGGCTTTGAGATATAATTCATGAAATATAACTTACTGTCCTTCTCAAGCAGTTTGCATGGATATTCGATTTTACAAAAATCATTGATAAAACTTCGATAAAAACCTGCATGCCCAAGATAGCTTGTCAAAACCTTGACTAAGATGGGTGGTGGAAGCTTCTTTATCACCACAACTTTGGCCCGATCAACCTCCCTCCCCTTTTCTGAGATTCGATGGCCCAACACTATACCTTCTTTCACCATAAAGTTGCATTTCTCCCAATTTTGAACCGAATTGCATTCTTCACATCTCTTGAGAACCTCGACTAGATTATTCAAACCCGATCAAAGGAGTCGCCAACCATAGAATAATCATCCACAAGTACCTCAATAGTATCCTCCACCATATCAAAAAATATCGACATCATACAACGCTGGAAGGTTGCCGGCGCATTACACAACCCAAATGACATCCCTTTAAATGCAAAAGTCCCATAAGGGCAAGTAAAGGTGGTATTTTCTTTGTCTTTCGGAGCGATAGAGATCTGGTTGTATCCCGAATATCCATTAAGAAAGCAATACCAATCCTTGCCTACAAGTCTGTCTAGAATATGGTCCATGAAAGGCATGGTAAAGTGGTCATTTTTAGTCCATGAACTCAACTTGTGGTAGTCCATGCAAACTTTCCAATTGGTCACTGGCCGCATCAAAACAAGCTCGTTCCTTATATTAGGTACCACAATCATCTAACCTTTTTGAGATACGCATTGAGCAGGACACACCCAACTACTGTCTGCAATAGGATAAATGACCCCAAAATCAAACCACTTGATGATCTCTTTTTTCACTACCTCTTGCATAGGTGGATTCAACCTTCTTTGGTGCTCAATACGCGGTTTTTGATCTTACATGAGTTTGATTTTGTGGGAAAAATACCGGGAGGGATCTCGATACTATCCGCAATAGTCCATCCAATGGCTCGCTTTAACTTTTTTAACACCGCTACTAAGAACTCTACTTGTTTCCCATTTAAATCTGTTGAAATCCGTCAAAGTGTCCTCTCAACCCAAAAACACATACCTCAAATGAGGTGGCGGAGCCTTAAGCTCAAATTTTGGGGCCTCCACAATAAATGGTCTCACTGGTGGAGACTGACGATGCTTCAGGTCCAACTCTAACTTCTTCGACTTTGAATGATATTTGTTTTGTTCAAGTGCGTCCACCAAAGAATCATACTTTTCAATATCGTCACTGTAAAAATTCATGATAACCGCTTATAGTGCCTCAACACCCAGTGTCTCTTCAATTTGCACTTTGGATACACTCTCAAGTTTGTAGGTTATAACAGATATTGTTTTGAGCTCACCAGTCTGCTTCACGGAGCTACAGATATTGAAATTTGTTTCTTCATTGGTCAACCTAATCTTCATCATATCAACTAGTACACGGCTTGTGGTGAGGAATGGTCTTCCTAGAATAATGGGGACCTCAAAATCAACCTCACAGTCATGAATTACAATGTGGATTGGAAATATTAACAACCCAACTTTCACCAGCACATCATGGAGTACACCTATGAGCCTCTTCACAGTTCGACTGGTCATTCATAATGCTTCGTGGTAGGACTTGGAACCCCCAAGTCTAACTTCTTACAAATGGATAGTGGCATGAGGTTGATGCTTTCACCAAGAATACATAGCTCCTTCGCAAAGTGTAGCACTCCTATAGTAAATGGAATAGTGAAGGAACCCAAATCCTCCTTTTTTTCCACAAGAGACCTTGTGGCAGTAGCACTACAATGCTACATTTTATCATCATCTTCAAAATGGACCGCACTCTTATTTGTCACCATATCCTTCATAAACTTACCATATCCAGGCATTTGCTCCTAATCTTATATCAATGGAACATTGGTGGAAAGCTGCTTCAACATACTGATAAATCAACGATATTTCCCATCTTCCGTTTTCTTCACCAATCTCTGTGGAAATTGTGGTGAAGGTCTAGGGAAGGGGACTATTTTCTGCGATAACTCTGCTTTTTTCATTATTGCATCACCTAACTCTCCACTAGATTTTGCTATATCATCTTCCTTTCGCATATCCCCTTCTACTATAGATGACATAGGTGGGTCAGTGGTCTTCTCACCTCTTCGAATAGTGATTTTCATGCAGTACCCATCATTTTTTAGGTTCTGGATAATGTTTCATAGAAGAGTGACAGGTTGGCATGGGTTCACTGTAGTGGACAATTGATTTGTTGGTAGCTTAAGGTTTTTTATCGAAAGTGCATGTGCATCCTTCTTTTGTCCAGTGCCGGATAATTCACTTCTCATATCCTTGACATTCTCATCAATTTCTCAAACCTCCTCAGAATCTTCTGCATCATATCCTCAATCGCTCCATACTACCTCCACGTTCCCAAGGGGCAACTTCCCAATTTTAAGGGGAACATATGGTCGAACCCAATAATTCCTGTTGCCATAGTTATTCCAATTGAAGTTGTTATCGTGATGGTAGTACCCATCTCGCACATATTGACCCTCTCGATTATAGTTCCCATATTTCCAACCTTGATTTTCTTGACCTTGGCGAAAATCACCCTTATTGGAACCTTGGACGTTTGGTCGAAACCCTCCGTCTAATCAATAATTGCATATGTATCCTCTTTATAATAATACTTTTCTATTAGTAGTGGGGTCTAGTCAAATAGTTTACCGCGTTCACCATCTTTGTGCCTCCACACATGGTTCAAGACCAACCCCAACTAAGCTTTCATCTGCGCCATCTCTTCATGAATCTTATCGACGACTGCATTGTTTGTTGTTTGAACAACGAAAGTGTTTCCCCAGTATCGAACTTTCTAGTTTTCCAAACTTAGTTGTTGTGAGATATATTTTCTAACTTCTCTACACTCTCATCATATGTGCATTACCCGTAGGAGCTGCCATCAATAGTATCCAGCACAACTTTATTGTTGTCATCTTGGCCTCTATAGAAATACTCCTTCAATGAATCATCATCAATGTGATGATTCGGGACACCATCACGAGTGTAGTGAATCTGTCCCAAGAGCTGCTCATCGACTCTCCAGGAAATGACAAAAAGTTGTTCACCTTATCCTTGTAATTGATCTTCTTGGACAGTAGATAGTACTTTGTTAAGAACACATCTCTCAATTGACCCTAGATGTGGATTGAATTGTAGGGCAGCTCGATGAACCATAAAGAAGCCTCTCTTGTCAGTGATAGAGGGAATACTCGCAATGCGATGATTTCTATGTAAAAATATGGTCTACCCACATAGCTTTTACAAAAATCCCTTAGCTTGGACATATGATCATGTGGATCTTCTAACTACAGTGCTGAAAATAAACCCCTTGTGGTAAGCATATGAATCAGGGTACTTGTCACTGCGAATGTGTCCCACGAAAGCAGTGGGGGTACTACAAGAGATCCATTAGAGTCAACAATGTTTAAGTTACCTCTATAATAGTCTTGAGGTCAGTTTCTGGGGGTTTCTCTCTCAAGGCGTCCTAACTTATTTTAAATGGATCCCTGATTGTTTACACCAACTTGTATTTGAGGCCACAAGCCTGCTCCATCACCTACATTTTCTCTGTTTGGGTTACTTGGGATCCCTTGATTCTCCATTCTCCTCAAAGTTCAATTCAATTAGGAATCGTAAGGTGTGAGTTTTTCCCCTCGGCTTCGTTTACTTGGCATACACTAGAGCTAGAACTAAGATAGAAAAAAACACAAAGAAAAAGTAAAATTAGGAAGTAGTTGAGTAAAATTCAATAATGTAGTTAAAATTAATATGGATGCCAAATTTCCCCGCAGTGACACCAATATTTGATAAACTCAAATTACACCTCCCTAAAGAAGCATAAGATTTCCCCCTTTTTAAGTCCGATAAAGACTCATCCGAGTACATCTTCATGTTCGGGAGCCCTACATGGCTGGACCCAACCTTTCTAACTCCCCAAGTTAGTTGGCTTGGCTATTGCAAGGCTTCAGAGGTGTAGTTCTACGCGCATCAATTTGTGTGAACTTGGTTTAATTGTAGGCATTCTAGACACATTAAGCATCACTTAGCATATCAATTTTTAGGGTTGTTACATTATCCCCCCCTTAGGAACATTCGTCCCCGAATGACACTACACATCATTTTAAAATAAAGAGGGTGATTTTCAAAAATATTTTAACATACTTGAGACTTTTCTCTTTATGAATTTCTATTTCACACTTACTCTGGATAATGTATACTGATCAAGCTTATCTGAAGCTTCATATTTGAGATTGAGGAACTTCCTTCTCAATCGAACTTAACTTAATGCACCTCACAACTCATGAAACAAAAAAAAAATTCCATGCTATACAAAAACAGTAACATGACATGGAAACATGGATTTATTTTAACTCACATAGTACAATTATTACACATACGATTTTGGACTTACAACACCAAGTCGACTATTGCAATAAAAATTAGAGTTTCTTATACAAAACAAGCCTTAGGAGGAGTATATATAACCCCTTATATGACATCTTGTTGGCCTTAAGATTTGAAATTATATGGCTTTGTTAGATTGGTCCACGCTCTGCCCTTTTATACCCTATCTCATTTGGAAACTGAAAACTCACTGCCCTGGTTTGATAGTCTATGGTAGCATAACACTTATGGAGAAAATCCATACCTTAGCTATTCAATGTTTTTTATTGGCGAATATATAATTTACATATTAGTAGGTTAGTGCACATCCTTGAAACCTACTAGCAGTTTCGCATTAATAGACTAAGGTACTTCTTCCTAAAATAGTCTCATCAAAGCATACAACATAAAATAAACACATAAGTCACATAATTCAGCAACCAACATGATGACTCCAACATGTTAACTTCATACTAGTGCATAAAACCATACACATGAAAAACTAATTTAGCTACGCACCCGAAACATCACCAGAGGTGCAAAGAATTGTTGCCTCCTTGGAGCTCTTCACTTGAACCATTCAGTTGAACTTTCTCCTTCCCTTTTTATCGACCTCTCATATACGGACAATCCTTCATCATGTGACCCGGTTTTCCAGAATTGTAACAAGCATTAGAGACCCTCCTACACTCTTTCAATGAAGTTTGCAATACTTCCTACAAGGTGGTCTCTCCTGAGGTGTATCTACTTCACTTTTTTCTCTTAACTCTTGGCTCTGAATCCCTATCATAGCGACTCTTGAACGAACTTGACTCCCCTTGGTGGGAGAGTCCCTTCTTAAACCTAGGTTTACCCATGATTTCAGTACTACTCTTCCTTGAAAAATTCTTCTCAACTTGCCTTGACTTGTCCCTACCCTAGTATGCTTCCTCTTCCTACTTTCCTCCACCTGTTTGACATGGACCATAAGCTTGGAAAGGTCCATGCTATCATGCAGCATAGTTTCCCTACACTCCTACTCGAGATCCTCAGCAATCATAGATCTAGTGTAAATGGGAGGATTCACCCTCGTGAAGTCCCTTAACCTATTAGCCATGGTGCTGGCAGGTTGGTTCTCCGGAGAAACACCTTGTTTCTCCGCCAGGGCTGTCATAGCCTAAGCTTGTAAAGTGATGGCTTGGGCCATTTGTTCCAAGATTGTCCTCACATCTCCATCTCTCAACCTAGTTGGTTTGTCAAGCATCTCCATTCCAGAAGCTGGAGCCTGGGGAGGAACTTGATTTACCCCAGCAGCTGCTCCTCCAATCTCTCCACCTGCATTTCTCCTCGTATTTATCTTTCTGAATCTCAAGATTTGATGTTAGATACGCTCTTAACACCATGAAATCTTACATTAGATAAGGCACGATAAGATCATAAGAAGGGAATTTTTCCTACGCATCATGCAGTCAATAATTCAGGATAATGCTGCACTTCACTACCATGACTTAGAAACTACTCAATGTGGTTGATGTGAACTTATTATCCTTGGAAGGTAACTTAGTGATCGGATAGCAACTTTATCACGACCGGAGTCTAGACCTCCTACGAGATCGGAGTCATTGACCTCTCAGAGGTCGCATACAAGCCTACATACGTCATCGTTATTTCATCTAGGTTAATTTTAGCGGAAAATTTAAACTTTTTCTTGCTTAACATTCATATAAGACATTCATCTTAAATTCATAAACGTTCACAATCAACCATCTAACATTAAGATCATCAAATTAAAGAAATAGTTCAATACTGCATTAAGTTTATACTTGCCAAAATGACACATATACAATGTCTGAAATAAAATGACAAAGAAACGCTAATGGAACATACTCCACTAACTAAAACTTATATCTAAGCTAGAATATAATGGACAAGCGTCCCCGAAAGCATGAGGGCCTACCAAATCTAGATGAATGCTCCACGTCTAGATAGTTGCAGCGTCGTATCATAAGCTCTAGCGTCCGCCTGTGCCTGCGCCTGAAAGTATAGAGTTGTATGGGATTAGTACAGAATTGTACTAAGTATAGGTATATGGAAGCACACACCAAGGACATGTATGAGTAAGAATATATCTTTCCTAACAACAGGATTTATGAAAAGTCAAGTCAGTGGAATTGCAAAATTTGGATTACGAAAGTCAGTGGACTTGCAAAATTTGGATTACGAAAGTTAGTGAACTTACCAAATTTGGATTAGGAAAGTCATGCCATGAGAGTAACATGCATCATCATACTTATCATTTTGCAAGAAGCACAAACATATTGCACATATCATATCACGTAGTTCATATAATTGTTTTATATGCCATGAAATCTTGGAATCATGGACTTGACATTAGAAATTCCCAAAATGAGGGCTCAACATATGGGACCTCAACTAGGGAGCCTTTTTCAGCAAACACAGAACCTGCTTCATTCGTTCATACGTACTTCATTTTCATTCATTCATATACTAGTGCAATCACCAGTCATACCTAGGATAAAGTTTAAAACTCTCATTGGGTTTGCCCTGCAATGATAAAGAATAACCTAGTGTCATTACTTAAGTCTAGATCACCTCTTGATTATCTATCCTAACACTTTTGGTATCGTTCATATCATTATGTGCATCATTTGAGGTTGGCCTCATTATTTCTTTGGGAACTTTAACCTTAACAGACATAGATCATGTGAGCATCATGAAATACAATGTGTAATCCCCTCACCGAAAAGAGGTGGAATCACCGACCAAAGTGAACCAAGACATACTAGCGTATATAGGGAATTGAACCCTAATAGATCCCTATATTGGAAGTATAGGTTCAAAGACTTGGAGATATAATGAGACCCACACCCGACATACCGGACAGTTTCATATCATGAGAGTTACGTGAACCTCCGCCTTTCTCGAAGAAAGGCATCATGCTCATAACTAGCCTATCAGTGCTCAGTATAAAGTACCAATACATTCAACTCATACATCATTGAAGCTGGCTTCTAGCATGAGGACATCATAGCTCATTAGATGATTTCTCATCTCATCATAAGTATTAAGTATGCATTAACTTCAATACTTTCACTAAAGTGTTCATAGAAACTGGTCTCTTGATTAACTTTACACTCTCATAGGTGAGTACGTTTTGGTAATATTTACTTAGGATCATTTGAGATTTCTCTCATCTTTAACATTAGCCTCTTATGATATTGTCACCTCATTCATTTACTTTAACACATTTGCTTTTCATAATTACTCACCCCTTCATGTGAATGTTCATTTCATCAAATGCCAATGCACTTGACCATTTAGTGTGTTTCATACTCATACTTAATCCTTCTATGGTTACATCATTTTATCACATACTTCTTAGGATCACTTACTTTTAAACGTATTCTAGACTATGAGTCCATACATACCAACCATGAGCTTCATTCATTGTTTGTCAAAGTGATTTGTGTTTACCCAAGATTATGTGGTACAAAACTTATGCATCTTGTAGATATGCCAAGATATTGAGGCATCATTCATTAAATATTGACTTTCATATGACTTGTGTGTCAATACGGAATTGGGCAAGCGAAACCAATTTCGAATCCCTTGAAAAACATTTAATCTTATTTTAAACTTGATAATTGCATTTTTCATATTTGGGGGACTCTAGTTCGATCCCCATCAACTCCATAATATTTCATTTCTCTTTCTCCTCTCCTTTTTCGTTTAAGTCAAGGAGGTTGTGGGTTCAATCCCCTACAAGCTCATTATTTTTATTTTAATTTATATCTTAACTTTCTAACCTATCCAATAGGTTGTGGGTTGAATCCACACTCTCCACATTTATTTTCTCCTTTATTTTTCTCCTAACTCTCTCATCCATTCAAGAGGTTGTAGGTTCAATCTCCACTCACCACATCTGTTTTTCCTTGCATTTTTTTCATGAAATTTTTATGTAATTTTCATTTGGTGAGGTCATGTGTTCAATCCCCAATACCTCACATTTGAGTTTCTTTTAAAAACATATCTAATTTTCCTCACCCTTGGCCGAGAATCCAAATTTCCAGCAAGCTGGAAATTTGGTCTCTTCCAATCCAATTTCCTCTCAAACTTTTGTTGACTTTTTTTGTAGCTTTCGTGTAATGATGTCTTGGTTTGAATCCTTAGTGATATCACTTATTTTATATTTATTTTTCATTGCATTTTGTACCACTTTGTTTGGAGGAATCCAACCTACCAAATGTTAAAAATTTGTTCACTATTATCAGCTTCTTTTTATCATCATTCGTACGTTCATTCTTAAGGGATTTCGTGGATCATTGGTGCACCTTTGAGTGTAATATTTTTATGACTACATTCAGCCAATAATAACCATTAAATCCAGAAACATTACACCACTTTTACACCTCATGATTTACACAAACATTCTCACATAAAATTCAACCATAAGAACATATCATTTTCACATACTTTCGGTTGACATAACTTAACATGCTTACAATTCCAAACACATAATCATGAACACATTATCACGAAAATCACACTTCATACTTAAACTACCAGCAAACATACATACAACATGATGTCTAACCTATTTCACATTGAGATAAAACTGAAACTAGGGACAAGGAGTTCAAGAAGAGCGGGAACAACTTTAGTTTCAAGATTCGTTGAATTCATGGGAAAGAAAATTCTCTTGGATAAAGGAGTCCTGGAGAGAAACCCATACATGATTTCAATGTTGTTCAACCCATGAATTTCTTCCCAAAAACCTTCTCCAAACTCAAGTCCATATCCCGAAACTCCAACACAAACCCGACGAAACTTTGCTTTACGTATTTCTTAGCTTGTTTGTTTATATTTTTCATGTAAGTTCTTCAAGTGTGAAGAACTTTTGTAGATTTTTTGTTCTTGTGTTTTCATGAGGAAGAGAGAACGTGAAAGAAAGAGAGACATCGGCAGATTGTGAGAGTTGATGAAACATGAAAAAGAGAGAGGTTCCTTAGGATTAGGATTCTAGTTAAGACTTAGTCAAAATAAGGTTTGCTCAAATGTTAAAATCTATTTTTTTTGAATTATATGTTGAATAACCATAATGAACTTACAAAAATCAGATTATAAACTTCAATTTAATCCACATAAATGTTGCTTCCGTCGAGGTTCGAACCCATGACGTCCCCATCGCGAACACGGATCCCTCCGGGCCGACCCGACCCAAACCGCCCCATTAATTAATTAATTATTAATAATAATCTAATTTTTCTTTTTCTTAAATCAGAATTTAAATATTAATTAATTAAATTAATTTACCAATATAAATAATCAATTTAAATCATTACTCCAACCTAGGTTCGAACCCAGTGGAGAAAATTTTTGCTCAATGGGCCATTTCGGCTCTTTCTACCCAAAATGCCCCTCCACATTATTAATTAAATAATTAATTACATATTTAGGGTAATTACTATACTAGCTTTAGCTTGGAAAAAGACCATTTTACCCCTAGACCCTCCAAACTTAAGATTTCCCTTTTCAAGTTCAGTAAAGACTCATCCTAGTAAATCTTCATATTCGGGAGCCCTACATGGCCAGAACCAACCTTTCCTAGCTCAACTAACTCCCCAAGTTAGTTGGCTTGGATTTCGCAAGGGTTCAGAGGTCTTGTTAAACGCGCATCAATCCGTGTGAACCCGGTCTAATCGTACATATTCTAGACAGATTAAGCATTACTTTGCATGTCCATTTTTAGGGTTGTTACAGGTTGTATAGATATACTAAATCCTTTCTAAAAATACATAAACACACTTCAAATCTAAAATAAGAGCTTGTTCATTTAATTAAGCATATATTTACAATTTAATAATTATAGGTTTATGATTACTCGTTAAGAAAATTTATACATCATTACAGAATTTATAATATCAAGGATATAATGATATTAAAAAAAATTCATCTTACACAAATAGAATTGAATGTTGCATCTTTTAATTAAAGTTCTTACAACAAAGACCAACAAATTCTTTCAACAAGGCGTGGTTTGTTTCTATTTGAGTATTGAGCTTTGACTCCATATAGGGTTTAGATCTTCCCTCTACAATTATACAGATAGGAAATACATGGAACAATAAGTTTTTTAGGGACTAAAAATTTAGTTAATAATTTAATGGATTATATGCATATAAGCAACTTCCATTAGTGATAGACTGAAAATATTTTAGAGAGACTAAAACTGTACTATTTTTACAAAGAAGCAAGATTATTAGTGATCCACGTAAAATGAAAATGATTATTTTGAGTTTTAAGGGAAAGATAAGGGTAAATTTTTGTCCTTTTGTCAAATTACTCATCTAAATGAAAGGTATCATTGATAGTCAATCTCTAGTAAAGACTAAACTTATCAACAATCTTCTCATGAAATAATTTAAGACAACTTATATCCTAAATTATCACTAAAATAGTCATTACACATAAGGAAATGAAAAAGGTAGAAATGATGAAATAAGAATATTATAAATAACATTCCTCAATTTGGTTTGAAATTTAACATTTCTATAAAAGTTGACGAAAAAGCATTAACAACATTCCCGGTTTTCATTATAGCTTCCTATTGTCACTTAGCTAGTGCTTCAACATAGATTTTCTTATATTGCAAATATTATTGGGGTAAAAATTTGGCTAAAATTTCACCATGTGTTTGTCCATAGTATTTGAGAAACATATTTAACCTTTTCAAAAAATGTATACCCATACGTTTTAAAATATATGAAAACTAACCACAAATTTTTATTTCAAGTCAATTGGATTTTTGTTCCAACAAATAACAAGTAACTCAATAACACTGGATCAATGTGGTAGTTTGAGGGAGTGCTTCAAGAATTATTCCATACATCGTAAAGTAGACAAAGCACGTGACTTTGTTACCTAGAATCTATTATTCATCATTTTCATCAACAACTGTATCATCACTACTTTGCTGTTCACGTAAAAAATTATGTAATACAACGAAAACAAATACTATAGAGGGTGGTTTTATAAAAGATAAAAATTTGGTGTATATATTATTTTTTAAAAAGTTCCAAAATAATGAAATCCGTCCCAAATACTACTTTTTTCGTAGTATTCGAGAATTTCAATTATTTGCCAAATAATGGCAAATTGTATGGAAAAACACTTTTTATAATTTTTCCCAAATTTTACATGGGAAATCTATGGCTAAATAGGTACTTAACCCCCCGCCCCGCCCCAATGGATACTCCTTACACAGTTTGCTTAATGTTGTGGTTAGTACCAAACTTGTAGTTTGTTAATTCTTCTTTAGTTCCAAGGGAACTATTGACTATAGATACTTCCATAACTCTTCGTTATCATTTAAAAAATGAGCCTCTTTCCGTATTCCATAAAATTAATTAGCCTATCATTGAAACCGTAGGTTTGACGTGGAGCTTAATAAAGTAAACCACGAACCGAGACTTCAAGCAGTGATTAAAATAACATTAGCTGAATTTTTCTTATAAGTTCTTGTGAAGTATGCTACTCGTCACCAATATTAGTGGGAGGTAGAAGGTACCCTATGTACACATAATATTACCCAAAAACCATGGTAGTAAAAGAAATGATTATCCGATTATATTTCCTTTTTGTACCCCGTTTCTACTTTTTATTGTCTATCTACTTTAGTATATCCTATTTAACTACTTGTGATATGCTCTTCTTATTTCTTGTTGTTTATTCTTGTTTTTTCTTTGAGCTCAGTTGGAAGATTCCTCTTGAATACCATTATTTATACGTATACTACACTTCTTCCCTTGTAGTTTCACAATCCAATTTCACTATTCATGATGACACCTACTACACCTCACTTGTCAATAAGCCTAACCCATAGCCCCGAGCCATAAACTATGAACTACCAAGAGAAATCCAACAACAAAAAATAATATTTTAGAACAAAGAAGAGATAGGTAATCAACAAAACCATACAGAAACAATCATGAAACCTCGCATTAGTTAGTAGTTAAGCATCTAAACTGAAAAAGGAGTACTAGTGCTCCACAAGTACAAGAAAAGTACAAGTTGTCTCTGAATACAATATGAACACTAAACTGTAACGACCTGTTTAGTCGTTTTCGAGCAGCAGAATTAATTCTGGAAAAAAAAAAAACTGGCTGGAACGACGAGTGTCACGACGGACCGTCGTGGTCACGACGGCCCGTCGAGGGGGTGTCGTTCCAAGACACTTAGAGTTCTTCAAATTGGATATTAAAATCGACTCTCTGTAAATTGTGACGGACCTGCAGGACGTTCCGTCACAATCCACGACGAACCGTGTGAGTTTCCGTTGCAAAACACTTCAACGTTTGAGAATTTGGTTCGAGAAACGAGTTTCTGACCGTCAGGACGGAGGTGCAGGACGGACCGTCAAGGGGTGACGGGCCGTCGCAGCCACCCCTGAATCTGGGAGAGGCGACGGCCATCGTGACGGACCGTCGCAGGCACGACGGCCCGTCACAGGCTGCACAATCCCAGGCAGTTTAGGATTTCTCCACACGTTTTAAGGTTCGTTTTGACTATTCTTTCCTGAATTATAAAGATTGAGGGTTAACATTAATAAGTCTAATTACTTAGGGGTTAAAAGGGGTAACCTTAAGTGAATTAGTGGGGTTTATTGTCCTTTTTCACACTTAATTATATGATTAATTAGGGTAAAAGAAAGAGGGTTTGAACATAAGAAAGCAAAACAGAAAGAACAAGAGAGAAAGAAAGGGGAAGATCGAACGAGAGAGGAGAAGCAAAGAGGAATAACAAAGCTTGGGAATTTCTTGTTGATTTCAATTCTTCGGTGGAGGTAGGTTATGGTATATTACGATATTCGTAGTGACTCTTTAATAGTGAATAATATGTGTTGATGAATTGTAAACCTGTCTATATGCTTATTGTATGCTTGTATGAATATATTATGTGATTTTGATAAAACAAGCATGATGAAACCGTTGAATCCCAAATCTTGAAAGAAACTTTAATCTATGATATTAATGATGATGCCTTGGTCTAAAAGAAGGCTTGACGAATTAAAGTAATGGGATTGATGATGCCTTGGTATAGAGAAGGCTTGATGAACGGATGGAATGAATTTAGTGGATCGGAGTGTCACGTTCCGACACATAGTATTAGTGGATCGGAGTGTCACGTTCCGACACATAGTATTAGTGGGACGGGTGTCACGAACCGACACGTAGATATAGGGGATCGGAGTGTCACGTACCGACACATATAGGGGATCGGAGTGTCACGTTCCGACACATATAGGGGATCGGAGTGTCACGTTCCGACACATAGTGGTAGGGGATCGGAGTGTCACGTACCGACACAAGAGGAAGAAAGATAATGAATCTCGAAAGATGGAAATATACTCAACATAATGAACTTAATTCCCAAATGAGTGTGGTAATGAGGCTTGAGCCCTCATGAATGAACTTGAAAGTATTTATTGACGATTATGATACTTGTTGTTGCTACATGATGAGTTTATAGTTGATTTTATAATATTACTTGATATATATTATCTTCTATTTTGAGTTAACCGATGATATCTACTCAGTGTGGTGGTTGTACTAACCCCCTACTTTTATGGTTTTCTTCTTTGTTATTTGTGCTATGCAGCAAACGTTCCGTCAACTTCAATTCAACAGTAGATCTAGCCAGTCTTCACTTCATCGGAAATTCGGGTGAGCTAATGCGTCTAGCTTGGACTGGGTCTTCTTCTTCAAGTCTTGATGCCTTGAACTTCCGGCATGGACTAGCTTTTATGTATTTTTAGTTCTTAGACATTCTTAGTTTAGAAATTTGAGGTAGATGTTCTTGTGATGATGACTTCCAGATTTTGGGGATATTAATAATAGTTTTGAGTTGTTTATTAATGAGTTTAAGTCTTCCGCATTTCTTTGTGATATTGTATTAAAATGTTAAGGTGTAGATGGGTTGGTTCGCTCACATCGGAGGGTAATGTGGGTGCCAGTCGCGTCCCCGATTTGGGTCGTGACAAACTTGGTATCAGAGCATTAGGTTCATTGGTCTCATCACACAAGAACAGGTCTAGTAGAGTCTTAAGGAACGGTAGGGGGACGCCTTTACTTTTCCTTGAGAGGCTATAAGACTTTAGGAAAATTTCACTCTTTCATTCTTTCTTTCGTGCTACTACTTGAGTCCAATTGGTATCTAGGCGATACGAATTGGTATCTGACCATCTTCCCTCTATTTCGCAGATGGTTAGAACTAGAGCAACGACCGCACCAGCAGCAACAACGGCACAGCAAGAAACATCTGAGCCAGCCACTGGGGCTGTGGCTCGAGGGAGAACAACGGCAAGAGGCCGTGGTAGAGGTCGTGGGAGGACGTCCTCTAGAGGAAGAGGACGAGCACCTAGCCCATCTGATACTAGGGCGGTGAATCCTCCACCGACCGAGGAGGTGATAAGAGAGGGGGAGGAAGGGGAGAATGAACAAGGGCAGAATGAGGAAATGCCACCCCAACCTACCCCAACCTACCCCAGAGATGATCAACCAAGTACTTGCTTATCTTAGCGGATTATCTGATCAGGGTCAGGCACCCCCAGTGGTTTCTGCACCAACACCTCCGGTTTCAGAGATACGACATGCGGCTACTATGGCTCCCCGCATGGATGCAACATTGGAGATAGGCACATTTCCACGTCTGACTACTGGGCCGATAATGACAAACGATCAACATGAACTCTTCAGTAAGTTCTTGAAATTGAAACCTCCAGTCTTTAAGGGTGCAGAATCGGAGGATGCCTACGATTTTCTGGTTGATTGTCATGAGCTACTACACAAGATGGGGATAGTAGAGAGGTTTGGTGTCGAGTTCGTGAGCTATCAGTTCCAAGGTAACGCCAAAATGTGGTGGCGTTCACATGTTGAGTGTCAACCAACAGAGGCACCACCTATGACTTGGGAATCATTCTCTACCCTATTTATGGAGAAATATATCCCAAGGACTTGAGAGATAGAAAGAGGGATGAGTTCTTGAGTCTGAGCAAGGTAGAATGACGGTTAATGCATACGAGGCTAAATTTCGCGCACTATCCAGATACGCCACCCAACTCTGTTTCAGTCCACAAGAACGGATCCGCCGTTTTGTGAAGGGGTTGAGGTCAGAATTGAGGATTTCAGCCTTACAGATAGCGGCTACGGCAACATCCTTCCAAGAGGTGGTAGACTTTGTGATAGAGGTGGAAGGAGTGAAGCCAGATGACTTCACCCCGACATCGGCATCAAAGAGGTTTCGAAGGGGAGGTGAGTTTAATGGTTCCTACTCTAGAGGACAGAACTCCGGAGGTCACTCAGTTCGACCAATACAGTCTTCACTACAAACTGTAGTTGGGGGTCCACCTCAGAACGGTCAACTCCCGAGAGACTATGCCCGATTCCAGAGAGTGCTATGGATGTGGGGAGATTGGACATATTAGGAGGAATTGTCCAAAACAGAGTTACAGAGCCCCACTAGCTAGAGGTGAGGGTGGTCATGGTAGAGGCCGTTTTTCTGGAGGACGTGGTGGTCGAGGTAATGGCGGTCACCAAAACGGCAGAGGTGATGGGCAAAACGGAGCCACTACTACACAACATGGTAGGGGCAACGGACAGACGAATGATAGGGGCCATTGTTATGCTTTCCCTGGGAGGTCTGAAGCGGAGGCGTCTGATGCTGTTATCACAGGTAATCTCTTGGTTTGTGATTGCATGGCATCTGTATTATTTGACCCTGGCTCCACGTTTTCATATGTATCTTCCTCATTTGCTAACGGTCTAAATTTACATTGTGAATTACTTGACATGCCTATTCGTGTTTTTACTCCGGGGGTGAGTCTGGTGTGTGATAGTCGAAAAAGTGTATAGGTCTTGTTTGGTGAATTTTGTGGGGAGCAACACTTATGTAGATTTGGTTATTTTAGAAATGGGTGACTTTGATGTAATTCTGGGTATGACTTGGCTTTCTCCAAATTTTGCGATTTTGGATTGTAATGCTAAAACAGTGACGTTAGCCAAGCCTGGGGCAGATCCGTTAGTGTGGGAGGGTGACTACACCTCCAATCCGGTGCGTATTATCTCCTTTCTTTGTGCTCAGAAGATGGTTAGTAAGGGTTGCTTAGCTTTCTTGGCGCATCTTAGAGATGACACTATCCAAGTACCCTCAATTGAATCAGTTTCGGTAGTTCAAGAATTTTTGGATGTGTTCCCTGCAGATCTTCCTGGTATGCCACCAGATAGGGATATTGACTTCTGTATCGACCTTGAACCGGGCACACGCCCCATTTCTATACCCCCTTATAGAATGGCTCCCGCGGAGTTAAGAGAGTTAAAGGCTCAACTTCAAGAATTGTTGAGCAAGGGCTTCATTAGACCAAGTGCATCTCCTTGGGGCGCTCCGGTCTTGTTTGTAAAGAAGAAGGATGGGAGCTTTCGAATGTGCATAGATTACCGACAGTTGAACAAAGTAACTATTAAGAACAAGTATCCTCTTCCTCGCATTGATGACTTGTTCGATCAGTTACAAGGTGCTTGTGTCTTCTCTAAGATTGACTTGAGATCCGGTTATCATCCATTGAAAATACGGGCAACGGATGTACCAAAGACTGCTTTTCGAACTAGGTATGGGCACTATGAATTTGTGGTAATGTCCTTTGGTCTTACGAATGCCCCTGCTGCTTTCATGAGCTTGATGAATGGGATATTTAAGCCGTATTTGGATCTCTTTGTGATTGTATTTATTGATGATATATTGGTATACTCAAAGAGCAAGAAGGAACATGAAGAGCATTTGAGAATGGTATTGGAAACGTTGAGGGAGAAAAAGCTTTACGCCAAGTTCTCTAAGTGTGAGTTTTGGCTAGATGCGGTGTCCTTCTTGGGGCACGTGGTTTCAAAGGATGGAGTATGGTGGATCCATCCAAGATTGACAGTGAAGAATTGGGTAAGACCCTACAAACGTGTCAGAAATAAGGAGTTTTGTGGGTTTAGCTACTACTACCTACCGCCGATTCGTCAAAGGATTCTCTTCTATTGCTTCCCAATTGACGAACTTGACTAAGCAGAATGTTCCATTTGTATGGTCCGATGAATGTGAGGAAAGCTTTCAGAAGCTTAAGACTTTGTTGACTACCGCACCAATCCTTACCTTGCCAATAGAGGGTAAAGACTTCATTGTTTATTGTTTGCATCCTATTCTGGTTGGGTGCAGTGCTAATGCAAGAGAAGAATGTGGTTGCTTATGCTTCGAGGCAACTAAAAGTGCATGAACGTAACTATCCAACTCATGACTTGGAATTGGCCGCGGTAGTATTTGCCCTAAAGCAATGGAGACATTACTTGTATGGGGTTATGTCTGAAGTCTATACGGACCATCGTAGCCTACAGTATGTCTTCACTCAGAAAGACTTGAACTTGAGACAGAGGAGATGGATGGAACTACTGAAGGACTACGACATCACTATCTTGTATCATCCGGGGAAGGCTAATGTTGTGGCAGATGCCTTGAGTAGAAAGGCGGGAAGCATGGGAAGTCTAGCTCATTTGCAAGCTTCTAGACGCCCATTGGCTAGAGAGGTTCAGACTCTGGCTAACGACTTAATGAGGTTGGAAATAAATGAGAAGGGAGGATTGTTCGCTAGTGTGGAGTCAAGATCTTCTTTTCTTGACAAGATTAAGGGAAAACAGTTTGATGATGAGAAACTAAGGCGAGTTCGAGATAAAGTGTTGCAAGGAGAGGCTAAGGAAGCAATAATTGATGAGGAAGGTGTTTTGAGGATTAAGGGAAGGGTATGTGTACCCCGCATCGATGATTTGATCACCACTATTCTGACAGAGGCTCAGTTCCGGATATTCTATACTCCTGGTGCAACCAAGATGTATCGCGATCTAAAGCAGCACTTCTGGTGGAGTAGAATGAAGCGTGATATTGTTGAGTTTTGTTGCCAAATGTCCAAATTGTCAACAAGTGAAATATGAACACCAAAGGCCCGGAGGAACACTTCAGAGAATGCCCATTCCTGAATGGAAGTGGGAGAGATCGCGATGGACTTCGTGGGTTGGTCTTCCAAAGACATTGGAGTAAGTATGACTCTATTTTGGTGATTGTTGATAGGTTAACTAAGTCTGCTCATTTCATTCCTGTCAAGTGACTTACAATGCAGAGAGTTAGCAAAAATCTACATCTCAGAGATCGTTCGGTTGCATGGAGTTGCCACTCTCCATCATATCAGATAGAGGTACGCAGTTTACTTCTAAGTTTTGGAGGACATTACATGCTGAATTAGGTACTAGGTTGGACCTGAGTACTGCATTTCATCCTCAGACCGATGGACAGTCTGAGCGCACGATTCAAGTGTTGGAGGATATGCTTCGTGCATGTGTGATAGAGTTTGGTGGCCATTGGGATAGCTTCTTACCTTGGCAGAGTTTTCATACAATATAGCTACCACTCCAGTATTGACATGGCTCCATTCGAGGCATTGTATGGGAGGAGGTGTAGATCTCCCATTGGTTGGTTTGATGCCTTGAAGTTAGACCTTGGGGACTGATCTGTTGAGAGATTCTATGGAGAAGGTGAAAGCTATCCAAGAAAAGCTTCTAGCGGCGCAAAGTAGACAAAAGGAGTATGCAGACCGAAAGGTTAGAGACTTGGAGTTCATGGAAGGTGAACAAGTCTTGTTGAAGGTTTCACCCATGAAAGGGGTGATGCGGTTTGGTAAAAGAGGTAAGTTAAGTCCAAGGTATATTGGACCATTTGAAGTGCTTAAGCGAATAGGGGAGGTGGCTTATGAGTTAGCCTTGCCCCCAGGGCTGTCCGGAGTGCATCCGGTGTTCCATGTATCCATGTTGAAGAGATACCACGGAGATGGAAACTACATTATCCGTTGGGATTCAGTTTTGTTGGATGAGAACTTGACTTATGAAGAGGAACCGGTTGCTATATTAGATAGAGAAGTTCGCAATTTGAGGTCGAGAGAGATTGCATCCATCAAAGTTCAATGGAAGAATCGACCGGTTGAAGAAGCTACTTGGGAGAAGGAGGCAGATATGCAAGAAAAATATCCACATCTGTTTACAGATTCAGGTACTCCTTTTCGCCATTGTTTTTCTTCCTTTGATCGTTCGGGGACGAACGATGGGTAAATTGGTATCTATTGTAACGACCTATTTAGTCGTTTTCGAGCAGCAGAATTAATTCTGGAAAAAAAAAAACTGGCTGGAACGACGAGTGTCACGACGGACCGTCGTGGTCACGACGGCCCGTCGAGGGGGTGTCGTTCCAGGACACTTAGAGTTCTTCAATTGGATATTAAAATCGACTCTCTGTAAATTGTGACGGACCTGCAGGACGTTCCGTCACATCCACGACGAACCGTGGAGTTTCCGTTGCAAACCACTTCAACGTTTGAGATTTGGTTCGAGAAACGAGTTTCTGACCGTCAGGACGGAGGTGCAGGACGGACCGTCACAGGGGTGACGGGCCGTCGCAGACCACCTGAAATCTGGGAGGAGGCGACGGCCATCGTGACGGACCGTCGCAGGCACGACGGCCCGTCACAGGCTGCACAATCCCAGGCAGTTTAGGATTTCTCCACACGTTTTAAGGGTCGTTTTTGACTATTCTTTCCTGAATTATAAAGATTGAGGGTTAACATTAATAAGTCTAATTACTTAGGGGTTAAAAGGGGTAACCTTAAGTGAATTAGTGGGGTTTATTGTCCTTTTTCACACTTAATTATATGATTAATTAGGGTAAAAGAAAGAGGGTTTGAACATAAGAAAGCAAAACAGAAAGAACAAGAGAGAAAGAAAGGGGAGATCGAACGAGAGAGGAGAAGCAAAGAGGAATAACAAAGCTTGGGAATTTCTTGTTGATTTCAATTCTTCAGTGGAGGTAGGTTATGGTTTATATTACGATATTCGTAGTGAACTCTTAATAGTGAATAATATGTGTTGATGATATTGTAAACCTGTCTATATGCTTATTGTATGCTTGTATGAATATAATTATGTGATTTTGATAAAACAAGCATGATGAAAACCGTTGAATCCCAAATCTTGAAAGAAACTTTAATCTATGATATTAATGATGATGCCTTGGTATAAAAGAAGGCTTGACGAATTAAAGTAATGGGATTGATGATGCCTTGGTATAGAGAAGGCTTGATGAACGGATGGAATGAATTTAGTGGATCAGAGTGTCACGTTCCGACACATAGTATTAGTGGATCGGAGTGTCACGTTCCGACACATAGTATTAGTGGGACGGGTGTCACGAACCGACACGTAGATATAGGGGATCGGAGTGTCACGTACCGACACATATAGGGGATCGGAGTGTCACGTTCCGACACATATAGGGGATCGGAGTGTCACGTTCCGACACATAGTGGTAGGGGATCAGAGTGTCACGTACCGACACAAGAGGAAGAAAGATAATGAATCTCGAAAGATGGAAATATACTCAACATAATGAACTTAATTCCCAAATGAGTGTGGTAATGAGGCTTGAGCCCTCATGAATGAACTTGAAAGTATTTATTGACGATTATGATACTTGTTGTTGCTACATGATGAGTTTATAGTTGATTTATAATATTACTTGATATATATTATCTTCTATTTTGAGTTAACCGATGATATCTACTCAGTACGTGTGGTTGTACTGACCCCCTACTTTTATGTTTTCTTCTTTGTTATTTGTGCTATGCAGCAAACGTTCCGTCAACTTCAATTCAACAGTAGATCTAGCGAGTCTTCACTTCATCGGAAATTCAGGGTGAGCTAATGCGTCTAGCTTGGACTGGGTCTTCTTCTTCAAGTCTTGATGCCTTGAACTTCCGGCATGGACTAGCTTTTATGTATTTTTAGTTCTTAGACATTCTTAGTTTAGAAATTTGAGGTAGATGTTCTTGTGATGATGACTTCCAGATTTTGGGGATATTAATAATAGTTTTGAGTTGTTTATTTAATGAGTTTAAGTCTTCCGCATTTCTTTTGTTGATATTGTATTAAAATGTTAAGGTGTAGATGGGTTGGTTCGCTCACATCGGAGGGTAAATGTGGGTGCCAGTCGCGTCCCCGATTTGGGTCGTGACATAAACCTAGCTTAACAGACGAAAATTGGTATCTCTAAACTCCAGGAGCTCTCCCTAATCTCTTAAATCCAAAGTTTCTCCGCACGACTCCTAATTAACTACAATCTGCAGGGAGAAAAAGTGTAGTATGAGTACCAAAAATGGTACTTAGTAGGCAATGACTAACTAAGCTCAAAATACAGCACAATCTGTACGATTCTGCTAGACATTTTCTCTTATACCAACGATGTTGGTAAGCCTAGAGCTTTGATACAAATTTGTGATAACCCGATGTTTTGAGTCATGATGATACTTACTATACCGTAGGTAAGCGTAACCATAACCAAAATCTCTAAGATACGGACAACCAGGTGGAACCTTAATAACAAGAAGTAAGAGCTTACAATAAAGCAGAGAAATGTATTTAATAAAATGCTACAGGAACAATGCCAAAAACCGACATCGGTTAGTAGTTGATAATCTAAACAAAAAATATGAGTACAAGGATCACAATTAAAAGGAAAGTATAGGTTGTCTCTGAATATAATACAAAGAATAAGCCTAGGATAAACAAATTGAAATCGTAGTTCCAGATGATTGGAGCTCACCCTAATAAAAGTTCCAAGTTGCTTTATATGATTACAAATAAACGATGGTAACTCAAATGCAATCTCTAAGGGGCAGAAGTGTAGTATGAGTACGAAAAATAGTACGAAAAAGACAACAACCAACGAGTATAAAAGATAACAAAATACTAATTACAAGTACTAAGGTAAGCATAGTAAAACTAACTAAACAATAGATACTAAAGTAGCAAGTAAATCAATAATAGAAATAGGGAAGAAAAGTAAGATGTAGGGTCAAGAATGCACTTGCACCAAACAAACTAATCATGAGAAAATGAGATACCAAGTCGACTTCTAGTGTTATGAGGACCAAGAACCACAATTCTAATGTCAAAAACTACCAGGTAATGATAGAACAATGATAGAGAAATGAATATATTTAAACAATAATCTACCTGGACCCCGATAAGCCTGGAAGGTATAAACATCAAATCTAACCCAATCGACCCCTATAAGCAAGAGGGTAAAAACAATAAAAAAGTATACTAATCATTGGTAATGCATGAAAATGCACGTTGAGCAACATAATTTTCCTAAACAATAACCATAGGACTCTGGTCAACTCAAAACCTAGCTAGAAAGAGTGACAAATAAATCTATGCCACCCAAAAAGCAGTCAACTTCTAAGGGTGTAAGCTACTCAACTAGCAAGAGTGGCTCGAGGGTGTGTCAACTCCTATGAGGATCTCAGGTATCATAGCTACCAAGCCAAATATCTACTTCTAGAGGCGTAATCCACCCAACTAGAAAGAGTGACGCAGGGGCATACATAAAATTATAGGCAGCAATAAAAGGCATCAATGCATGGGTAGTCAAGTAAAAAATAAGCATGACCCAAATCCCTTTAATATCTCAAGTAGAAAAAGGAGAACGTCCACGACACCTCGTAATCTCAAAAATCAGTAAGACAAATAATCAAGTGGTACAACTCATATTCACACTAGGTTACAAAAATAAACTGAGTAAAAATGTATGTCATAAGGAACTATAAATAAATCAATGCAGGGGGCGGGATGGTACCGCAAAATTCACGAAAACAAGCAAACAATGAAATGCATGCTATCACAAACATTGAAAGAAGGCACTCCAAATCAAATAATTATATAGCCACTGAAACAACAGTACTAAAGCATAGAGTACTAACCTTGGACAAAACAGTTCTTGCACACGGCCCTAGCCCAACAATATAATCATAAGCTCAATAGGGATAAAATACTCCCACCACTAATAAACAACCAACGAAATCAAGAAGATATTTCAAATTAATAAAGGGGGAGAAAATGAAGGGATGAAGCCCTAACCAATCACACTACTCTTGTCCCAAACTAAGTACAACTCGAATGAGCCCACGACTAGGTCAAGGACCACCACGGTCACAAGCATCAATGCAATAAGACAATCGAAAGCAAGTCAGACATGAAACAAATAATATGTATGAGGTGATAAAACACAACCTAAAGTATCTAATGTCCTTCCTAATCTATGTCCACAATGGATCAATCCTAACAAAGAATAAGCAAGTTCATTTTCTCCACAATTGAAGCCCCATTCTAAATTAATGATTCGAAAATACCACAATAAGTCCAAGGCTCTTAGGGAATCAAGAAACAATAAAATAGAAAAAAGGGGAAAATTAAATACTCGAAAAAGCATCTAAAATTACATTAAATTTATAATAGGCATTATCTAAATAACTCATTCAGGAATGGAGACCAAAGCCTACCTTATATCCAAACATGAGCGCTGTGAATATGTTAAATGAGCTATCCACATTTGAAATTATTTTAGACACCACCAAACTACGAAATTTATCAATCATAATGTCATTACAGTCGTTATGACACTAGAATTGCAACAATTAGAAAAAGAACCAAATCTTAGTTAATACGAGAATGCAGGACTCACATTGGAAAACCCAAAATTGAATTTTTGAAAAGGTCCTAAACTATGCCTCGAACTTGTGTTCCAAAATTTAACATAATCGGAAGCCTAAAAATAGCCAAAACAAAATGAACAAAAAAACAACACAAAGGTAGTATCACCAAGATCAAATTCACCTCAACATAAGGGTTTTACAAGACTTCTAATCACCAACCCAAGTAGACACGCTCCGAATGATCACAAAGTATCACATCCGGGTTAACCCCCTAGATGTAACCTGCGTCGTCGTCCTCTTTGGGGATTAAGACTAGTCTCTTAGCTTACATCATCACATTCTTAAGTTGAATTTAGCGAAACATTTAAAACTTTTTATTTCTTCTACTTTGAGGTTTACATAGACCTCTACATACAAATAATATGTATGTCGAGTATACAAGACCCTTAGTATAGGAAGGTTACATATACTTCACTTTTATTACACCTCCTCCCACACACACATATATATATAATATAGAATATAGTCTATAGGCTTATACAAATCGTACTCAAATGAAAATAGAATGAACACAAGGGTCTTAGAAAACAAAGCAAGTCCATAAGCTAGATATCGGCATCGCCCTCAGAAAGTGAGAACCTACCCACTTGGATGGTAATGAATATCCAAGTCTTTGTCAAGTCGTCTCGAATGTGCCTCCAACAATCGCAACCTAAAATGTTGGGAAAAGGAAGAAATGGGGTTAGTATGCCACTTGTATTAAGCATGAGACCATATGCACATATACTTATAAAACATGCTAAGAAAATGACATTTCTACAAGTATGCATTTTTCATTTAAAACCTTCATGCATATACAACAAGACGATACCAATCACCATTTCACATTTATTAAGTCATATGCAAGTTCATCACAATACTAAAACGTCAAGTATAGTCAAGTGAACCATTCATATCATGTAAGTAAGTACAGATGCAATTAACTCCATCATCAAGTCATATTTAATAATAAGCATGAATAAGAATACTTCTCATTATAACAAAGTAAGTCAATCACCCATGAATGCCTATCAAGTCAGCAAGTGCAATGACCAAGCAAAGCACCATAAACTTACTCAATCAAGTAGCCCAACAAGAATCATGACTAACATCCTACTTCACACAACATGACATTTATATATACATTTCATCTTACTTCAACAATATAAACCAACACATACTCATAAGTTAACTAAGTATCATATAGTATCAACAATGTTCAAGTTCATAATATACATATCATATATCATTATAAGCATAAACATACATAAGAACATCCTCCCAAGACTCCCCTCAAGGCTAACTAGTGCAACGCTTAGGTAGAGTCCCAAACCCCTACCTAGACTAAGCTAGACCAATTAGGTTATCCTAGGAAGAGTTCAATCCTTTAATTCATTTTACATTTTGGGAACATCTTGCTCTAACTGACATAGACCACATAAGCTAGTGCGGAATCCGGTGTTGTAATTTCTTACCCCGATGGAAGGTGGTCTACCAGCCAAAGTAAAACCAAACATAAACGTAGCTTTCTAGGTTGATCCACTAGCTAGTCTTCCTATGGGGGAAACATAGTTCAAGAACTAAGAGATAGGTATAATCCCTCTACATGGCCTCCTCTAATGGGAATCGATTGGATGAGTTTACCTCTTTGGGAGTCAACACCACATTTAGATCTATTGGGTGAATCATACTCTATGGGAATTCATCACCTCCCATTGTCAAGTTCACTTGGTGCTAAGATAAGTCCTTTTATTGAAATGTCTTTAAGACTTTAATTATCAATCATAGATTACTTTTGGTAATAGGGTCTACCCCTTGTATAATCATCATCATCAATAGCTCAATAAGAATTTTATGAGGATAAGTCCTTTCATTAAAATTCATATAAGTGATGTTAGCACATTAGAATGTCATATCATGATAAGGCACATTGATAGTCATCACCATCCTCATAACATATACACCTTAATCAAACTCAAAACATAGTCAAGACATTTCAATCCAATATCATACCACCCAATCAATCCTAAATACAAGGCTTACTCCAATATAACATTATTCCTTTATCACAATTAACCATAATTGGAAGAAAGGATAGAGATCATAAGACTTACCTAGTCTCCTTCATAGTCTATCATCAAGGCCTTACCATAACTCTCAATTCGATCCAATTTAGGGTACCCAACATCATAATCCAATAATCAACATGATAACAAGGCTAGGAAAATCACTACTTCACAATTCAATACTAGATCATAGCTTAAGTTAAAGCACTTAGGTTAATTCAATTTCTAACCTTGATCATCATCTGAAGAACTAGCATAAAATACTACAATTCACTTGAATATGTTCATGATTAATGTAACAATTTCAATTAATATCAATTCAACCAATAACCAAGTCAATTGAACCAATTTAATCTTAATTCATATCAATGTCAAACCTAGGGTCAAGGGTTAAGGATCATCATCTACAAACTATACCAAATCAGCAAGATATACCACAATTAAGTTAGAATACATGTCAATATAGTCATATTATCCAATGCAAAACATAAACAAATCAATTCATAACCTAATTTCCAGTAAGAGACTTATGCTCCCTCCGTGCTGCACAACTATTGTGTCAGTCACAGACTTGTGCAGGTTAGGGCTCCTGCATTTTTAGCTAAGTTTTTGTCAACGGTTGGCATGGACGCCCCGTCTATCCACACACGAGCCGTCGTTGCCATCTCATGGTTGCACACTGACTAGGCAGTGTTACCTCCTACGTGCTAGTGTCCTTCTCAAGGGTCCTTGGTTTGTCCTTGGGGAGTCATACCTGGACGTTTCGGCCAGGAATAATCTTAAACACCTATTAACTACCCTTCTACCTTTTTTCATGGATTTACGACTTCTCAATGCTCGTCAAATAGGCTTAGGCACGCTATTACCTCTTAGTACTACTTTCTGAATGTCGTGGACGTTCTTGAATATTTTTGTTCCTAAACTTCCTAAATGGCTTATATTCATTGAAATAGGTATTAAGACAGTGTTTAGACTTCATGGAAGCTATGTTAGGCTTTAATACTCATTTTGGATTTCGAAACATTACATTATCCCCCCCTTAGGAAGCAAGAAAAATACTAGGCAACATGAATCACATAATTTCAACAAGGCAATTAAAAACTTCAATTACCACAGATAAGGCTCAACATTTCATTATGAGGAACACCCTTGTCCCAACAACAACATGACCTCAACATACTTTACATGAGCCAATTATGTCAAATTTCAGTCTCAAAACATGCTATATATCATTTCATAAAGACTCACCCATATAAAAATGCACGACATAACTCAAAACAAGGCAACGATAAATTTTTCAAGTTCAAATGCTCACTTCACTGTAATCACTGTAAAGCATAAAAAAATAAAAAATATGCACATTTTGCAATACATCACTAAAAATCAACACAAGTTCAATTTTAGTCATTATGCTCATTATTAGTAAGAACTAGGAACCCTAGTTATCAAATAGATGAGGGTAACGGGACTTCATGTAGGCCTCGACCTCGTATGTTGCACCCTCAACTAGGTAATTCTTTCATAACACCTTTACCGAAACCATTTCTTTATTCCTTAACTTCTTGACTTGCCTATCAATAATTTGAATCTGAACTTCCTCATAAGATAGGTTATCGTTGACACAAAGACCCTCAATAGGAAGAGTAGACTCGGGATCATCGATACATTTTTTAAGCATGAAAACATGGAAAACCAGATGAACCGAAGACAATTCACTAGGAAGTTTCAACTCATAGGCAACCTTAAAAACTCTTTGCAAGATTTCATTGGGACCCACATAACGAGGACTCAACATCCCTTTCTTGACAAATCTAACCACCGCTTTAATTGGTGAAATTTTAAAATACACCTTATCACCTTCTTCAAACTCCAAATCCCATCTCCTATGATTGTCATAATACTTTTGTCTACTATAGGCCGTTTGCAACCGGTTCCTTATTATATGAAATTTCACCAAAGTCTTATAAACCAAATCGGGACCAAGAACCGAAGACTCTCCCACTTCAAACCATCCAATAGGAGACCTTACTCTCCTACCATACAAGGCTTCATAAGGAGCCATGGAAATGTATGAACAAAAACTATTATTATAAGCAAACTCCAACATAGGCAAATGTTTATCCCAATTTCCCTTGAAATAAATAATACAAGACCTAAGAATATTTTCAAGGGTTTGAATAGTACGTTCCGCTTGACCATCCATTTGGGGATGAAAAACAGTATTCAACTTCACCTTAGTGCCCAACCCTTTTTTGGAATGACCTCCAAAACCTACATGTGAATTGTGCACCCCGATCTAATATAAAGGATAACAAAATACCATGGCGACACACAATCTCCTCTATGAAGATCCTAGCACAATATTCTGCCGAATAAGGAGACTTAACGGGAATAAAGTGAGTGGAATTGGTCAACCTATCCACAACCACCCATATAGAGTCATATTGCTTTGAGTTCGAGATAAAACCACTACAAAATCTATGTTGATGTCTTCTCACTTCCAGGTAGGAACTTGGATTTATTGTAGTAAGTCACCCAGCTTTTGATGTTCGGCTTTAACTTGTTGGCAATTCGGACACTTAGCAACAAACCCCGCTATGTCCTTCTTCATACCTTCCCACCAATATACTTCCCTAAGGTCATGGTACATTTTTGTCGAACCCGGATGAACGGAGTAGAGGGACTCATGGGCTTCCTCAAGGATTCAGTCCCTCAACCTATCTACGTTGGAAACACACAATCTCCCTTGTCACTTTAACACACCATCCCCTTAAGGAGAATGACTCATTTAACTTACCGAGAACCGATTCTTTCAACTCCATCAATGGTTGATCAAGGAGTTGTTTGGACTTCACGTCAACTACAAATGATGACTCGGAGTTATGATGGACCTTGAATCCTCCATTCGGAGAATCTTCCAACCTCACACCCAACCTAGAAAAAATGTGAACTTCCTTCACTAGGTATTTCTTGGTTTCATCTTTGTGAGATACACTACCCATAGTCATATGACTTAGGGCATCCACAACCACATTAGCCTTGTCGGGGTGATAGAGGATACTCATGTCCTAATCTTTCAACAATTTAAACCACCTTCTTTTTCGAAGATTTAACTCCTTTTGGGTAAACACATATTGGAGACTCTTATGGTCGGTAAAAATATCAATATGAACACCATACAAGTAATGCCTCCATATTTTCAAGGTAAAAACCACGGCCGCTAACTCAAGGTCATGAGTGTGATAGTTTCTCTCATGCGCCTTAAGTTGCCTAGTAGCATAGGCTATTACCTTCTCATGTTGTATAAGCACAAAACCCAAACCCACTCGGGATGCTTCACAATACACAACAAAACCCTTTGTACCCTCAGGTAAGGTCAACACCAGAGCGAAAGTAAGTCGATATTTCAACATTTGAAAACTTCTCTCACATGCTTCCAACCACTCAAATTTTTTACAATTTTGGGTTAAAGTAGTTAAGGGAGATACAATAGACACAAAACCCTCCACAAACCTTCGATAATAACATGTAAACCCGAAAACTCCTAATATCAGTTGCAGTCAAAGGTCTAGGCCAATTTTTCACCGCTTCCATTTCCTTGGATCAACCTAAACTCCCTCACTAGAGATGATATGACCGAGAAATGTCACCGACCTCAACCAAAACTCACACTTGCTATACTTGGCAAACAATTGATGTTCTTTAAGTACTTGCAATACTACCCTCAAATGGTTCATGTGCTCACCCTCATTTTTCAAATATACTATGATGTCGTCAATGAAGACAAAACAAATAAATATAGGTAATTTCGAAACACCCTATTCATTATGTCCATAAACGATGCTGGACAATTAGTGAGACCATAGGACATTACTAAGAACTCATAATGACCATATCTAGTATGGAATGTTGTCTTTCGTATATCCTCAACGCTCACCTTAAGTTGGTGATACCATGGCCTCAAGTCAATCTTAGAAAAGTAACTTCCCCCTTGGAGTTGTTCAAAAAAGTCGTAAATCTGAGGGAGATGATATTTGTTCTTGATTATTACTTTTATTGAGTTGGCGGTAATCAATACACATTCTCAAGGACCCATCCTTCTTCTTCACAAACAAAACTAGAGCACCCAATAGAGAAATACTAGGTCTTATGAAGACTTTGTCTAATAAATCTTTGAGTTGTGTCTTCAACTCTTTAAATTTGGCAAGAGTCATCCGATAAAGAGGAATTGAAATGCGATTTATATCCTGTAGAAAATCAATAAAAAATTTAATTTCCCGTTCGGGGGGAATACCGAGAAGGTCATTAGGAAAGACCTCTGCAAATTCACTCACTACAGGGACCAACTCAATAGGTAGGATTTCGGAGTCTATATCTTTGACTCTTACAATATGGTATAGACAACCCTTAGAGATCATTTTGAATGCTTTTAGACAAGAGATGATATGACCTCCAGGAATAGATTTTCCCCCCTTCCAGTCTACAATAGGTTCATTTGGAAAGTTAAATTTCACAACCCTTGTCCTACAATCAATAGAATCAAAGCAAGCATGCAACCAATCCATACCCAATATAACATCAAAATCAAACATATCGAGTTCTACTAATTCAACATAAGAAACTCAATTGGGCAACATTATAGGAAAATTTCTATACACTCTTTTTGCAACAACCGACACACCCACCGGAGTAGACACAATGAAAGGTTCATGCAAATATCGGGTAAAATATCATTTTTTGGATACTACAGTAGTAATAAAGGATAAAGTAGAACTTGGATCAAGTAAGGCATATACATTAATAGAGAAAACTTTCAACATACCAGTCACCACGTCGGGAGAAGTCTCTTGCTCACCCCTAGAGCAGAGAGCATAGAAGCGGTTCTTCTTTAGAGCCTCATTTGAACCACTTGATTGATCTTGACAACTTTTTTCTTGCCCCTTTATATTAGTGAAATCCCTAATCTTGTGGCCGCTCTTGCCACAACCAAAACAATTTCCCATTCCAACCAAGCATTTAAATAAATGACCCTTTCCGCACTTGGCACATATAGGCTTCTCATGTGGTGAGTTTTCATTCCTTCCCTTTTGAGATATCATTTTATTTACCTCATCATGACGAGTCTAAGGGAACTTGGATGGAAATTGATTAGAAACCCGCTTGTTAAATCTAGGCTTTTATTGTATCTCAAGCCTATTCTTTGAAAAACCTCCATCAAAAGATCTTTCCCTCTTGGCATACCTACTTTTCCTCCTAGCCCTTGCCTCTTCCACATACTTGGCATGCACCATAAAACGATAAATGTTCATGTTGTCATGTTATATAGCCAAATGACACTCCTCTTGTAAATCCTCTGACACCTCCGTTACTCATTTCATCTCTACGATCGGAAACCAAAGATGGAGCATATTTCGACAATTTTATGAATTTCAAGGAGTATTCATGAACACTCATACCTCCTTGGCGAAGGTTGATGAACTCCACCAGTTTAGACTCCCTCATATGCCTAGGAAAGAATCGATCTAGACAAGCCTTCTTAAATATCTCCCAAGTCAACGGACCACCCCTCAATGGCCTATTATCCCTCCATTGAAAAAATCATGCTAGAGCCACGTCCTTGAGTTGATAAGTAGCCAAATCGGCCATCTCACTTGTCTATAAAAGCATAGAGAAGAGTATCTTATAGACTTCATCGATGAATTCTTGGTGGTCTTTCTTAACCTTGAACCCGTAGAAGGTAGCAGGGTTCATCTGAGTGAAGTCCCTTAGACGGGAAGCCATAGTAGTGAATTGTTGATGAGGATGGGGTAGAACCTCCCGATTGGCTTGGGACGTCATAGATTGGGCTTGAATAGTGGAGGCTTAAGCAAATTGGACGAGGGCAACCCTTATATATCCATATGTCGAGGGTGGAGGATTGACCAGAGCTTGTTCCATATTAGCATCTTCTTCAAGTGGAGGAACTTGATCACCACAGGGAGGAGCTCTTGCATTGGCAATTTTCTCTTCATGTCTTCGTTCCGCATTCCTTCGAGTGTTCATTCTTCCTGTAAGCACAACAATAGGGTTAGATGCAAAAGCACACCATAAGTATACTCTAATGGAACGATACAAGATTTCCAAGAAAATGAGAGTTTCCTAGGCATAATGTAGGTTCCCATCCATAAGCGTGGCGTGCTTCACAATTATGAACACGAACTTACATAGACGTTGTTGAGAGAGAAATTGACTCTAATATAATTTAACATCATGCTCTGATACTAAGTTTGTCACATTTGGGTTTACCCCCTAGACATAACCGGCGTCATCGTCCTCTTTGAGGACTAAGGCCAGCCTCTTAGTTACATCATCACATTTATAAGTCGAATTTAGCATAAAATTTAAAACTTTTTATTTCTTCTACTTGGAGGTTTACATAGACCTCTACATACACGTAATATATATATCGAGTATACATAAACCCTTCGTATAGAAAGGTTACATAGCCTTCTACCTTTATTGCTCATATATATGTGCATATATATGTGCATATATATATATATATATATATATATATATACATAGAACATAGTCTTAAGGATTTTATAATCTCATACCATCTAATGATCATAACAACTTTGGCATAGCCCTATATAAATGTAAAGAAACCACATATAGGATTATATAAATCATACTCAAATTAAAATAGAATGAACATAAGTGTCTTAGAAAACAAAGCAAGTCCATAAGCTAGATATCGGCTTCGCCCTCGGAAAGTGAGGGCCTACCCATTTGGATGGTAGATAATATTCAAGTCGTCTCGAATGAGCCTTCAACTACCGCAACCTAACTTGTTGGGGAAAAGGAAGAAATGGGGTTAGTATGCAACTTGTACTAAGTATGAAACCATATGCACATTATCTTATAAAAACATGCTAAGAAAAGGACATTTCAACAAGTATGCATTTTTCATATAAAACCTTCATGCATATACAATAAGACAATACCAATCACCATTTTACATTTATTAAGTCATGTGCAAGTTCATCACAACAATATAACGTAAAGTATAGTCAAGTGAACCATTCATAACATGTAAGTATATACATATCCAAATAACTCCATCATCAAGTCATATTTAATAATAAGCATGAATAAGAGTAATTTTCATTATAACAAAGTAAGTCAATTACCCATGAATCCTTATCAAGTGAACAAGTGCAATGACCAAGCAAAGCCCCATAAACTTACTCAATCAACTAGCCCAACAAGAATCATGACTAACATCCTACTTCACACAACATGACATTTAGATATAAATTTCATCTTACTTCAACAATATAAACCAACACATACTCATAAGTGAACTAAGTAACATATAGTATCAACAATGTCCAAGTTCATCATATACATATCATATATCATTATAAGCATAAACATACATTAGAACATCCTCCTGAGACTCCCCTCAAGGCTAACTAGTGCAACGCTTAGGTAGAGTCTCATACCCCTACCTATACTAAGCTAGACCAATTAGGTTATCCTAGTTAGAGTTCAATCCTTTAATTCATTTTACCTTTTGGGAACATTTTGCTCTAACTGTCATAGACAACATGAGATAGTGTGGAATCTGGTGTTGTAAAATCTTAAACCGATGCAAGGTGGTCTACCGTCCAAAGTAAAACCAAACATAAACGTAGCTTTCTAGGTAGTTCCACTAGCTAGTCTTTCTATGGGGGCAACATAGTTCAATAACTAGGATATAGGTATAATCCCTCTACATGGCCTCCTATTATGGGAATCCATTGGATGAGTATCCCTATTTTGGAGTCAACACCACATTTAGAACTATTGGGTGAATGTTACACTATGGGAATTCATCACCTTCCATTGTCAAGTTCACTCGGTGCTAAGCGAAGTCCCTTTATTGAAATGTCTTTATTACTTCAATTATCAATTATAGACTAGTTTAGGTGATAGGGTCTACCCCTTGTATAATCATCATCATCAATAGCTCAATAAGAATTTCATGAGGATAAGTCCTTTCTTTACAATTCATATAACTGAGGTTAGCACATTAGAATTTCATATCATGATAAGGCACGTTGATAGTCATCACCATCCTCATAACATATACACCTTAATCAAACTCAAAACATAGTCAAGACATTTCAATCCAATATCATACCACCCTATCAATCCTAATACAAGGCTTACTCCAATATAACATCATTCCTTTATCACAATTAACCATAATTGGAAGAAAGGATAGAGATCATAAGACTTACCTAGTCTCCTTCATAGTCCATCATGAAGGCCTTACCATAACCAAAAATTCATTTCAATTTAGGGTATACAACATCATAATCCAATAATCAACATGATAACAAGGCTAGGAAAATCACTACATCACAATTCAATACTAGATCATAGCTTAAGATAAGGCAATTAGGTTAATTCAATTTCTAACCCAGATCATCATCTCAAGAACTAGCATGAAAGAATACAATTCACTCTAATTTTTTCATTATTAATGTAACAACATTAATTAGTAGCGATTCAACTAATAACCAAGTCAATTGAACCAATTTCAACTTAATTCATATCAATGTCAAACCTAGGGTTAAGGGTTAAGGATCATAGTCTACAAACTATACCAAATCAGAAATATATACCATAATTAAGTTAGAATAAATGTTAATCTATTCATATTATCCAATATAAAACATAAACAAATAAATTCATAATCTAATTTTCAAGATTTTGAGAAGAACCCACATGAAAACCCAACTTTTGAAAATATTTTGAAGGAACCCTTTGAGGAAAGTGGTCTCAAAGGTGAATTAGATCTCATACCTCAACGTTTGATGAAGATTTGATGGTGAAATCGTCCCTTTACAGCCCCCCAAACCCTTCCCTAGCTAGTCTTCAATGGTGTCCTCCAAATAGAGAGAGAAAAAAAGAGAAGAAATATGATTTGTTTTGAGTTTTTTTTTAATCTAATGAGGGTTGGGGCCTTTATATAGGGTTTTAATTAACTTAATTAGACTCCATTACACCCTCAATTAACCACATAACCCCTCAACTAATTAAATGAACTAACTTAAAAAGTGCAAGGAAATTGCAGGCCCATCGGCAAGACCACGAATGACGAGTCCTTGGTCCATCGACAGCCAGGCCTCCCTCCGTGTTGCACAATTGTTGTTTCGATCAGAGACTTGTGAAGGAGAGGGATACAAAATTTTGGATAAGTGTTGTTCGATGGTTGGCGTCGACTCCCCGTCGATCCACACACGATCCGTTATTGCCCTCTCGTGGTTGCACACTGCCCAGGCAATGTTGCCTCCTACGTGCTAGGGACCTCTTCTAGGGCCCTTGGTTGGTCCTTGAGGAGTCGTACCCGGATGTTTCGATCACGAATCATCTTAAAAACATATTCAATACCCTTACACCTATTTTCACGGATTTCCAACTTCTAAAAGCTCGTCAAATAGCTTAGGCACACTAGTACCTCTTAGTACTAGTTTCAGAACGTCATGGGCGTTCTTGATCATTTTGGTTCCTAAACTTCCTAAATGACCTATATTCATTCAAAAAGGTCTTAAAAAGTGTTTATACCTCATAACACCTATGTTAGGATTTAATACTCGTCTTCGATTTTGAAATGTTACACAAAGGACTTCAAATCATTCAAACTGGAACTTAAATTAGGTGAAATCACCTTTTGAAAATGAGGTCTAAAAGCTAAAACTTGAGGATATAAAAGCCTACACCATATTTCATCATTTTAGATAGTTCGCTCCAACTTTGAATTCTCCGACGGGTGCTCAGGATCCCATGCATGCAAATGAAATGTCCTACCCCATTGAATTTGAAATTACAAATTCATTGGAACCATCAAAAATCCCATCCAAAGTTGTTTCAATAAAAAGTATGTCCCATATCCATTTTTTATTCAAGAAAAAAAGAAGAAAAACATTCAAAATGAGACAAGAAGCCTAAGAATCCCCATCATGGTCATTCTATAATAACTTTTAACATTTCAGAGGTAATCGCACTAACATAATTCTCATAAGAGCAAGTTTATGAAGATTATTGACTAAATTCAACCCTTTGTTGAAGTTTCAAAGTTAAAACACCTAACGACACTAACACACACCACATGTCTTGGGGCCAGATGCAACTACGCCCCTATCTTAATATGGCTCTCTTGGTGCTGATGAAATCGTTAGAATTGCATTTCGAGGCCATCTAGTTAAAACTTTTGATTGAAGTCAAATGTTTAAGTTTAAAGGCTTTAAACAATGGATACTTGGAAAATTTCAAGACAATGATGTGACGATAAAACTGTTAGTCTTAGAATGTCATAAATGACTTATGGTCACAACAGAACAACTCTAAAAGCTGAAAAGATCAAAAAATAAAAAAATGACATGAAGGGTCATTATATGCAGATGATAGTTTAAGTTATCACTATTAATTTGGAGTCCCACGGAGTAGGTTGGTCTTTCAGTGATTGGGTGAACTCCTAGTTTTAGGAGTTGTTTTCGTTTGTTTTGCTAGGCTTAGTCTTTATATTATATTTAGCGATAACATATGATTATCTTGCATTTGTTACATCCTTGTACTCTTATTGATTAGATATTTGATTACTAATTAATGTCATGTCTTGAGATGGTTCCTTGTGGTGCACTTATATTGAATACCCTTTTTTGATTCATTGTAAGCTTTAAGTTCTTATTGTGGACTTCCACTTGGTAGTCCATTCCTTATGATTACGTGCTAAGGGTTAGGCTTACCTACTGGTAGGCATAATAGACTCCATAATAACCTTTGGGTCATGATAGTTTGATAAGAGAGATCTAGGTTGCCGATATCATTGGTACGAGGGAAAATTTCAATTAGAGTAATACTGATAACTACATTGAAGTTCAGATAATATCTTCGAGAGGATATAAGTAATATTAGGAAATTCTATTTTATATTTATATTGTTTTCTTTCACTTTGATTAACATTTTAAAACTTTATTTTTAATGTAGTCTCTCCTAGATGGAAATTTGAAGTATATGATGGATATGGATGGAGCATCGACACATTCCACGAGAGTTTCAGCATGTGATCAAACTACAAGGCCTCCCTCGGGCATAAACCTTGAGTTTAAAGACATTCTTATACATTTAGAGAGATTAAATAGTAGCCTAGGATTTCAAAAGGTATTTTGTCTACCTTGGTTCCTCGGTGTTAGGTGGTTAGAGCACCTCCTAGAGCAAACCTGAAGTAGGTGGGGTTCCTTGTGCAATTAGTATTCCTCATAGAAGATTTAGGTTGACTATTCCCAGCAAAGCTCATTGTCTAATTTTTGAATATTTTTGGTGATTTCTAAAGTGGGATGGACATAACCGCACATTTTTCCCTTCAAATAAGGAGTTGAACCAGAGTTTCATTGGGTGGATAACTTTGCCACTCCTGTTAGAATTGGAGTATATCATATCAACACGACCTATATTTCTGAGGTAGTGATTCAAAAGAGGATAGTACAGTAGTTGTTCCTAAGACTAATGGACATAGTGGTAAGAGGTCTGACCATCAAAAGACTAATGAAAGTATTCCACTTTGAAATGAGTATGAGTTAATCGTGAGACATCTTCCTTCTCGACCTAAGATTCTTATGTAGGTAGCCTCTCAGGTCCTAGAGGGTTTTGATGCAGGTTATGGTGCCTACAACATGTAAATATTACGCTAGACTTCTAAGTGTAATCATTCTATACCTTCAAGTGTTTGGTCTTAGGTTTCTTTAAACGGGTCTTCACATCTAATTGCTCTCGATGATCGTTGCCATTAGTGCGGTGAGATATACAACAATGTTAGAGATTGTTGCAAGGCCCTAGTATTGACGAATAAGGCTGATTTTGAGTTTTGTGGAGCTAGATAGGGTAGATTAGTTTTCTTTTCAGGATGGGTTTCACACTTTAAAGGTTACGGTGATTGTGGAGGGCATTACAACCGGTCTAGAGAGCTCCAACGCAGTAATTGCTTTTCCAGGAATTGCAGACATATAATATTCCCAAGTCTAGGTTGTCAAACTTTTTTGTACCTGAGGGGTCCTGGTAATTATCTTACACCTTGTCCCCATCATGAGACCATGATGAGAGATCTTCAGTTAGTCTAGTTTCATGAGTTGTCGGCTCATATGGTTAGAGGTGGTACCTTTGGTTTTTCTAGTGCTGTAATTATGGTTCAGGTTGGGTTTAGGCATTGTACATTCTATGCTTAGTAGGCCATCTAGAAGCCAAGGCTCCATGTATCCTTTCTTTGCATGTGATTTTCTTATCCCTTTAGTTCCTATTTGTGTAATTTTAGGGCTTTCATATCCATTCGAGTTTGTTCATCTTAGTAGCTATCACTAGCTTGTTATGGAAGTTTGACTTTATGCTTCTATTTGTGTTTCGCCTCATATAGTTCAGTCGCTTTTATCAGAAGTAGTTGTTAGGTAAATCCCTGTACCTTTACCATGATAATCATGTTATGGTTGTGGTCTCAGGATTATTGGTTTCCCATTTTCCACCCTTGTTGTGTAATTTATCTATAGTGTTGGTCCTTGTTTGGTGGGTGGATAGACTAGTTTTTCCCAATTTGAACTTTGTGTGTTCTAAGACCTAGTTGTCTTAGAAGGTTGTCTTAGTTGTCTGTCATCCCTTTTAAGTAGTAGCTAGGAAATTGCTAGTTTCTAGTGTTATGTTTTGGGTGGTTTTTTTCTTTAAATTATGGTGGTGATTTTTGACTGCTTTCTCTCTTTTCTTTACTTTTTTCCACGATTATGAAGTGTTGTATTTCCTAGTTCATTCCCTTTGGGATTCATCCTCTTCTTGTTGTCTTGGAGTATTGTTATGGCTAACTATAAATTGGAGGATTGATCCCTTGTTGTGCCTGGATAACTTATTATGTTCGTTCATTATTGTTCTGTTGCTAGATCTCAAGGCCAATTTATTATTTAGAGTTGGAATGGTGGGGTTAACTTTTCATTTTAGTTCTGAGCTGTGTTGGGAAATGGAAATTATTTTAGAAGGTTCATCTTCAGAATGAGGTGAAGGTAATTAATGGAATATATGAGTTGGTTATAGTTTAAGATGAGAAGTTATTTTAATCATTCTTGGTAACTTGTATGGTTTGTGATAGGACTTGTTACCCTTGGGCCCTTATCGTCTAGCTGGGTATGTTTATACACTTCTTGCTACTTGCATTTCCCTTAGACTTGATGGTTTTTTTAGATTAGTAGTGTCACAGTAGCTTGTGGACCTATGACGTCGATTTATCTTTTAGATTTTTTATGAGACGTTCCTTTGCTTTGAATATGTCTTTGTTGTTGGGCTCAGTGTAGACTTGTTATTCGAGAGATGGTTGTCCTTTGGATTCCAGTGGTTAGATTTAGAAGGTTGTGTTTCATTTGATTTGTTTGTCTTGGATGACTTAAGCTAAAATTTAGGCATTGCTTAGGTTGTGTTCCTTGTTTTGGCAATAATTGTTCCTTGATGTTCAAGTGGAGCTTTTTTCCTTCCAAGGGTTGTGTTTTGTGTCTTCGTAGATAAGATTAAGGTGGTGTACGTGATGCTCGGGAAGGCTTATTGTAACACCTTAGATTCGACAAAGTCTAGAAAGGGGAACTGAGAAAATTCGTAGGTAAAAACTGGACAATGGAGACCCAAATGAGTTGTAAGGAGGACCACGGTCCATGAAGGGCAACGTGGTAAGTCTCCTACACCACCTTCCGCTTTGTTTTATAAAATCTTTGTGATTTAACGTGTTTTAAAATCTCTTGATTTTCGATAATCTTGTTTCCTATGCTAAGTTCTTGTGTCTGGCCTCTCAGGGTCCTTTATGACATGGTACTTGTAAGGTGAACCTTGGATCTTGACAAACATGGTATTCGGGGAAAAAGTTTAAGAAAGGTCTTATGATATCTTAGAAGCCACTTCAAGTAAAGTCTAGTTCATAAGTGTGAAGCCTGCCACATTTATGAATAGGAAGCTATAAGATAATTAGGAAAATTCATTTCTTTCATTACACTAAGTCATGCGATATAGTGTAAATTGACGAGTCCTTTCCCCTATTCGTGTTGGATGCTTTTTAGGATATTGCCCCTCGAATAGCTTACTTTAGAAGAAATATGAATGAAAACATGGAATAGAGGCTCCTCTTCAAGATCCTTAGGCTCTAGTTGATCCTTAGCCGAGCAAATGACCAATGAACAATTTAAAGCCTCTTTCCAAGTGTTGGCTCAAGACATAATTTCTCAAGACAATAGAGAGGTTGTGTTCGCCGTTAACCCTAATTAGGGTATGGTGGCATCTAGCATTAAGGACTACACTAGGATGAATCCTATTAAATTTCATGGTTCTAAGGTTGCAAAAGATCCTCAAGAGTTTATTAAAGAGGTATATAATATGTTGATGATTATTGCAATAACACCGGTGGAAAATGTGGACTTGGCTGCTTACCAACCTAATGTATTGCCCAAGTTTGGTTCAACCAATGGAAGGAAGAGAGGTCGGTTGATGTGGGTCCTCTCGATTGGGAAACAATTAAGGCATATAGCCTTGATAGGTTCTTCCCCTTTTAGATGATAGAGGCCACGGTGCTTGAATTTATCAACCTTTTTCAAGGAAACATGAGTGTGAAAAATATGCTTTGAAGTTCACAATTTTCTAGGCATGCTCCAACAATGATTACAGATACTAGGGAAAGATGAGTAAGTTTGTTTTGGGCGTTTTTAATGGTGGTTAGGGATTTTTGTACCACCATGCTTCTTAATTATATGGATATTTCTCGCCTAATTTTACATGCTCAATAAATAACATAAGAGAAACTTAAGAAAAATCTAGGGATGTGAAGAGGGCAAGGACGGGGGATTGCGACTTTCAAATTCAAGGTCCAATGGACATGGTCGTTTTATGTTCTTACAAAGGTTTCCAGTCAAGACACCTTCAATGTTTAACCTAAGTTCAACAACTGTCGGGTGGCAACCCTAATCCTCAAGTAGGAAATGGTAGTGGGTATTCATTGCATGCTTGTTCTAAGTGTGGACGGAAGCATGAGGTTAGATATCTAGATGATTTTAATGTTTGTTTTGGTTTTGGTAAGACGAATCACAATATAAGTGGTTGTATATGGGTTGCTAAGAATGAGAGAGATGATCATTGATGGGCCCAACCTAATTCTTTATCCAACTCTAGTGGGAGTCAGAAGAAAAACATGTTTTATGCACTTCAATCTCGTCATGAGAAAGAGGGTTCTCCGAAAGTAGAAATAGATATGTTGAAAGTATTTCAACTTGATGTTCATTTCTTGATTGATCCTGGTACTACCTTATATTTTTGTGATGTCACATGTTTCTATGAGGGTTCATATTCTTCCTGATGCGTTGTTAGAATAGTTTTATGTCTTTACTCCGATCAGTGAATCCATTGTGGCTAAGAGATTCTATAGAAATTATCATATTTCCTTTTCCCATAGAGTCACTCGTGTTGATCTTATAGAGCTTGTTTAAATTTTGTATATGCTTCTATTGATTGTAGAAACCAAGTGATTAAGTTCCAGTTACAAAATTAGCCAATCCTAGAGCGGAAAGAGGGAAATTCTATTTTCTAAGGTCGATTTGTTTTTGTACTAAATCAAGAAAGATGATTTGTAAGGCTGGTATATACCATCTATTTAGGGTGAGGGATAAAAATTCTTAATTGTAAAAGAGTTTTAAGAAGTGTTTACAGATGATCTACCTAGTATTACTCTCAAAAGGAAAATAGACTTTGATGTTGGTCTTCTCATAGATATGTAACCTATCTCTATTTCTCCTTACAAAATGGCACCAATGGAACTTAAAGAATTGAAAGAGCATTTGAAATATTTGTTGGATAAGGGTTTAATCCAATTGAGTATCTCTCCATGAGGTCCATCTTGTAGGATTGAGTCGTGACAATATAACACGTGAGTATATATAGAGAACTAAAGATTGTTTTTATGAAATGAATCAACCCTCTATGATACTCTATCAGTATATGATTTATACGTTGTGAGTATTGTAGAGCACTAGCACAATATCTTAAGGAATGGATCTCTCTTCTATGTTATCTTGTTCATATAGGGAAAAGTCATAAATTACCCCTTGAACTTTTCCCGAAAATTTACTTACACATTTAAACTATCATAGTGATCTATAACACCTCTATACCATTCAGAAGTGAATTTTCTTACCCCCTAAAACTGACATGTAAAAAAATAAAACAAAAATATAAAATAAGCGCTCCAGTTTGAAATTAAAGTTACAAAAATTTGAATCTTCTTTTCAACCCCCACCCCGACACCTTATATTCTCCAAGCCCCACCCATTTTCCTCTTCTTCTCCATTCTTTATTTTCATGACACTTCTTCATTTTTTTATCACAATCTTAATACACAATTTTCTTTATTCACAATTAGGTTAATTCTCATAGATTTGTTAGTGGATAATATAGTATTTTATTTAGAAAACTTTTGACTGATTGTTTCTATCTTTTTCATTATGTTTTTGACTTTCTTAAAGAAATTTTGGTTGTTAATCAATTTTGGGTTTGGTGGTAATAGCAGCTTTATAGGTTTTATGGTTGTGGGTGCCAGCTGAGAAACATTAAAAAGAGGTAATTGAAGGTGGTGACGAAGAAATAATCAATATTGATAATGGTGGTGGTGGTATATTGTGTGTTGGGTGACAAAGAAGAAGAATTGATGGTGATATGGTGGTGGTGAAGAACAAAATAAATAGTAAAGGTGAGGTCGAATATATTTTTCATGAAATTAGAATTCAAAATGGATGGGATTAGTGATGAAGAATATATAACTATTAGAGAATTAAATAAATAATTAATTTGGCATTAGTTAGATTAAAATATAATTAACAAAAGAAAAGTTAATTAATAAAGAAAAGAAAATAAAAAAAATAACTTATGACAGGAAGCTGATGTAGCTTTAATGTGGCGGTGAGTGCAATACACCACATAAAATGGGAGTGGTGTTACACGTCTAAGGGTGGTAATAAATTCACTTTTGAGTAGTTAAGATATGTAAGATGTCATCATGACAGTTTAAGTTTATAACTAACTTTTCGGAACAATTTAAGGGAGGATCTATGTCTTTTTCCTATTAATATATAGTATATACTAGTTTGATATCATAAATGACAGAATTTTTTTGTTTTAGGAATGACACAACCCTCTATAAAGTATTAGAGTCTACTGCGACAAATATATTTTTGATATTGATATATTACTCTTCATATATAATATGCTTGAGTAAGTTGTTTTCTCAAAATTAGCATAAATTGTAATGTTCCCCAGTGAATTATGTATTGTTTTGGTACAAGATCATAAAAGAATGTAGTTTATTCAACTAGTAACCTATGATGAGAAGCCTATGTACTATAGAATGTTTCCTTAATGATAGGTCATAATTGTCCGGAGAAAGAGAGTAAGCAACCCTAGATGAATAAACCTTATACTCCCTCCATTCCAATTTCTGTGAGATAATTTTATTTGATACGAAATTTAAGAAAGAAATAAAGACTTTTCAACTTGTGGTTCAGAAGGAATGATATGTACCTGTCACTTATTTCATTAAGGGTAAATAGACATTTTATGATTAAATTGTCTTTTAATATATGAATGTTTATTTTTTTTAGACTGATTAAAAGAAAAGTAAGTCGCCTAAATTGTAACAGATGAAGTAGTTATTATGGAACATAGGGTCAAATGAAAGAAATCGTGGAAAAACTATTTAAAGATTGCATAGGTTTAGATATGGTGTGCAAAGGTAGTCTTTATTCATAATTCTTTTTAGTTTGAATACCTACCGAGATATCAAAAAATGGTGTACAATTTTTTACTAAAGCAGCTCAAGTAAGACATGTTTCAGCCTACCAAAAAAAGACATGTTTCAAATTGAACACTCAACCTATTAAAAAGCTACTCCTATTAAACACTTATATGTTGTCAATTAACCAAAATGAGAATAGTATAATATGTTCAATGCTGACATACAAAAGCTATGAATTAACTAATTACATATGAAATTTTGAGGGGAAAAAAACTATTTAAAAATGTAAATAATTTAAATAAAGTCTAAAAATAAAACCCAACTGTAAATACCTTCAAACTGAAGTGTGTGCAGCCATTGATGAAGCTGCAAACTTCCCTGCAAACTTCCCTGAACGAGAATGAGAACCAAGACTAACAATACAAGACTTTGTGATTGAAATGTGGAAGTTTTGATTTCCTTCATTCATCACTTATGAGATGTATATATACACATGTGATTAAATGAATCAAGCAAGTGGAAGATAATAACTAACTAACCAACTAGTTTGTTATGTAACTAACCATCACAACAAACAACTATAAAATGGAAATACAACTAACTAACTAACTTGAAACTAGTAATGTACACTATTTAATTATGAGTTGTTAATACCCCTCCTCAAGTTGGAGGTGAGGATTTCACAGCCAACTTGTGCAAAATAGCTGAATGTTTAACGCCAGTGAGGGCCTTAGTAAGTATTTCTGCAAGCTGATTGGAAGTACACACATGATGCAAAGAGATCAACCCCTCCTGAAGTTTGTCATGTACAAAATGACAATCCACCTCAATGTGTTTAGTTCTCTCATGAAACACAGGATTCCGAGCAATGTGGATGGCAATTGACTATCACAATGAACACTAATAGGAGAGGAAATAGAGACAGTTAACTCATTGAGTAATCTGTGAATCCAAGTTAGTCTTTCTCCTACGACTTTTCCTGAGTGATCTATACTCTGCTTCTGCTGATGACAAGGAGACTGTCTCTTGTTTCTTAGACTTCCAGCTAATAGGACTATTCCCAAGTAACACCAAATAGCCACTGACTGACCTCCTTGAATCTGGAGATGATGCCCAATCTGAATCACAAAAAGCTTGAACTGTGCAATCAGGGTCCTTAGACAACTGCACTCCCAAGGTAGTATCTTGTTTGAGGTATCTAAGCAGATGATAAGCTGCTTGTAAGTGTGGAGCTCGTGGATCTTGCATGAATTGGCTTAAGTGTTGAACACTAAAAGCTATGTCCAATCTTGTATTAGTTAAGAAGTTCAGCTTGCCTATCAACTTTCTATAGAAAGTAGGATCAGACAAAGGAGTTCCTTCCTTGGCTTTCAACTTAACAGTAGGATCTAAAGGAGAAGACAAAGGTGTATAATTGAAACAATCATATTCTTTGAGTAAGTCTAAGATGAACTTCCTTTGAGAAATAAGTACTCCATCTGCTGTATCAAGTATCTCCAGGCCAAGAAAATAATGAAGCCTTCCAAGATCTTTGATTTAAAGGTGTGATCCAGATATGTTTTCAGATGTGCAATCTCAGTTGTGTCTGTGCCTGTTAAAATAACATCATCCACATACACTGCAACAAATACTGCCAAGGAGCCTTCCTTTCGTAAAATAGAGAGTGATCAAATTGTGAATGAGAGTAACCTCTGGATGATAATGCCTCAGTTAGCTTAGAGTACCACTGCCTACTTGCTTGTTTAAGACCATAAAGAGACTTTTTCAATTTACAAACCAGTCCTGAATCAGGTACCTCAAGTCCTGGAGGTAGTTTCATGTAAACTTCTTCATGAAGATCTCCATGAAGAAATGCATTTTTACATCAAGTTGAAACATGTTCCACCCTTCTTCACTGCACATGCTATCAATGTTCTCACTGTAGTCATCTTAACCACAGGTGAATAAGTCTCAGTGTAGTCAATTCCAGCTTGCTGTGTATACCCTTTCACAACTCGTCGTGCCTTGAATCTTTCTATGCTTCCATCTGCTTTGTGTTTTACTTTATATACCCACCTACATCCAACTGCTTGTTTGTTGGGTGGTAAAGTAACAAGATCCAAGTATCATTAGAATACAGTGCTTCAAATTCTTGTATCATAGCCTTTTGCCATGCAGGATTTTAGTGATGCCTCCTCATATGATGATGGCTCACTATCATGACAAATATTTTCAACAAGTGACTGACTATTAAATGCAATGACTTCAGGAGATATGATGATGTTTGGTAAACAATGCAGTAAGTGATAAATTGTTGTTGAGAGTTGTGTGGATGTGTTAGAGTTGACTGATTTCAATTTTGGGATATTGACAACATAATCTTTTAAATGTGATGGTATTTTATTTTCCCTATGAGATCTTCTCTGTACTATTGTGGAAGTATTATGTTGAGAAGGAGTGAAGAAGTAATAGAAGTAGTGGAAGGTATATCAGAATTTTGAGTAATGTGAGTAGGTAGATGAGAAGGAGTTGTATCAGTCACATTGTCATAATCATTACACAGTTCTTATATGAATCTAAAACAGTATAATCTGGAGAAGAAAAAGACTTCAAAACAGAAGGAAAAGAAGAACTTTCAGTTGACAAAGTAAAAGGAAAGACATGTTCATGGAAAATTACATCCCTGGAGATATGTATCTTCTTTGTAGCTAGATTCATTACCTTGTAGCCTTTAGTTCCAAAAATATATCCTAAGAAACATGTGGAGTGGTCCTGGCTCAAACTTATCTAAGTACCTTTGGGGACGTAGGGTAACAAAGACAACCAAAGGATCTAAGCTGACTGTAGTTTGGTTCTTAATGTATATAATACCTCATATGGACACTTATTTTTCAAGTAACTTGATGGTAGTCTGTTAATAATATGTGTAGCTGTTAAAACACACTCTCCCCAGTACCTTATAGGTAGTTTAGATTGGAATAAAAGAGCTCTAGCTGTTTCCAGTAAATATTTATGTTTTCTTTCCACTATACTATTTTGTTGAGGTGTGTATGGACAGGTCTTCTGGTGAACTATCACTTTGGATATAAGAAACTGGTTGTGTTTAATTATTAGTAAATTCCAGCCCATTATCTGTTCTAATGCTTTTAAGAGTGGTACTAAACTGATTCTCTATCATGACTATAAAATTTTTCAAAACTTGTAGAGCATTACTCTTAGTACTTAAAAGATGTGTCCAAGTTGTTCTGCTGTAATCATCTACCAAAGTAATGAAATATTTGTAGTTGTCATAAGTGGATATATGATAAGGTCCCCATATGTCAATATGTAACAGTTCAAAAATAGACTTGGTTTGGCTTGTGCTATGACTAAAAGATAGTCTTTGTTGTCTTGACATTGGACAAATATTGCAGCAGAAAGGTTGTTTGGGAGAAAAATTGACTGGTAATCCAGTGATACTTTTCATCTTAACAAAAGGTACATGGCCAAGTCTGTTGTGCCACAACAAATCTACATTATCTCCAGAGTTGTGATCAGCCATAACATTCATATTAAAAGAAGATTTACACTTGAAAGTAACAGGATTAGAAGCTAACACTTTGTATTGGTCATGAGAATAGGAACTAGAATTACATGTTTCACTTCTAATGGAACTAGAAAGAAGACTATTATTGGGAAAACAACAACATATTTGACATGTATTGACTTTATCAGAGGTCTTCAAGCATTTTGTGCATAAGAAGTAAAGTCCATCTCTACAATTACCAAGAACCTGTGGCCTCTTCACTAAAGGGGCCTGCAATAGACACAATGCATTAGTGAACACGACTATGCATTTCATTTTATTAGTTAGTGAATGAACTGAAACTAGATTATACTTAAAAGAAGGCACATATAAGACTTGATGTAAGTAATACTAGATGTGACTGGTACATCTCCAAAATCTGTTACTTTGACTTGTATCCATTTGGAAGAGAAAATAGTATAGGAAGGCAGAGTTTTGATATTGATTAGAGAGTTTTTACTAAAGGTTATGTGGTTTGCGCTCCTGAGTCAATGATCCATAGATTTGCACTTGATTCAAAACATTTGCATGATAGGTTGTCAAAACAGTAGAGGAAGAACAAACCACAGTACCTGCAAAGTCCATTGATCCAGCAGCCACACCAGAAGCATTATTGTTGGCACCAGTATCTTCTCCCACATTCTCATTTTTGAAATGTTGCAGTAGATTCATGATCTATCCATATTGTTCCTGTGTGAAGTTAATATTCTTTAGAACATCACCTTGAAATTGTGATTGTTCTTCTCCATTAGCAGGTACCATATCACCTACAGAACCATGTACATTTGCTACCACTCTCCTTCCTTTGTAATTTGAGACTTGTTGTCTAAAGCCCTGACCACCATTGTAACTACCTGGTCTTTATTGTTTTGAGGATACCCATGCAGCTTGTAACACTTATCCTTGATGTGTCCAGGTCTTTTACAATAGTCACACACTATGACATTCCTGTATGTTGTTACTGGATAGTGATTTCTCCTGAACTACTGTTGGTATCACCAAGATTTCCATAGCCATTTCCAATAATTTTTTCCTTGAAATTTGTTCTAAAAGATCTTCCTCCATGACCTTTGTTATCAACAGCTTTAACATTCAAAGACACAGAATCTGTATACATTCTACCAACAGGCTTGAACTCTCTTAGTTTTTCCTCTTGGATTAACAATGAGAAAGCCTGGCCCATAGAAGGAAAAGGATTCATCATGAGAATATTTCCTCTTATCACTGTGTACACTTCATTTAAACCCATAAGAAAATGAATCAGGTGCCTATCTTGCTCAGCTTGAATATACTATCCTTTGCACCACACACACAGACAAACTGCAGTGATTCTTCACATTCAAAGTATTCAACTCTTCCCATAACTTCTTCATTCTTGTGTAATAGACAGTAATGTCCAAAACTCCTTGTGTGAGATCATTGATCTCCTTTTGAATTTGATACAATTTCGCTCCATTGGTTTGATCATACCTATCTCCAACTCCTTCCACAACTCAGCAGAATTGCTACATTACTCCACACTGTCTGAAACTTCTTTGACTAAAGAGTTAGAATCCAAGATGTCACCATATCATCACACCTCTGCCATTGACGTAATTGATGTGAATTGGTGCTTGGTTTCTCACAACCTCCATCAATGAAACATAACTTGTTCTTCACTGACAATGCTCTCATAACACCCCTTCTCCAGGTCCTATATCCTGTTCCATCAAACTGAACAGGAACAAGTATCATTCCTGGATTGTCTGAAGGATGCACATACAAAACACCATTTGCATCACTTCCAGATACCACAGATCCCTCAGATGCAGACGTGGATGTAGTAGTTTCGATAGCCATTACAACTATGACTATTATGAACTATTTGATAAGGAAAAAGAAAAGAGCAAAGATGAACTTTCAGAATGAAATCAAAATGTATTAACACAGTGACTTCCAACTCTGTTATCGATCGAGAATCAATCAAAAATGAGTAACCAAAGAATTAAGAAAAGAGCAATTAACCGTGTGCTTTGATACCATGTAAAGACCTTCAAACTGAAGTGTGTGCAGCCATTGATGAAGCTGCAAACTTCCCTGCCAAACTTCCCTGAACGAGAATGAGAACCAAGACTAACAATACAAGACTTGTGATTGAAATGTGGAAGTTTTGATTTCCTTCATTCATCACTATGAGATGTATATATACACATGTGATTAAATGAATCAAGCAAGTGGAAGATAATAACTAACAAACCAACTAGTTTTTTATGTAACTAACCATCACAACAAAAAACTATAAAATGGAAATACAACTAACTAACTAACTTGAAACTAGTAATGTACACTATTTAATTATGAGTTGTTAATACCAACTTAAAATGGACACAAAAAATGAAACTTAAATATTTTCAACTTCTGAATAAAAAAGCTGAAATTTTTGTTGGAACATTTTATTGCAAATTTTAGCCTTTAATGAAAAACAAATCTCAAAACAAGAAGAATTCATTTTAACTTCTTACGCGTCGACTTGATGTGAAAATCATACCTAGTAGTCAAAGTAAAAAAAAATTTAAATGGTATATTTGGGACCCCATACGCAAAAGGATTTGATATTGGTCTTCAATTTTGTGATTTGGAGTTGATATATCCTCGTTCACTATACCCTTACCGTTACAAAAGTGGTTCACATATATTCCTTCCATTACAAAAGTGGATCACGTATAAAGTGAAAAATATTACTCTCTCCGTTTAAAAAAGAATGATCTTCTTTTCTTTTTAGTTTGTTTAAAAAAATAATGACCACTATATTTTTTTGGTAACATTTTATTTTAACTTTTCACGTGCTTTGTTTAAGCACACACACTTAAATGACAATTTTGTATATTTGACATAACTTTATTTTAAGACCACAAAATTCAGAAGTGTTCTTTATTTCTTAAATTTCGTACTAAGTCAAACTAGGTCATTCTTTTGAAACGGAGAGAGTAATTTTTTTTAAAAAAAATTGATTCTTTTTAAAATCATGTGGGGTATATATGATTGTTCTAATAAATTTAAGGAGTATATTGATCCTTCTCTAACAAAATTATTTTTGTTTTCGAGTTGGTTTATTCAACGACTAGTTTGAATTTTACGTATATATTTGCTTTTAGATCGATCTATTTTTGTTATTATTATTTGAGTTTTAAATATTATCTTATAGATCTCTATACTTGCTTATTATTATTTTAGTTTTAAATGTTTACCCTGTAGATATGTTATGAAAATATAGACATTCCCCTAACATATTGCGACAACTTTGTAAGATGAGGCTCATCTCCATTACTCATTCTCTCCATTTCCCCAAGTTCCTACTTTTATGGAAGTCATGTGTCATAATTAAAAATTAAAGGTTGAGATTTAATTATCTAAATCAAGGTTCTAATCATGAAAAAGTCCCATCATTGTATGGGTTGAAGCAGGCCAACTGACAGTGGTATGGTAGATTGGCAGACAGTCTTTATTCAAAAGCATACGAACACTCAGATAGTGACTAGTCACTGTTCTATATAAGGAAGGGATGTTCCTTGGTCTTTATTTTCATATATTTGGATGATATATTTATGAATGGGACTGATATTTGATGAGATCAACTCTTTAAAGTACTTCTATTTCAAGATAAAGGATTTGGAAAAACTACACTACTTTCTTGGACTGAAAATATTATATAGGCAAGATGGTGTTCTTGTGTCACAAATGAAATTTACTTATGATCTCTTGAAAGATTTTGATGTGTTTAACTACAAGTCCACCACATCACCAGTTGATCGCACTAAGAAGTTGAAAGCTACATATGGAAAGCTCCTATTTGATCCTACTTAATATAGGAAGTTGATTGGCAAACTAAACTTTTTTACCAACAATAGAATGAACATAGCCTATAATTTAAAACACTCAGAGCCAATTCATGAACTCACCTAGGGAGCCACATTTTGAGCAGATTACCATGTACTGAGCATAAACAAACCTCTACAATGGGGATTTATATTTTTAAAAAAAAAACAGATCTCACTATTAGTGCTTATTGTGATTCAGATTGACCAGGATGCCCGATTCAAGGATATCTGTCTGTCGATACCTAGTGCTTATGGTGATATTCCTATCAGTTGGAAGTCTAAGAATCCAGTCTTTCATTAGAGGACAAAATACATAGAGATCGACAATCATTTTGTTAGGACTAAACTCCAGCAAGGCTTAATCACACTCCATGACATCCTCACATATTCACAGTTGGCAGGCATCTTTACCAAGGCCTTAACTAGGTTAAATACACCACTCTATTCAACAAGTTGTTGGTAATTACATCACCTCCAACTGGGTGGTGCTGGTGGTAGTGGTGATGAAAAAATAATGTAAGTTTAATTTGTTAGAAGTAAACAATAAAGTTAGTTAGAGTTAGTTGGGAGTAATAAAGTTAGTTAGTTGTTTTCCATTATTCTAGAATCAAGTTGATGCTTCAAGAATTTACTAATTAAGAATTGTATGTAAGTATCGTAGTGTAATACTTATTTTTTAGTTTTCCATTCAATTAAAGATACACTTTCTTCTCTCTTAATGTTGTTACTCTCTACATAAACCTTACCTTCATGGTTTGATTAGATGAAGAAGAGAAAATTGAGAGAGAACTCGGCTTGATTATACCCTCAAGCTATTGGGTTTAAATAGCGATGTTTACATGGCCTAAAAATGAAAGAAAATCACTATATAGTTACAATAGAAGTAAATCTAGTAACCTACTATAGTCTAATTTTAGACATATTCTACTATGATTATAAATACGACAAACCAAAATAAACCACATACTCAATCAACATATACTTCTTGATGATAGGTGCAGTCAAACCATCCAAGTTAGGTTGATCAAAATTAGTGTGGTTCTCATGCCCAAACCAAAATCTCGTCATATCTTGACTTTGTGTTGTGCCAGACTGTCCATTGGAGAAATCAGCTGAAAAATTTCCCGATGATGCCAAACTATCAGCAGCGGCAAAGGATCTCAATCATTTATAGGTTATTGTGTGATGTTGATCATAGGCTTGGCACTGGAGGAGGTGCACACCAAATTACTTTGTTAGAAAAATCAATTGAATCCAATTAGTTTCACCACAATTTTTATGTTTCTTCTGGTGAACTTATTCCATCTGGACTTTATCAGGCTCATTCTTGGTTCAAGGATTATGAGATGGAGGCAGCCTTCAAACCAGAGATGGAGGAGCTGGACACTCAAAACTTTTGTTTGTTCTTTTGATCTCCTGTTTACTTACTCACTAATTATCCAATGCATCAAGCAAGAAATGAACTGAACCTTAGAATTATTTTCACTATTTTTTCAGGATCTGCAAGGAAAGTAATGACCAATTTTTAGTATATAGAGAACGAAATTGTCTGATATATTTTTATGTATAAATGCTCAAAATTTACTAGAGGGTATGTAGTATGTAAGTTAAGTTTCTTGTTTATCTTCTTCTCTGGTTTAGTTAGTTACATATAATGGGCATGTATAGCTCTGAACATTCTGTAAAAATAACTCTATGGCTTCTAATTTTTAGATTTTGTCACTTGTGCAATAATATGATGGAACTGAAGTCATAGATGTTATTCTTTTTTGTATTGGAATTATACTAAATCATGCATGCCATTATTCTTGTGTCATAAAAACATATACAATTGTACTAAGTAAAAACCATTATTCCTCATATTGTAAAAAACATAATGAAGTAAACCAAAAAAAATGTCCCTCTATCCTCTTAAGCTTTTAGAGAAAAGATGCACACTTCTGCATGTTGAATAGCAGAAAGGTCCTAAGTTTAAATCTTACCACTACTCATCCAAAAATTTCATATTCCTAGCTCAATTAAGGGATCTAACTCGCACATGAGGAGGCATGTAAACGACATAATAAAGTAAGTAGAAGTTTTACCTTTTATCAATTTAAATTGTTGAACGGGATGTTACACACAATTTAGCGCAGACATACTCTTTCATCTTTTGTTTTATCCTATACTTTATGAGGGAGATATGCCCTTCTTGAGTCAGCCTATCAAATAAAAGAAATTTACCTTAATTAATGAGGAGTATTTCGGTCTTTTCCTTACCCTTATAGGTCTAAAATGGTTTGGGTCTTCACAATTCTAAATATGATTAGGGTTTTACAAGAGATCAAGAGGAAAAAATAAGAAAGGTGCAAGGCGTTTGTTACGATTGTTGAGATTTGTCTAGAAATTTCGCACATGGTTGATCTGTCATGACCCAAACCCTCGTGATTGATACTCAAACTAACTCTCCGGTGGGAAAAATATTACTACATCCCAACCAATCACATTAACAATAAACTAAATATTTAAAGATACAGAGCAAGTTTAAATGTCTAAGAAATGTGGAGTTCCCATAAACTTACAAAGTATAACAAACAACTACCAAACATTTAAGGATAAAAACTCCTGGAACTTGAAAGTCAATGTATCAAAACTCTACTAGCGACAAGAATAAGAAAAAGTGGTGCCACCCAAAACAAGCATAAGAAATATCTAAAGCACTAGTCTAAGTCCGGAGAAAATGGACCGAACAAAAGAGAACTCACAACAGCCTAGAAGAACTAACTCACCCTTGAATCCAGTCTCGATCATTGATTTTCTAGATAAGGTCGATCAGTTATCTCCTAGGTGATGTCGATCAGTAACTTCCAGAAGATTCCCTGTACTCTATAAAGAATGAGCAAATGTAGTATTAGTGCACAACCATTGTGTACTGGTAAGATCACACGACTGCTCCAATAAGTGAAACATAGGCAAGTAATGACCACAATATATACACATAAATACAGAATACACATATCAATTATCTTTTCAAGAGAAACATAAATTTTTGAATATCAAAGACAATTAGTGATGCATATATAATCATGGTGGTCCTGACATGGAACCCACGCCTAAACTGTTAGTGTATGTGTCTTGGAACGTGACACCCGATCAAATATATGTGTAAGAACATGACACTTATCCAATATATGTGTCAAAAAGTGACGTCAATCAAATATATGTGTCAGAACGTGACACTCGATCAAGTCAGCACAACCACAATCTCAAGTCACACCCATAATCAATAATGTTCATAATCGTAGAATTAGGTAATGGGTTATGACATGTTATTATTCATATACATATACTCATTTGCATTATATTAGGTTTACATTTCTTCTTCTCATACATGCATGCATCAACAAAGTAATTAATCGGCATTTATCACACAAACATGAAATCAAACCATCCCTATAACACCTCCAAGAATGAATTAGGTCAAAATAGGGCCTAATGTGTGTGACATGATGTCTTGAAGTACTTATATTGTCTAAAATAATGTTAGAGGCAGTGTCTAAAGATTTGGGTTCAGCTTGAAGTGAAACGTCAAGGGACGACCAAGACGTTCGATCACTAGTCACCTATGTGCCTTATGTGTTTTCATGTGCTTATGTGTGAGTAATGAGTTTATGAGGTCCTTATATGGTTGATAATAGTTTTTAAAGTCAGAATGTTGATATTGGTAAGGTTTTTATGTCAAACGTCCAAGAATGTCTGGTGACATTCGAAAGATAGCCATTTCACGTCCTTGTGAGTTTTGATGTGTTTTAGCATGTTGTGTAGCTTGTTTGAGGTTGTACTTGTTTGTAAATGTTCCTAATACCTAGACGTGCTTATTTATAGATTTAACGTCTGGGTACGACTCCACCTAGGACCCACAAGGGTCCATAGAAGGAGGACACCAGCTTAGAGCTCAACACTGCCAGGCAGGGGCAATCCACTGCCCCAAAACGACGGCCCATTGATGGCTGGCGTCAATGGATACATTCTGTCTATAGGTTGATGATCTTGAGAAGAAACCAACGAACCCCATCGATGGGGCGTGTTCTCATCAACGGACCGTCGATGCTAGGGTGTCAATGCTGCTTTGTTTTTTGACAGCTTTCTGTTAAGACTTTGAGGTTTTGGGAAAATTCACCCCAATTCTTATAAAAATTGGAGGACGGTTATTTTAGGTGTTTATGTGTATTTTAAGATTATATAAGTCATCAAACTCTCATTTAAACCCTAGCACCTAGATCAAAACCCATTCCCTCCCAAAGTTTCTCCAAAAACCTCCATGAAAGCTCAAGGTGCAGAAGGAGCTTGAAGATGGATCTTCAGTGTAGTTTATTCTTCAATTATAATTGGTTTCTTCAAATAAAGTTCTTCATCTAAGTCTTTCTATCACCTTAGAGTAAATTTCAAAGATGATTTCAAATATTTCAAAAGAGGAAAAAGTCTAATTTCTACTCCAAGTCTTGGGTTCTTGCGTGAAACGTTTACAAACCTTAAGATATGATATTATTGATGTCTAATTGATGTTTTCCAATGAACTTCTCCATGGACCCTTTATCTTCTCAAATCTCTCAATTTGACTAAAATATTAGTTATGTAGTCATGCCTTGATATTAATGAATTAATGTGTAGATTGTTATGGGCTCTTGAACTATGTATAGATTATGAATGTATGGTTTATAGGATGTCACAAATTGATCACATGAGTATTTTATATTCTTATATCTACTGTATATTAAGATTATTGAATTGACATTGACTTAATAAATATGAATTCTAGTGTAGTTTTCTATGGGCTATTGAATAATGTAAGTATTGTATTCAATAAATGTCTAATTCATCTTAGATTTATAAATCTATATTAAATTTACCTAAATTCATTGAGTGTTATAGTTTATGTATTGAATTGATGTCAATGGTGATGGATAAGGGTCTTATGGTATTGAATTGGATGATTTAACTTTGGATTGAAGTGGTGAGATTGAATGGGTGGCATGTTGCGCTAACTCTCTTAATATTATGTATAGTTTTTATATTACAATGATGATTGGTATGGTCCACTTATGGTGGTGGTGCTATGTGCTTTACTTGCAAATGGTGTGGCCTTGTTGGCATTACTTTATGTATTATGCTGATCATGGCCTTGTTGGAAAACTACTTAAAGTATTATGATGATTTGTGTAGTGGATTTATGTGAAGTATGAGCATATCTATCTACATGTGATTAAGTGAAAGTATGAGTTCTTCTATTGTTGCTAGGTGATCATATTAGACTATGACTATGTCTTATGTGTGTAGTCTTAGAGTTGATGCATGATTATTCCTAATTGACTAAATGTGTTTATGATTGTTATATTGATGATGATATAGTAATGTATAGGATTACATAAAGATGATAAGGGTCATTTCTAAGTGCTTCAGAGAATAATATGCTATATGTTATAAAGTAAAGTATGTTGTGTGTTGTTTTGGTAGACTTGTGTCCCATTCATTATACATGTATGAATGATATGTGAATATGAGATGTATTGACTAGGTAATATTAGTGCACCCTTGTCATGTACGAATGAATGATATCTGAGACCTTAAATGATCTTAAGAATGTCATGTACGTGGAACCTTAAACCTAGTGGTAAGGTTATGTTATGAACATGGAGTCGAGATCCGTAATGGTATCCTTCTTGTAATGAATGATTGACTTAGTGTTGATCGTCTTAACAACATCATGTCATACTTAGGAAAGTCATGATGATCTTTCTTAGTCGCCATTGAAAGGTAGCCCTAGTGGACCTCTTTGGTAGGGTAAATGTGATTGGGTTATGAACTTGATATGGAACCTCTTCATGTGATCCTTTAATGTAAATTACTCCATGAGAACAAAAGCTAGCACCGATTGAGTATGTTATGGGAAGTAGCTCTACTTGAGAAGGAGATTAGAGTACAATGTAGCTCTACTTGAGAATGATACTAGACTACAAAAAGCCTTTCGTATTCCTTGACCGTGTGCCTACATGGGATGTGTCCTAGTTCTACCCTTAGAAAGTAGAACACCCTCACCGGAGTAGGTTAGAACTCCGGATTCTATGTTTATCTATCATGGTCTATGTCGTTTATTTCCTATTCTCATCATACGAGATACCTAATAGCATTACAGAAGTTCTATGAGGTTTAGGTGAAGGAATGGGACGCTATCTAGACATTCCACAAAAGGCTTTGAAGATGTTAGTAAGAGTCCCTAGGTCTTGTCCAAGACCATATTTGAATGTCCTTATGTGATGAATAAATCTTAAATGAACTAATGAATGCAATGACTTAAGTTAAAAAAGTATGTTAAATAGAGTAGTTAAGGGTTGTCTAGTTAAGGTGTGAGAGGGGAATAATAATGGTCACTTCGTATCTTACCTAGATAAGTCTTATGAATGACTCTAGTTAGGGAAGATGGTTGATTATGTAGGCATGATCTGAGCCTTAGGTAGTCCTAAGGATTATTTAGGTAATCTTGAAGAGGTCAATTATGGAGTTTATCTTCTTGATTTACTTAAGTAAGTCTTTTGATAGACTTTGAAAGGAGAATGGCATATCATTTACATGTTGTTGTATTAAATGAGAATGATCCTATCTTAGGTAGTCTATACGATCTCTTAAGTGTGTGCTGTAAGGGATTGTATGGGCGGTCGCTTCACAACCCACTCAAGTGAGACTTAGAATCAACTTTGGTAGGAGGATCTCATGTTCATGTGTTTGGTATATTGTAAGAGTGTATATCTTATTTTGGGTGGTCTTAAGGATCATTTAGATGTGTCTAGACAAGGTGTATGGGTGATCTCTCTTTGTATTACTTAACGGAGTCTTAGGATAGGTTTTAGTTAGGGAATTTCATGCTAGGAAGTGTCCAAGATTAAGTTAAAGGACTTCACTGTACAGTGTAGGAACTTCACTGTAATAGTGTTGTAGCTCACTGTAATATTTTCCTTAAAATGTGAATAATTACTTAAATGATTTCTTAAGGGTTCCTAAGGTGTTAAATGTTGTTCTTATGCTTATACTATGATGTTTTAATCAAAATTCATGAAAAGCATGTTATTTACTAAATGTCCCTTTTTCATGGTTTTTGCATGACTTCCATACTTAGTGCATCTAATGTGCTAACCCCTCCTTTTCCCTTTTTGACTAAAGTGTAGGTAATTGGAAGTCCTGATATGCCATGGAGGATGGATAGGTTTCTAAGGGGTGATGACAAAGTATTGGTGAGTCATCATCGATTCGAGGAAAATATCCACATGTTTATTTATGTCTTATTCTTTATTTTATGTCTTGTATGGGCTTAGTCCCAAGTATTGTATACTCAAAAGTTTAGATGGTTCAATGAGATGTTTTAAAGGCTTAATGTTGTAAGTGAAAGTCTTCCGCTTGCTTATTGATTATGGAAAGAGTTCGTCGTGTGTGAAGAAAGTTCTAAATTCTTACTTATTTTACAATGTTTTATTATGCAATGAATGACACGAGTGGCTTTAGTGAGACTTCTTGAAGTCTCATTTTCCGTGTGGCGACTCAAGGATGCATTAACTTCTAGGGTGTACTTGTGTCTTGTTAGAAGGTTTGTCTTAGAGCATAAGGTCTGGGAGTGTCTTATTTGTCTCATGAACCACATCTAGTAGAGTCTTGTTCATAATGTGAAGTGCGCCACATTATGAATAGGAGGCTATTGGGTGCTAGGAAAAGTTTCACTTCTTCATTCATTTAATCGTGCCTAAGAGCTTTGTATATGGTGTCTTTCCCTTGTTTCCTTTATGTGTTGGTCCTTTGAGTGTGACTTTGTGAAGTTGGGTGAGGGAGAGAAAAGAAGAGATTTGACTTGTTAGATGAGACATGGGAGGTTGTGATGGTAACCTTAGGTTGGTTTAGTTACCTTTTTAAAAGGTAGTATAGTTGGAACAAATGGTAAGGTATAGTTTTAGAAATGTGAAGGAGTGTTTGTTGAGAATGTTTGAATTGTTTAAGACCCAATATTAGAAAGGAAGGTGATGAGATTTGAAAGGGCAAAAGGTCAGTTTCTCCTAGTAAGGGGTATGTGGTGGTTAGATGGTTATAACTTTGAGAGTCTTTAGTTTTCATGAGATAGACTTTGGTGAGAAAGTATTAGTAAGGTTTAAGGTGCCTTGAGGGAGTTCCTTGTAGTAGATGTTATGTTGACCTTAGAATGAGTTTATCCTAAGTGGGGGAGTATGGTGAAGAGTATGGTTGTTGAGAGTGAGGTATCCTTATCCTTTCTTGATGTGCTTATTCAAGCCTAAAATAACAAAGAGTTCTTATTAACTTGATTTATGTAGGAGTCTTTTGTGAAAAATGAGTTCCAAACATTCTCCTTGTGATATGCATGTTTTGGGTTGAAGTTTTGTTGAATGAAAAAAATGAGTTTTCATGCATGGTATCTTCCACATGGTTTATGTGCATCTAGTGTAGGTTGATAATTGGTTCATGGAGGAGAATAGTGAGCACGTCTAAATTGTCATATGAGATTGGTTTTTTGAGCATTTATAAGAAATTTCTTAGGTTTTCTGTTGTTATATTGTGAAGCATGTTCACTTTAAAGCTGCAAGGGATTTCTGCCCACGGTAAGATTTTGCAAAAACAAATTGACTAATTCATTCTTATATTGAAATTTTTTATAGTGTGGTTAGAACTGATGTATATGAGCATGATAATGAATATAAAATGAGTTTTTGCAAATTGGAATGAAGGATGTGAGTTTTATAGAATAATGAGTTGTAGAATTTATTCTAGTTTCTTGTGGTGTTGTGATTCTCTTAATTATGTGCAATTGATGTTCTCCTTGATGGTGTGTTGTATAATGTTTTGTATAGTATTTTCATGAGCTGTCAAGTTGAGTCTCTACTCTTGGAAGTGTTCGGAGAGTGTCAACTGTCATTCGAGTCGAATTTTGTCCAAGTGGGGGAGAATATAACACCTCTAAAAATGACTTAGGTGAAACTAGGGCCTAATGTGTGTGACATGAAGTCTTGATGTCCTAATATGGTCTAAAATAATGTTTGAGGCAGTGTCTAAAGATTTGGGTTAAGTTTAAAGTCAAACGTCAAGGGATGACCAGGACGTTTAACGACTAGTCACCTATGTGCCTTATGTGTTTTCATGTGCTTATGTGTGAGTAATGAGTTTATGAGGTCCTTATATGGTTGATAATATTGTTCAAAGCCAGCAATGAGTTTTGTAAGTTTTGCAGGTCAAACGTCCAAGAACTTCCAGTGACGATCAAAACATAGCCATTTGACGTCTTTCTGAGTTTGGATGTGTTTTAGCATGTCGTGTGGCTTTTTTGATATTGTTATTGTTTGGAGATGTTCCTAATACAAATACATGTGTGTTTATAGATTTAACGACGGGTATTACTCCACCTAGGACCTACAAGGGGCCCTAGAAAGATGACCCTAACTTGGAGCTCAACACTGTCAGGCAGTGGCAATCGACCTCCCCAAATGACTGCGAGTCGACCAGACGACAGCCTGTCGACGGATGGAGTCAATGGATTCATGTATTCTACAGGTTGAGGATCTGCAGAAGCAACCAACGAACCCCATCGACGGGGGGTGGTATCACCAACAGACCGTCGCTGCTAGGGCATCGATGGTGCTGCGTTTTCTGCCAGCTTTCTATTAAGACTTGGGCTTTTTGGGAAATTCACCCCAAGTCTTATGAAAAATGGAGGATGGTTATTTTAGGTTTTTATAGGTAGTTTAAGAGTATATAAGTCATCAAAATCTAATTTAAACCCTATCACCTAGATCAAAACTCATTCCCTACCAAAGTTTCTCCAAAAACCTCCATGAGAGCTCAAGGTGAAGATGGAGCTTGAAGATGGATCTTCAATGGAGTTTATTCTTTAATTATCATTCGGTTCTTCTAGTAAGTTATGGGAGTTATTAATCTAGGTCTTTCTATAACCTTAGGTCAATTTCAAATATGATTTTCAAAGCTTACAAAAAGAGGAAAAAGTCCAATTTCTAATCTAAGTCTTGGGTTGCTGCATGAAACGTTTTCAAACCTTAAGATATGATATTATTGATGTATAATTGATGTTTTCCAATGAAATTATCCATGAACCCTTGAACTTCTCAAATCTCTCAATTTGAGTAAAATATGGGTTATGTGATCATTATTTGATATTAATGAATTCATGTGTAGAATGTTATGGGCTCTTGAAATATGTATAGATTATGTTTGTATGGCTTATTGTCCATCTCAAATTGATCACATGAGTATTATATCTTCTTAGGTCCATTGTGTATTAAGTTTATTGAATTGATATTGACTTAATGCTTATAAATTCTAGTGTAATTTTCTATGGGCTATTTAATGATGTAAGAATTGTATTCAATTGATGTGTAATTGGTCTTAGATTGATAAATCTATGTTGAAATAACCTAGATTCATTGAGTATTATAGTTAATCTATTGAAATTGACGTTCATATCCATGTTAAGGGTCTTGTGGTATTGAATTGTATGATTTAGCTTTGGATTGCAGTGGTAAGATATATTGGGTGGTATGTTTCCCTAACTCTCTTAATATTATGTATAGCTTTGTATTACAATGATTATTGTTATGATCCAGTTATGGTGGCGGTGCTATGTTCTTTACTTGAAAATGATGTGGCCTTGTCGACATTACTTTATGTATTATGATGATCATGGACTTGTCAGAAAAGTACTTGCAGTTATGATTATTTGTGTAGTTTATTAATGTGAAGTATGAACATATCCATCTACATGTTATTAGGTGAAAGTATGAGTTCTTGTATTGTTGTTAGGTTATTATGATAGACTATGACTATATCTTATGTATGTAGTCTTAGAGTTGATGATATTTATTACTCATTGACTTTATGAGTTTATGATGATTATATTGATGATGGTATAGTAATATATAGGATGACATAAAGATGATAAGGGTCATTCCTAAGTGCTTCAAATAATGATATGATATATGTAATAAAGTAAAGTATGTTGTGTCTTGTTTTGGTAGACTTGTGTCCCTTACTTGATACATGTATGAATGATATGTGAATATGAGATATTTTGACTAGTTAAGCTTAGTGCATCCTTGTCATGTATGAATGAATGATATGTGAGACCTTAAATTATGTTACGAAGGTCATGTACGTGGAACATTAAACCTAGTGGTAAGGTTATGTTATGAACATGGAGTAGAGAGACTTGAAGGTATACTTCTTGTAATAAATGCTGACTTATGGTTGATTGTCATGAACAACATCATATCATTCTTAGGAAAGTCGTGATGAGCTATATTAGTCGCCATTGAAAGGTAGCACTAGTGGACCTCTTTGGTAGGGCGAATGTGATTAGGTTATGAACAGATATGGAATCTCTTCAAGTGATCCTCTAATGTCAATTACTCTATGAGAACAAAGGCTAGCACCGAGTTGGTATATCATGGGAAGTAGCTCTATTTAAGAAGGAGACTAGAGTACAATGTAGCTCTACTTGAGAATGAGATTAGATTACATAAAAGCCCTTCGTATTCCTTAACCATGTGCTTATATGGGATTTGTCCTAGATCTACTCTTGGAAAGTAGAACACCCTCACAAGAGTAGGTTAGAACTCCGGATTCCATGTTTAGCTATAATGGTTTATCTCGGTTATTGCCTATTCTCATTATATGAGATACCTAATAGCATTAGAGAAGTTCTATGAGGTTTAGGTGGTGGTATGGGACACTATCTAGACATTTCACAATCGACTTTGAAGTGAGTCTTAGGATAGATTTTGTGAGGGAATTTCATGCTAGGAAGTGTCGAAGATGAAGTTAAAGGACTTCACTCTAAAAGTGATATAGCTCACTGTAATATTTTCTTAAATATGTGAATATGATTTCTTATGGGTTCCTAAGGTGTTAGATGTTGCTCCTATTCTTATAGTATGATGTTTTAATCAAAATTCGTTAAAAGCATGTTATTTACTAAATGTCCCTTTTTCATGGTTTTGCATGGCTTCCATACTTAGTGCATCTAATGCGCTAACCCCTTCTTTTCCCTTTTTGACTAAAGTGTAAGGAATTGGAAGTCTTGATATGCAATGGAGGATTAATAGGTTTCTAAGGATTGAAGATGAAGCATTGGAAGTCCTCATTTATTCGAGGACAATATCCATATGTTACTTTATGTCTTAGTCTTTTTTTATGTCTTGTATGAGCATAGCCCCAAGTATTGTATACTCCAAAGTTTAGATGGTTCAATAAAGATGTTGTAAAGGTTTAATGTTTTAAATGAAAGTCTTCCGCTTGCATATTGATTATGGAAAGAGTTCGTCGTGTGTGAAGAAAGTTCTAACTTCTTACTCATTTTACAATGTTTTATTATGCAATGAATGATACGAGTGGCTTTAGTGAGAGTTCTTGAAGTCTCATCTGCCATGTGGCGACTCAAGGATGCTATAACTTATAGGGTGTACTTGTGGGTCATTATAATCACCTACCTCGAAGCCAAGCTAAAATCCTCCTAAGACACTTGAGCCTTTCCCTTCTAGATTCTTTTCACTTGTTCTAGGTCTACAAATGAGTAATTTAACGCAAGGATCAAGGATTAAACTCTAATTTATCAAGATTATAAGAAACCCAATAACCCAACACCAAATTCGTGATCCTAATGTGCAGCTAGGGTATTTCGCACCATGAACTTCAGCCAAAAACCCTCCCCCAATGATAATTACCCAAGAATCCAAGTTCGACAGATAGAAAAATGTATTAGATGAGTAAAATCATTACCTTTCGAACCAAAATTCATGAAAAACTGTCAATAAATCATCCTGGGTTTTCTACTAGCTTTTAAGAACGAAGTTCAAAGAAAAATAATGAAATTGGGGGGTTTTCCCCAACGTAAGTCGCGGCTGGGCCTCTTCGGTTCACCCCATCCCACCCTAGCGGCCCCGCCCTGGTGGATTTAATTCTTCCCTGGTGGCTTACACGGTGACTGAAGCTCAGAATCTGACTTCCAAGCTCCCTTTTACAACACACCTTAAACCCTTGACGTTCAAAAACTACCCTTTCACGCCATGATTACTTTTGGGAGTTATACTTACCCAAATTCGATTCTGCAAAGTCGTACGAGTTTCTTAACGTCTTAGTTTTACAGTCATGTGATAATATTTATAGCTAAATCCAACATTAATTACCAAATTTTCCTATACCTCACCTTACTCAAATTTCATCCATATCTGTACTAGGCTAATATTTCAAGTCACTAAATTCCATCACCGTTGGCTTTTATATTATGAAGTGAAAATTTTGTTACATAATCTACAAGAGGTATGTAAGCTCTTATAGTTTTAGTTTTGTTTACCCACACACCAATCATGTGATGTTAAATCTGCAACTTCGTTCATGAGGTTGAATGATTTGACTTCTTGATATTTTCTCAAAGTTTTGTTCTTAAATTATTCATGATGAGTTCTTGAGATAAATGCTAGGATATTGAGGTTTGGTTTTAAGTAGATTTTTCATGTTGTTATTTTGGATATTAGAATCTAAGTGTGTTGGAAAGAAGGGTTTGAAAAAAGAACTATAAATAGCCCAGGAAGGCTAGGGTAGCATGCTTGTAGTGCGCCCAAAATGAGACCAGTCGTTTGGGGCTAGCGCGGCGCGCCCCGGATATGCACGAAATTTGTGTTTTTCTCTTACTTTTCGTAGTTTATCCTATTTAAGTCCTTCCAAGGTGTAATAACACTCTCCAGTGACTCTAATTACTTCAAATTATTTCTAAACACCTAGGAATTACCAAACGTGAATCATAACCTTGAATTGACAATTTCTTTCAAGGAAAGCTAATATCAAGGCCAAGAAGATTAAGTCTAGAAGTGAAGGAGTAAGCCAAAGCAAAGTTTCTTGAAGTTTCAAGAGTCATTATGAAACGTTTGAACTTTGTTTTAAGGATCAAGTTTCAAGTTAAGTAAAGAGTTAGTCTTTCCTTTAAACAAATACAAGGGAACTAAGTACCCTATGAATTTATTTAACACTCACGTTTCAAGTTAAGCAAAGAGTAAAGAGTGGAGTTCATTTCTCAAAATTTATAAGGGAAATATCCCTAAAACTTTTTTTGAATCATTGTTACCCATTCTTTCATATTGTATTGCATTGTATTGTACTATATTGTAGTGTATTGTATGGTAGATATAGTGTTTGGCTAGACTGTATTGTTTGTTGTTATTAATAATATTTTAGTTATTTGGTTTGATTGTATCATACTATATGGTAATTTATAAATTTACTAAAATATCCTTAATTATTCTAGGATAGGAGGTTTGACTAGATTTAAATAATTAAGGAATAGGGTAAAATAGTATTTTTAAATATAATGTAAAGATATAATTGGAAAAAAAAATTAAGTAACAATGGGAACACACCAAAATGGTTGTTCCATAAGTAAGGGTTTTCATTGTTATGTAACAACTAAATTTAACAATACAATACAATACATTTTAAGTAGCAATCAAAACAAACATTGTAGGTATAGTAATCATACAATACAATACAATGGATAACAATGACCCAAACACAGTGTAAAAGTTTATAAATGTTTTTCCATTTAAGATAAGAGAAAACTAAGATTTCCAAAAGAGTTTTGAAAAACAAAAGCGATCATCGATTCCAAGAGAGCTTTTAAAGCTAAGTTTTGAGAAATTATCTCAATGTAAAGGAAGACGTTGTTTTAAAAACACATGAGCTAAGTATATTTTTGGGAGTAGTATTGAGCATCGATATGGGGTTGCGAGTTCCTAATAACTCAAGTCTCCATAAGCCACGTCGCCATCATGGATATTAATGGGTCATACTTTTTATATGATTACATCAGTTAAGCTATTGGATCCACTAAGTTAAGTAGTTCTATGCGACGGCAAAGTATAGTACAATTCTGGCAGCAGGGGAAAGATGTTGTATCACTACTTAGGCTTATAGTGGTGGTTGTCTGTTAAAAATCTCCCACAGAAACTATATTACTTCATGCATAAGTTGAGTTTGTTATTGCATCTTCTTTAATGAACTAAGTGTTTACATTGTTTTACAAGCTTTTACATATTGCATGTGTCTTGTTTCTTTATATTAAGACAAGTTATTCATGTGTTGAGCAGAGCCAAGGTAAGTTTTCCTTTACTACTTTTCAAGCTTAGTTTTCTGTTAGGATTCCAACTCACATACTTGTACATTCAATGTACTTATGCCAGTTGTCCTGCATCGTATCATGATGCAGACCCAGGTAAATAGGATCAGAGTCATCCAACACTTCATTTATCTAGATAAGCACTCGGAGTCAGTGGTGAGCCTCCTTACATTATGGAGGACACATATCTATTGCTTTCAGTATTTTTTATAGGATATTGAGAGGTTTGTGCCAACATTCATCTTAGTATCATAGAGGTTCCATTTAGAAAGTTAGACAGTTTAATTTTGAGTCTCTTCTTCCTATTACAGATGTTTTGCTATGAGACTTTAGTGCCATTTTGGCCAAGTTAATTAATTCAAGTTCTTTTATGAGAATGTTTCTTGTATTGAGTTAAATATTCCACTGAGTTAAGTAAGTCAAGGGTTCTCTCAAGGTCAACAATGGTTATTAAGTATCGGCACGTCCAGGATATAGCTCCAGTGTGGCAACTTTCTTATTATTATTTGAGTATTAAATATTTACCTTGTAGATATATTATGACAATATAATATGCCACTAACATATTATGACAAATTGTAAGATGAGACTCCTCACCATCATTCATTCTCTCCATTTACCATGTTCCTACTCCGATGGAAGTCATGTCTCATAAGTAAAAATTAAAGGTTCAGATTTAGTTATCTAATCAAGGTCATAACCATGCAAAAGTCCTATCTTTGTATGGGTTGAAGCAGGGCAACAGACAATGGTATGATAAATTGGCACACAATCTATGTTCAAAAGGATACCAACGATCAGATAGTAATTGTTCGCTGTTTTATAAAAGGAAGGGATGTTCCTTGGTCTTTATTACATATATTTGATGATATAATTATGAAAGGTACTGATATTGATGACATCAACTCTATATAAAAGGTCTTCTAGTATGATCAGTTCAAGATAAATGATTTCGGCGAACTACTTTACTTTTTCGGAGTGAATCTTACAAAAGTGGATCACGTATAAAGTGAAAATTAATCACGCACGTACTCTTTCTTTTTTTGTTTTATGCTATACTTCATGAGTTATTTTCTCTATAATACTGTATGATTTTCACTCTAAATTTTAATAGATGGATAATACAACATCTGAAGGATCTCGTTCTCGGAAAGTTTGTAAGCATGTATTCTAATCTTAATCTATTTCAATAGCTTTCAATATGGTAAAATTTTGTTTCTCTCAGATTGTATGCAACATTCTCTTAGCTCTGTGACTGTCTTCTTGCATATAAAAGAGCAAAAGAGGAAAGCAGGGAGAGTTTACCCAGATTAACTTCAAAACTCTATCTATATTACTTTGTTAAATCAAAACAATAATGCCTAACTTTTCCATAGATATAATCTATACCACAATGACCTCAGTATTTATATTTTTTATGGTAACATTAAACTTTTCTGTTCATAAACTACTCATTAGTCAATGATATTAGAAGAGTATATAATATCATTGACTAATGAGTAACTTCTAAAAAAAGTAACCTTAATTATATACAGTAGGTATGCATGTGTGTGTAAATATATAGATATATATATATATATATATAGTTCTAGGAACGTGCACTGAAAATATATTCTTTACTATCATACAAATTTATGTATGTCCTAATATAACATTGATAATTATCAATTATATTTTTTTATATGTTGTTCAATGAAAATATAAATGTGTCAATTAATTATTTTCATTTAATTTTTGTTATTTTCAAAATGAACAATGTTGAAAAATATAAAACTAATTAAGATAATATAGCATATACTATGTGATGTAGTGATGAACTCTTTCTCTAAATTTAATAAATGGATGCAAACATATCTGAAAAACTTAATAGATACATAAAGAACAAATATATATTTACCATGTTAATATAACATCCCGCCTTAGAAAGAGCTAAATTTTGAAGAGCTAATTTAGGAAGAGCAAATTTGAGATTTGTTTGAGTTAAGCTTAAGTTCTGAGTTTTGGGTCAACATCAAATGAACATAATTTTCAGTACATGATGATTTAGATTACCCATAAGATATAAAATGAAAAGTCTACCGGACCGGAGGCAGCTGACAATTTTATGTAAAAATGACCAAACTATGATCCTCTTTTAAACTCAACCGAGTTTGCTAAGTTGTGTGTACGGATGAGGAGATATGCCCGTTAGAGTTAGCCTGTCAAATAAAGGGAATTTAACTGAATAAATGAGAGGTATTTCGGTCTTTTCGCTACCCCACCAGCTTTAAACGTGTTTAGTAATATATTAGATACTAAAATAATTTGTGTCTTCATAATTCTGAATACGCTTAGGGTTTTGATAATTGTTCAAGAGGATAAAAGAAGAAAGGTTCAAGATGTTTGTTATGGTTCTTGAGATTTGGCAAGGAATTTTGTACAGGGTTGATCTGTCACGATCCAAACCATCGTGATTAACACCCACGCTAACCCTCCGGTGGGAGAAATATTACTACACCCAACTAAGAAACTTAACGATAAACTTAATATTTAAAGATACAGAGTAGGTTTTAATGTCTAGGAAATATGAAGTTCCCATAACCTCTGAAAGTTTAACAAACAACTACCAAACATTTGCGGAACAAAAATCCTAGAACTTGAAAGTCAAGGCACCAAAACTCTACTAGCGATAAGTCTAAGAAAAAGTAGTGCCAACCCAAACAAGCATAAGAAATATCTAAAGCGTTAGTCTTAGTCTGGACAAAATGGACAAAACAAAAGAGAACTCAAGACAGACTAGAAGAACTGACTCAACCTTGAATCCGGTATCAATCATTTATCTCCTAGCGTAGGTCGATCAGTTATCTCCTAGGCGATGTCGATCAATAACCGCCTGAAGATGTCATTTACTCTATAAAGACGAGCAAGTGCAGTACTAGTGCACCACCACAGTGTACTGGTAAGATCATGCGGCTACTCCAATAAGTGAAACATAGGCAAGTAATCACCACAGAGTACACACATATATAGAATACACAAATAAATTATTTTTTCAAAAGCAACATAAATTTCCCAATATCAAGACAATTAGACATGCATATATAATCACAATGGTCCTCTCATGGAACCCACACCCAAACTTTTAGTGTGTTGGGACGTGACACCTGATCAAATATACGTGCCAGAACGTGATACCCGTCGAATATATGTGTCAGAATGTGACACGCGATCCAATATATATGTGGAAACGTGACATTTGATCAAGTCAGCACAACCACAATCACAATTCACACCATAATAAATAATGCTCATAGTTAGAAAATCAGGTAATTGTTCATGGAATGTAATTATTCGTATACATATACTCATTTGCATTATGTTCGGCTTACATTCCTTATTCTCATACATGCATTCATACAACAAAGTAACTAACTGGCATATAAGAAATCAAACCATCACATACATCAAAGCCAAGCTTGAATCCTCCTAAGAAACTTGAGCCTTCTACCTTCCAGATTCTTTTCGATTGTTCTAAGTCTACAAATGAGTAATTTAATACAATGATCAATAATTAAAGTCTAATTTATCTGGATTACAACAAACCCAATAACCCAAGACCAAATCCATTATCCTAATGTGCAACAAGGGAATTTTGTACCATAAACATTAGGCCAACCCCCCCTTCCACTATAATAATTAAGCAAGAATCTAAGTTCTACATATCGAAAAACATATTAGGGGAGTAAAATCGTTACCTTTAGAACCAAAAGTCATGGAAAATTGTCAAGAAATCATACTTGATTATCTCCTATATTTTAAGAACGAAGTTCGAATAAAAATAACAAGATTGGAGTTTCCCTGAATTAAGTCACGGATGGCCCTCTTAGGTTGACCCCATCCACCCCAGCGGCCCCGCCCTGGTGGATGTAATTCTTACCCAGTGTCTTACACGGAGACAGAAGCTTTTAATATGACTTCCTAGCTCCCATTTCACAATTCACCTTCAGCCCTTGACGTTCAGAAACTACAATTTCACGCAAAGATCAGTTTTTGGGAGTTTTACTCGCCCAAAATTGATTATGTAAAGACGTAAGGATTCCTTAAACCCTTATTTGTCCACTCATGTGATCATATTTATAGTTAAATCAACCATTAATTACCAGATTTCCTTAGACCTCACCTGACCTAAATTTTGTCCAAATCTAGGCTAGGCTACAATTTTTCAAGTCACTACTCAAATCATCAGCTTCATTCTTGAGCATGAATGATTTGAGTTCTTGATTAATTTATTGAAGTTTCGTTCTTAAATTTTGAATGATGAGTTCTTGAGATGATTGTTAGGAGTTTGAGGTTTGTTTTTAGTAAATTATTTGTGTACTTATTTTGGATATTCAAATCTTAGTGAGTTGGGAAGAAACCATTCGATTTTAGGTGAATTTGGGCCAAAATCAAAGAAGAAAATTTGTCGGAATGTTCTGTGGAGGGGATAGGGTTTTCTGTCTATATGATCCAACGGGTCGGCGCCCCAGCACTACACCATATTTGGTTCTATGAATTTTAGAGGCTAGTGCCCCTCTTGAACGGTGTGCTATTGTCGCTGCCCCCACCCTTTTCCTGTCGGTTTCTTTGTCTAAGTCATCTTAAAGTGTACCTTTACTCCATTCTAAATCAAACAACTCTAATCTACATTTAAATATCTAAAGATCCTTCATAACATGAAATATAACCCTTGAATTCATAAATAAAATTCAAGGTTGAGTTAAAAGTAAAGTCTTAAGAGTTCTTTCGAGTCATTTTGAGAAGTCTTTTACAATCATTTAAACTTGTTTTAAGACTTGAGTACTTGAGTATGAGTATTAGGAGAGTTGAGTTTCATTTTTCAAAATTAATACATACGGACTAAGTATCTCCAAGAGTAAATGTTTTCATATTTAACAAGAGAGGAAACATTAATTTCCAAATGAGTTCATGTAAATTTTTTGAGTATAATCTCTTTTAAGAGAACTTTTTGAGTAATACTCTCACTGCTTGAAGATGAGGAATGTTTTTAAACACATGAGCTAAGTTATATTTTTGGGAGTAGTATTAAGCACGCTGATATTGGGACGAGTTCATTGAACTCAAAGTTCTCATAAACCATATAGCCAATGTGGTAAAAAGGTTCATACTTTTTAAATGATTCCTTATTACTTTTTAAGCATAGCTTAGTTGATCATTTTAGTTGAGGATGTATTATACTCCGGCAAGGTATTAGAGAATTCGGGCATCGTGGGTGAGACGTTGTATCATCACATAGCTCATAGTGATGGTTGTCGGTCAAAGAATCTCTCAAATTGAGTTATTTTTTATAATTTCATACAAATTGATTTGTTATTTTATTTTAACTAAATTGAGTAGCTATCCACCATTTTAATGTTTTATATAAACTACATCTGCATTGTTATTTTTATATTGTGTTTAGTTGAGTATACATGAGTTTAGGTTGAGTTGAATAGTGTTAACGTGAATATATTTTCTTATTTACAGGTTCAAGTTTTTATGTTATGTTGAGTATTCCCCTTCATGCTCAAAGATTCAATGTACTCATGCAATTTGGTCTGCATCATTTCATGATGTTGATACATGAGTTCAGGTTCATCAAAAGGCGCTTCATTGATACAACTTGCAGTTTCAGAGGTGTTTGGTCAACCTTCTTTCTTTCTGGGGATCCCTTATTAATTATTTAGTTTTTTCCGAATGATCGTTAGTATTGTCCAGAAATTTGTCATAGTATTAGAAGTTTCATAAATAGACTAGAGAGTTTGAGAATTCTTTTCATTTCCTTGTTGAATGTCTTAAAGACTTGAATTTCCTATTTCTAGCTAGTTGAATATTTTACTATATTCTAAATTACTCATTTTAGACATTTGAGTTAAAGCCTTATAGTTTAGTTCATCTTATTTTGAGTAAGTCTTCCGCTCGAGTTTAGCCAGGCCAAGGGTTTTCTTGGGGCTAACAATGTTTCTCAAGTGATGGACATGTCCAGGGTGTAGGCTCGGGGCGTGACAAACTAGTATTAGAGCAAAGAGTTCAACAGTCCTAGGGTGTCTATAAAGTCGCATCTGTAGAGTCCTAGTTATCGTTGTAAAGCGAGCCACATCTATAATTAGGAGTTTGCAACATTTACGAACTATCTCACTTCTTTCATGCTCTTTTCATGTGATAGAGTTAAACTCTATAAGTTTTCTTTCTATTTCATATCTTCAAGTATCATTCATATCATTCTTCCACAGAGCTATTTGAGGTCGTCTTGGTAGAAGAAATGGCGATCCCCAAGATAAAGGGTGTCCCAAATGCACCAGAGGAGCAACCCCAATGTGAGGTCACTAGTGCTGAGTTCCGAGATTCTATCTTGATGATGATTCAAATGGTGACCAACAAATCTGGGCAATAAAGAGCGGTTTGTCAAGATATGGTCGATACATCTAGAATCCGTGTCATGTCCTGAGCGTACACCTTATATGGGACGGACACTTGGGAACCATTACTGGTCCCAAGAAAACCCTAGTCCTGACTTAACTCTTAACGGAAGACTTAAATAACAAGAAACAATATCAAAAGATAAACCCATGCAATAAACTTAGAATGTCTTCAGAGAAACATTCAACTAGACAAAATGGCAACTCAAGTCTCAACATCAATACTAAAAAAGGAAACGCCTTATGAACTAACAATGACTAACTATATATGAAGCCTCTGATAAATTAGATCGATGTCGAGACAAGAACCACGACATCCTAATAAACTAAGATGAATAAGCAATAAAAGGGATCCTCTCGAAACAAGAAAGCTCATCAATAACTCTGAAGCTCAACTGAATCAATGAACAACTGGATGTTGATCCTTGTTACTTGTATCTGCATCATAAAAATGCAGATTAAATGGCATCACTACATTAATGTACGATCATGCAAAGGAATTCTAAAACAATTCATAAGCTTGAAAGGAAACTAAAAGAACTTACTTGGTCTCAACTCAACTCATTTCAATATAAAGTAGTAATATAAATGCAATATAAAGAAAATATATAAAACATGTAGATAATAACTTAGTGTATTGAAAAATACAACAATAACTTAGCCTGTATATGTAAATTAAATACAAATAACTCTATATATATAACAATACAAAATATCTCTGTGGGAGTTTCTCTAGTCGACAACTATCACTATGATCTATGTGATGATATAATATTTTACCTCACGCTGGCAAGGTCGTGCTATACCTTGGGGGGTGGAGTATAGAACCTAACTACTAAGTGGATCCACTAGTCTATACTATAAAGCACTAATGAATCATCTGAAAAGTATGACCCTTTTCTATCAATGTTGGCTGCATGATTTATGGAGAGTTGCTAGTGATCTTTAGTAGTTTTAAGAAGTGGCGATTCCTCATGTTCCGAGGATAGAACCTTATATTTCTTCTTGTATTTACTTTTCAAAGATTGTATGTGATGCGTGGGTTACGTTCAATCACTCTTGATGCAATAGATAATTCTTGAGACAATGTAAACTTCCATTATGTTTTTGACAAAAATCTTTTATGATATAAATTGTCTTTTAAAAACTCGTTATCTATTTTATATTGTTTGATGCATGCTAAGTGGATTGTGTAGGGACTTTCGGGGTCCTATGTTTTCATTTCACATATAGGTTTTACTTTAGAACGTGACAACAATTGACTCTATCTATTTCATTAGGATTTAACTTAATACCGAGAGAACATTGAGGTGGAGGCTTAAATAGGGTAGTGTCTAGTAGCAATCTCTAGTTCAAAACTACGTCTCCTTGTAGGATTGTCTTAAATGACATAGCTAGAGGATCCATATAGCCTTTATGATATGATACAAGGTTCTACCTTAACAACTGGACACTCTCTTCTCGACGTCGTTATTACATCGAATTCGATGTTATAGCTCATATGATCTATTGTCTCTTAAAGCTAATATTTCATAAAATGAACTAAGTTACCATCAAAGATTTTATGAAATCTTTCATCATATGTTAAGAATGCATTGACCTTGTTCATGACTTATGATTACTGTAGACACGTAATTTTGACTGAATTTAAGTTTTATACCCTTAGAGCTTAAATATTTTTATAAATATTCTGACTTTTATCTTATTTATTAAGTTTATATTTAAAAGATATGAAAACCACAAAAATAGAATCACACTTTAAGGTATATTTCTATTTACTCATTCAAAGTTTAATAAATTAGTGATTTTAATTTTTATATTTTTTAATCTAGATTTTAATTTTTCTTAATTAATATTATTATTATTTATAACAAAAAAATAATTACAAGAAATAAACCTACCATTATCCCACACCCAATTCACCATTTCTTTCCACTCACCCCACACCCCACTTCACTAATCCAACTCTTCCATACACACGTACACACATATATATAACTATATATAAATTATAATGGAGGAGAAGGAAAAGAAGAAGAAAAAGTTGTAAAAAAAAAGAGAAGAAAAAATTTCAGAAATCCAAAGAGAAAAAAATCTGCAAAAAAGAGGAGAAAGAAACATGTAAAGGAAAGGAGGAGAAAAAAACATGTAAACGTAAAAAATACACACACAAAAAGGAAGAAAATCACATACAAAAAAATCAGCAAACATACTCACATTTTATTTCATATTTTCCTTTCACTCACAAACAAAAATTGAAGTGGAGGTTTACTTTCGTGGTTTCGAGTTCGTGGTTGCTTATTCAGATTGTTTTCTTTTGGTGAAATTTTCGCAAGAGGTACCGTTTAATTTTATTGTATATTTTAATATTATGATTACAAGCATTGATTGCAATATATTAAAGTTGTCAAATTTCACATGGGGTTAAACCATTATGTTTTTATATGAAATATGTTCAAATATTTCATATCAACTTTATGTTTAGATCATTTACCATATTTAGTGTAAAATTGTTATACAAACCGTGGTTTATTTCGTATTTAAATAACCTATATTTTATTTCATACTTAAGTATAATTATTGTTCAATTCTATTCTTATTTTTCATATTTAGTTTTATAATGATAATATGTGTAGTATTATATAAGATGTTAATTTAATAATAATAATATGTGTAGTTATTATGTAAATATATTAATTTAAGTTAGTAGATTTTTCTTTTAATGCCAATGACGTAAAAAATATCAAATAAAAAGGGGAACAAAAACAAATAATAAAAAAAAAAGGAAAAGTTTAAAAAAAACGTGAGAAAGAATATAATAGAAAAAAAGGGAAAAGAAAAAACCAGAAGGAAAAAAAATAAAAGAAAAAGAAGTATAAAAAAAATATTTAAAAAAACATGCAATTGAAAAGGAAAGAATTTCTTTTTAGAAAGATTCTTTGTCAAAACTTTTTAAAAAATTAAGTAAAATAAAATACACAAATAAAACCTTAAGAGTATAATAATATTAATAATAATAATATTAATAATAATTAATAATTATAATAATAATAATAATAATAATAATAATAATATAATAATAATAATAATAATAATAATAATAATAATAATAATAATAATAATATAATAATGAAAGGTAAAAAAAAAAAAAAAGACACGTAATAATAAAAAATTCATAAAATTTAAATAAATTAAAAAACAAATAAAACCTGAGAGTATAATAATAATGATAATAATAATAATAATAATAATAATAATAATAATGAAAAGGTAAAAAAAGATACGTTAATAAAAATAATGATAAAAAAGTAAAAAGATAAAGAATCTCTTATTTACTTTGTTTGATTTAATTCATGCACAAATATATATTTTAGTTAATTAATATATATTAATAAATATGACAATTTTAAATATTTTCAAATAAATCAAAGAATGAGGGCACATAACATTTTTATGTTTAAGTTAAATAATATATCATAAAAAATTTAAGTCAAGTCATAAAAGTTAAAGTGACTACGGTAGAACCACGGGATCGAGTGGTGGCTAATACCTTTCCTTCGGTCAACAAAATTTCATACCCAATTTTGGATTTCGCAGACCATAAAATAACGAGTCAACTTCCTTTTGATTAGGGATGTAAATAAGGTGACTTGAAACACCAAAACACAAATTCAAGTGGCGGCTCTGAAATAAAATATCCCCTTTCTGAAATGTCATTGTAATTAAAAGAACTCTTTCTTTCGAAAACAAGCAATTCAATTTTGAGAGGACAATAGGGTGTGACAGATGCGACTCCGCTGGGGACTAACCAGAATTTGAGCTTGTAAATATAACTTGTATATGACTGTTATTATTTTTATTGTGTTTGTTATATTAATGTGGTATATATTCGCTTATTTACCGCTATGATATTGTTTAAATTTAAATATAAATTGTCTTCTATACACACCAATCTGAGTTTTCTGAGATACTTTATTCAGAGATGTGATTACGCTCCCGAGCCATGAGATACCAGAGATATGACAATGCTCCTAGGAAGGATTCTATAGTAACACATCTTAGTATGGGGAGGATAAACAGTGAGGCCGGAAAGCGCTACTACCGGTAAAGTGTCCCTTCTCAATTTGAGTTGTTCACTCGTTTTATAGACAATCTAAACACTCATTCCATTACGTTGCTAAACATAGTAAAACAGGTCTCAGACATTTATTGTCCTTAATAGGTTTCACTTTATTTGCTTCATATGTATTTTTTAATTTAATGTGGCTCAACACTTGGTTCAAGTTTATGTGTTATATGTTACAAATATACTATTTAAATGCCGATCAACATTTGAATAAATTAGTACACTAAAAAAACGATATTCCTCAAAAGTAATAAATATAGCAATTATTTATAAAATCTCAAAAAGTTTAACATTTGTATTTTTACAACAACATGACCAAAATAAAAATAGTTTTTGAAAGGTAGAATACATATTTTTTTAAGAAATAAGTAAAAAAGATAAAATTTAATAAAATATGCACACCTGATTCTCAACTCGATGAGATACGTAGGCAATCCTCCTCGGTTTTGGTGATCTTTCAAAAAAATTAAAAAAATAGAAGTATTTCCTATAAAAATAATGTTGTGTTTTACAATATTTTGGAACTACGTTCGACCTGATTCTTGATTTGACAAAATACGTAGGCAGTCTTATTCTGAGGTTCAATCCAACCAAGAAAAAATCTAAAAAGTCCTCGCCACAAAAAATTGGGGCAAAAAATTAATTTTTTTTTTATTTTTTGGTACCAAAATTATTACAATTGTGCATAAGAAAAATAATTAAGTGTTAAACTATTTGACAGGACGGACTAACTTTGTTGTGTAATAGACTTCTTTTGGTATCTCTTGATATATTTATGTTATACTTAAGAAACTATTTTGCTTAAAGTTAAGGTTAAAACAAATTCGACCTCATTGTTTCCTGTGCATTGTCGGGTGAGCTTTAGATATAAAATTCAATGGAATGACTTTTGATCTAGAACTTTGCCTAAATGTTGGTTAAAGTGAAATTGTGAGCAACAATTAACTTGGGAAATGATTATAGGTTTTCTTTGATCCGACAGTGTCTTTCAAGTCTACCAAATGACATGTTATCCATAAGACTCCCATTCTGAGCATGAAACATTTTTATTTGAATAACCACCACTTCACATATATCATTTTTGGAGCATAAATGCACTATTTTCTGAATCTCACCTCCATGTGTGTACTATCAATTAGATAAACAGCGTCGAGACCTAAGTTGGATATCAAAGTAAAAAGAAAAAGTATGTGCAAGTTCAAGCAAAATGACAAAAAACTATAATAAAAAATGAAAGGAGAGAAAATAAAAAAAAATGAATGGGAAAAAGATTTCAAGAAAACAAAAAATATTGAAAGTTGTGCAAATTTGAAGGAGAAAATAATCATTTTACCCCAAATGAATGTCCTACCTTTCTCCAAACCTACATTACAAGTCAATAATAAGTCCTATTTGATCTCATTTTGTGTGTTTTCACATCAATTGATACTTACATAAGGGTCAAGCATATCGTATCTTAATCTCATACATTGAATATCTTTCCGAGTGTGAGTGACTTTGATATAAAACGTCCTAAGATCGAAACACTTCTATTGTGCGAAGTAGGACTTCATTTATTGTGATGGCACTTGAAACATGAAGATATGAATGACTTTAACCCTTAACTAAGGCAATATTAATTCAGGTAAACACTTAAGTATGTTTGAAATACCATTTGAAATTATAGTAATTACTCAAAGTTAACCTCAAATTTATCTGAAAGTAGTTGAAGATGACTCATATACATCATGCTAATTGTTGGTATCAACTAAAGTCAAAACATTGTCAATCATGAATTGATTCATTTCTCAAAAAATATCTTTTGTAGAAAAATTCAAGACAAAATACAAAATAATTTTAGGTCGTTATGAACTACGTTTGACCTGATTCTTGCTATACAAGATACGAAGGCTATCTCACAATGGCTCGGTCTCAAGAAATAAAATCTTATATCCTTCAATGATAAAAAATGGATCATATTTTTAAAAAATAATAAAAGAAAATGATTAATTAAAAAGACGTTCAAAATTCATCAATTTTAAAAATGAGCATAGTTTTATTTGTTAAAAAAAAAATACACTACTGTTTCTAGAAAACAAACACGCTATCATCATTCATTTGTAGGGAACAAACTCCCTAATTGCATATTGTCTTGCATTTATTTTGGGAACATGTATTTCTCATTCATGTTAACTAATAATTTATATAAAAAATGTTTTCTAGTGCAAACTCGACTAAAAATAAAAAATGTTGTGGTGAATCTAAATGACAATTATGTTTAATAGGATATTCTTTAATATAAGATTTAGAATTAGCAGGACCCTCATGGTTAATGGTACTAGCAAGCCCCTCCTGGATAATGAGATTAGCAAGTTCCTCCTGGATAATGGGACTATCTGGACCCTCCTGAATAATGGGACTAACAGGGCCCTCCTGGATAATGGGACTATCAGAATCCTCATGAATAACTGGATTAGCAGGATCCTCCTGGATAATGGGACTAGCATGAACCTCCTAGACAATGAGACTAGCATGACCCTCCTGGATAATGGGACTAGCAGGGCCCTCCCTCCTGTATAATAGATTAGCAGGATCCTCCTGAATAAAAGGATTAGCAGGAACCTCCTGGATAATAAGACTCCTGGATAATGGGATTAGCAGGTCCCTCTTGGATAATGGGATTAGAAGGAGCCTTATGAATAATAGGACTAGCAGGACCCTATTGGGTAATGGGACTAGCCGAACCCTCCTGGATAATGGGAGTAGCAGGACCCTCCTGTATAATGGGATTAGCAGAACCCTCTGGATAATGAGACTAGTAGGACCCTCCTGGATAATAGAATTATATTACTTTCTAACAGGATAAACACTTCCTAGTCTAGATTGTTAGTTTTATTTTCTCCTAAATTAAACACTTTCTAGTCGGAGTTTATGTTTTATATTTATATTTTCTAATAACTCACAAAAAAAATCCCATTGAAAACTGGGGCAAAATTTTTGTTTAGTTTTTGTTTGTGGTGGTTTTCAGGTTTCCTCAAGCGAGACATGGATTTAAAATTCAAGAACAAATTTTGTTTTTAGAATGATCAATTCCGTGATAGTTAGAATTAGTTTCTTCAATGCATGTAGCAGCCTGACTCCTCGCATCATTTACTAGTCAACTTTTGATCAAGAAAACACGCAGTCATTCAAGAGCATTTTTCAAGTTGTCATGTTAAAGAATGTCAAAATTTTCGTCTAAGTGGCAAGTTCAGCCTCCATTTCAATTCTAGGTTAAGATATTCGTCCAAAAATCAAGGTAATATCTTAAAGTCAAAATTCAAGTGAAGATTCAAGAAAAGTTGCATGGATAGAAGTTTGTACATTTGTTTTTCTTTTCAGTATTAGCTTTCAATTTTATTTTTATGTAAGGATAAGAGTCGCGATGTCACGACCCAAATCGGGGACGCGACTGGCACCCACATTTACCCTCCTATGTGAGCGAACCAACCCATCTAAACATTAACATTTCAAGATATATCAACAGAAAATAATGCGGAAGACTTAAACTCATTTAATAAACAATTCAAAACTATTTTTATTATCCCCAAGATCTGGAAGTCATCATCACAAGAACATCTATCCTCAAATTACTAAACTAAAAACATCTAAGAAGCTAAAAATACATAAGAAGCTAGTCCATGCCGGAAGTTCAAGGCATCAAGACTTGAAGAAGAAGATCCAGTCCAAGCTAGACGCATTAGCTCACCCTGAATTTCCGAAGGTAGTGAAGACTGGCTAGATCTACTGTTGAGTTGAAGTTGACGGAACGTGCTGCATTCCACAAATAGCAAAGAAGAAAACATAAAAGTAGGGGGTCAGTACAACCACAAGTACTGAGTAGATATCATCGGCCAACTCAAAATAGAAAACAATATACATCAAATAATATCATAGATCAATTATAATACTCAACATGTAGCAACAACAAGTACTAAAATCATCAATAAGTACTAACAAGTTCATCCATGAGGACTCAAGCCTCAATATCATACTCATTTGGGAATTAGATTCATTAGATTGAATTCATTAACATATTTCAAGATTCATTATATTTATTCCCCTCGTGTCGGTACGTGACACTCCGCTCCATCTACTATCCTGGTGTCGGAACGTGACACTCCGATCCTCATATACTATCCTGGTACCGGAACGTGGCACCCGATCCATATACTATCCTGGTGTCGGAACGTGACACTCCGATCCTCATTCTATCCTGGTAGCGGAACGTGGCACCCGATCCATAAACTATCCTGGTGTCGGAACGTGACACTCCGATCCTCATTCTATCCTGGTACCGGAACGTGGCACCCGATCCTCTATTTCTATCCTGGTACCGGAACGTGGCACCCGATCCCCTAATCTCACCACTTTCGTTCATCAAGCCTTCTTTTATACCAAGGCATCATCATTAACAAGTAGATTAGGGTTTCTTTTCAAGATTTGGGATTCAATAGCTTCATCATGCTTATTTATTCACAATTACATAATCATATTCATGCAAGCATACAATTAAGCACATAGCAGGGTTTACAATACTATCAATACATATCATTCGCTATTAAGAGGTTACTACGAATAGCATGAAATCCATAACCTACCTCCACCGAAGAATTGGAATCAACAAGCAATTTCCCAAGCTTTGATATTCTTCTTCCTCCTTCGACTCTCTCTCAATCGATCAATCTATCTCTCTCTTTTCTTTTCTCTTTTTCTTATTCAAACCCTCTTTCTTTTACCCTAATTAACATATAATTAAGTGTAAAAGATGACAATAATACCCCACTAATTAACCCAAAGTTACCTCTTTTATCCCTCAAGAATTTGAGTTATTAATGTAAACCCACGAAATCTATAATTAAGGAAAGAATAGTCCAAAACGTCCCTTAAAACTTAACAAGAAATCCGACTCCAACTGGGATTACGCAACCTGTGACGGGCCGTCGTGCCTGCGACGGTCCGTCACCAAGGTCGTCGCAGCCCCTTAAAACTCAAGTGGACTGTGACGGTCCGTCACACCTGTGACGGTCCGTCCTGCAAGTTCGTTACGAAGTTCAGAGAGTCGATTTTCAGTACCCAATTTCAGAATTCTAAGTGTCATGGAACGAAACCTCCTCGACGGGCCGTCGTGACCACGACGGTCCGTCGTGACATCCGTCGTCCCAGCCAGTTTTTTCTAGAAATAAAATCTGCTGCTCAAAACGACTAAACAGGTCGTTACACGCGATCTAAAGCCTCGATGGAACCTCACTTAACTCCAACTCATCACCTCATCTCTTTGAAATACACGTGACCTGATTTCCTTATAACCTGTGATATGTAGGTTGTTCAAAACAAGGACTCGGTGGCACAAATTTTGGTCTTTCAAATAAGAGTTTGGTCAAAACTTGTCACTTTGTCTACTTCTTGGTCTGAAAACACTTCGTGTTTCCAGTCAAAGAAGGACAAACTGTAGACACATAATTATTGACCGAATTTATGTTTTATACCCTTTTTAGAGTTTAAATATTTTTTATAAATAATTTGACTTTTATCTTATTTTATTAAGTTTATTTTTAAAAGATATGAAAACCACAAAAAATAGAATCACACTTTAAGGTATAATTTTATTTATCATTCAAAGTTTCAATAAATTAGTGATTTTAATTTTTATATTTTTTTAATCTAGCTATTTAATTTTTCTTAGTTAATATTGTTATTATTTTATAACAAAAAATAATTAAAAGAAATTCACCTACCCATTATCCCACCCCCACTTCACCATTTCTCTCCACTCACCCCACACCCCACTCCACTAATCAACTCTTCCATACACACGTACACAAATATACATAACTATATGTAAATCAATAATGGGAGGAGAAGGGAAAGAAGAAGAAAAAGTTGTGTACGAGGAAAAGAGAAGAAAATTTTCAGAAATCCAACGAGAAAAAAATCAGCAAAAAGAGTAGAAAAAAACATGTAAAGGAAAGGAGGAGAAAAAAAACGTGTTAAAGGTAAAAATAACACACAAAAATAAAGAAAATCACCTACAAAAAAATAAAATCAGCAAATATACCCACATTTCATTTCATTTTTTATTTTCACTCACAAACAAGTTGAAGTGAAGGTTTACTTTCGTGTTTCTAGTTCGTAGTTCCTTATTTGAATTATTTTCTTTCGGTGAAATTTTCGCAAGAGGTACCATTTAAATTTTATTGTAAAATTTAATATCATGATTATACAAGCATTGATTGCAATATATTCAAGTTGTCAAATTTTCACATGTGATTAAACCATTATGTTTTATATTAAATATATTCAAATATTTCATATCAACTTCATGTTTAGATCCTTTATTATATTTAGTGTTAAATTATTATAACAAATCGTTGTTTATTTCATATGTAAATAACCCATAGTTTATTTCATACTAAGTAAAATTATTGTACAATTCTATTCTTATTTTTAATATTTAATTTTATAATGATAATATGTGTAGTATTTAATAATATGTGTAGTTATTATATAAAATATTCATTTTAGTTAGTAGATTTTTCTTTTAATGCCAATGACGTAAAAAATCAAATAAAAAAGGGAACAAAAACATAATAATAATAATAATAATAATAATAATAATAATAATAATAATGATAATAATAATAATAATAAGAAAAGGAAAAGTTAAAAAAAACGTGAGAAAGAATATAATAAAAAAGGGAAAAAGAGAAAAAAAAAAGAAAAAAAAAAGAAAAAGAACTATAAAAATAATATTTAAATAAACATGCAATTGAAAAGGAAAGAATTTCTTTTTAGAAAGTTTATTTGTCAAAACTTTTTAAAAAATTAAAGTAAATTAAAACAACAAATAAAACCTTGAATACCCCTTCTCTACTAATTTACTAGCCCAGATAGAGGATATAATCTTAGCTTGCTTAGGCTTGTATACCCCTTCTCACTTTAAGTTTTCCCTTCCCGGAATTCCTAAAGTCACAGACTTAGTATTACAATTAAGAACATCATAATGGAGAAACAACCAAGGCATGACTATGATTATGTCAAATTCCTCCATATCCAAAATTACCAAATCATCCTAAGTCTGAAATCATATAAACAAAATAGGGCAAGCATGATATACATGAATGACTATGACTGACTCCCCAATTGGGGTATAAACACATATAGGCTTATCAATAATATCACATAACATCTCAAAATCAGAGGCAAATCTCACAGACACATAGGAATAGGTGGAACCCTGATCAAATAAAACATTAGCCATTCGGACACAGACAAGAATAGTACCTGCGATCACTTCGTCAGACGATTGTGTCTTTCTCGGAAAGGCATAATATTGAGCTCTATCATCAACATGAGCCACCTCCATTCCTAGTTGTGTGTTACTTCTACCTCTATTACCATCTCCATTACCTGTAACACTCTGAAATTCCATGACCTAGTCTAGAGACTCACATGATGATCTAAGACTTTAAAAACTGTTTATAAGGCCTAAAATAATGTATATATACAAGTTAAGAAGTGTTAGAGTCAAAATGTTAAGAAACGACCATTACGTCTGGTGAATCGTGAAATGTGCACTAGTGTACCTTGACATGTTTCATGGGGTTTCAAGAGACGGAATTTAATGAAAATTGGTTAAAAAAAGGTTTTAAATATATAGAAGAGTGTATTTAGGGTCAAAACATCTGAGTACAATTCCCCAAGGACCATCTTAAGGGTCCTTGAGGAGGACCCTTCCATTGGACCCAAAAGCTATCAATTGACAGTGTGCAACCACGAGCCAAGCGATGAGCCGTCGTTCGATTGATGATCTGTCGATGGCTTCATAGGTTGAAACTTATTCAATTGTGCAGGATAGTGCAAAAGACCAGTCTCTATCCCAAACGATGACCTGCAGTACTGGGTCATCGATGGGACTACAAAGCGTAGGTTGGGGGTTCGTGGTTTGGGGGTCTGTTTCACTGCTAAGTTTTAATTTACGTGAATTAATTGTTTAGGTGATTAATTAAGGGTAAGGGTTGGTTAATTCATTTAGTTGATCCACTATATGAAGACTAAACCTAATTAAACTAACCTAAGACTCCATATTTTTCCAAACCCAATTCTCTCCAACTTCTCTCTACTTTCTCTTTCTATTCAAAGAACTCCATGAAGATCAAGTTTCAAGGAGGTATTCAAGACTCAAGATTTTTTCCATCAATATTTAAGGACTGTTAAGGTATGGAAGATATTCACTCTTGGGATCTCTTTCCCCAAAGGCTCTTCAAAATTGATTTCCAACAATGTCTAATAGTTGGGTTTTCTTTCAATTACGAAATTGATCTTTCAAATTGATTTGATATTGTTTTATTTTTATTATTATTGATATATTATTATTATATATTGGTCAAATTTTGTAATTCTTAGCCTTTGACCTAGTTCCACGGAAGAAATCATGGTTTGAACCTTTTCCCCTAATCCTAGGTTATGAATTGAGGTTGAATTGAATAGTGATGGTACAATTGACTTAGTTCTTGTATAGATTACTATTATATAATGTTATTGAGTGGATTGATGGATTAATATGGTTGGATTGATGGTAATATCTTGAAGGAGGCTTATGAAGGTGAATTGGTAAGACTTTGTGATCTTGAGTTCTTTACTTCATTGATGGTGGCTTATAATTGAAAATGGTATTCAATTGAAGTATCATATGTGATTAGATTAAGAAGATGTTTATATAATTATTATTATGAAATGTCTTGACTACATGAATTGTGATATGATGTTAAGGGTATGTTGATATAAGGTTGAATGTGAACCACTTGTGTGCCTTACTATGATATGATTATGGTGCGTTGACCTGACAAATGAAGGGTTGTTATAAAAGAACATTCTCATGCAATACCTAATGAGCTAGATAATATATACAAGGGATTAGTATCCAATGACCCATATTACGCTACGATGATTAAGAGGGACTTAGTTGTGTTGTATGGGTGATGAACCAATATTTGTAAAACAGAGTCGTGGGTGGAAATTTTTGTTGTGAATTTTTGAGAAGGGATTAGAAATGCTATTGGGTTCACAAGAAATGGTGAAATTCTTATAGTGCAAGAACCTAGAGATATTGTATCGTATTGGTAATTCAGTATTCTTGATCAAATACAATGAGATTTTAGCGTTGCTTAATTGATACAGTGGGGCGACCTTTGATCCTTTCACTGAATGTAAATCGGAAGAGGAAAACAAAGAGGAAAGGGAAGAAAACCCAGGATTTAGTGTTCTATTTTTGAAAGCTTATTGTGTAACATAGTTTATGAGAATATAATCATTTTATTAAGATTTTATTAGCATTGTATAATGATGACCATGTCATTCTATACATGTTGACATATCTAGTAGTGATCGTCTATCAGTTTCCGTATGCACTTCATTTGCAATTCTAAATTTGTTCGGTTTTTGCATGCTCAGATATTTTTACTTTTAGTTTAGAGTAATGAGTTTCTTTTACCGTCTAACGATTTCTTTACTGATAAATATTTATAATCGAAGGATCTTGACATCCATGGTAGCGGTAATTCATTCTTTTGTATACATTGATTGTGATTTGTATCATTTTTAATAGTTTAAATGTTTAACAAGAATTTCATTACTAATAGAATTGTAACAAATTAGAGAAAAATTAATTAGTTTAACCACAGAATAAGACAAAAACTGACTTTATGGTTGCTATTAAAAGGGAGTAAAACAAACAACATTTACTATTTTTTAGTAATCAAAGTTTGCAACTGAATTTTTATTTTTTATTTTTATTATTACGTAATTTAATTTTGTTATATTTATTAATCAGTTTTTAGTGTTTGTGTATAAGTGGGAATGTAATGAGAATCTTTGAAATTATATATTTGAATTCTAATTGTAAATAAAAAAATTAATTCTTGCAAGAAAAAAACATGGTAACTATATTTAGAATTGTTCATTTTGAAAAAAGATCATTAAATTTTTAAATTATAAATTTAATCTTTAATATTTAAAATTTAAAATTCATATTATTGTTGTTGTTGTTGTATTTTTGTTAAGGAATTATTCAAAACTAACATGATATAATCATTTATAAAAAATTACATAAAGATAAAGATTAAATATTAAGTATTTGAAAGATTAATTTAAAATTAAAAACTAACAAAAATAAGACATTCTTTATTTAAATAAAAAGGGAATTTATATAAATATGTTCAAAATCTACCCAGGTCTCATTACATTCCAACACAAAGACAAGCACAAAAAATTGATTAAGAACATAACAAATTAACTAAATTAGATTACCTACAAATAAAAGAAGCTAATTTTAAGAGATATGAAACTTCAACAAAAAAAAATGAATTTGTCCCATGTTGGCATCTTTACAAAAATAATCATAATCAATAAATATAAGTTTTACAAAATACCTGCCTAATAATTAACTAAAATGAAAGAATTATTTTAAAATCGAAACTAAAATTTTAAAATAATAATTTTATTGAAGAAATACTTAAAACTATTGTGATATAATCATTTTAACAATAATAATGATAATAATAATAAAAAAAAAATTTAATACTTCGATTCTAATTTGAAATCAATTACAACTATTACCGTTTTAAGTAAATCATTTTCATTATCACCAACCAATTAAATAAGTTATACATTTTAAATCTTGCATAAGTTATATCACATTTAATTTAAAAATTATGACATTTAATTCCGCTCAACACACAAATATGAATACTAGTTAAAATAGTTTCAAGAGAGTAAATACGTTATACTAATTAATGACTTTGTAATAAATGCCTGAAGACGAAGAACTTACAGCAATGACTTTCTAGTTGATTCATTAAATAATTTAAATTTGACTTTTTGGTATTTAATATGATGATTTGTCTGCTCATTTGTTCGGCTGATTATGACTATATATATATACACACACCCCATTGTTTTCATATAGTAGCTCTGTCTTCTTCCCAACAATCAAAGAGAAAAAATGTCACACTATTTATCTGATTGGTTGATGCCTGAAATCCTTTACAGGCTACCAATTGAAAGCCTTTCACGATTTAGATGTGTATCAAAGCAATGACTTTCACTCATTTCGTTCTCTACTTACGAATCAATCACTTCTATTGTTACTCCCTTTCTCTTCATCTCTCACTTCTCCTGAAACATGAAAATTGTTCTATCTTCTTTGACCCTAGTTCAAAAATCCAAAATCTCACCCTCTTTAAAGAATTCAAGTTTCAATTAATGACTAGTTATAGATACAAATTCAGAGTTGTGAGTTTTTCTAATGTCTTATTTTGCCTTGTTGATGATGTTTGATTATGGATATATGATGTCATTCTTTGGAACCCCTCTATTCGCAAAACTATCAGCCTCCCTAATATTCCTGTTAGCGATGCTTCAAATCACGAATTTCTCATTGGATTTGGGTTTGATAAAAAAAGCTCATAATTTTAAAGTGGGGAGAATAACCCATCTACGAGATAAGTATTTTTATATCAAGCTCGTAGAAGTTGAAGTTTATAAATTGAGTGCAGGTCGATGAGAACCAATTTATTACTCAAAGGGCTTCTTCCATTTTAAATTGTATATCAATAATTTGAGTATTTACTTAAATAGGTCTGTTCATTGGCTTTCCTATAGTAAGAATGAAGTTGGGGAAATCACTAACAACGTGTTGGTTTTTGACCTACGTGATTAGACGTTCTGTGAAATGAATTTTACACAACAGCTAGCTCATGTTTCTTCTTTTGATTTTTCTTTTACTTTATGTGGTGAAAAGATTTCAGTAATTTCGTGCGAAAGGGGTCACAATGATCCATTATTTCATAGTTGTGTGGTCTGGGTGTTAAATGAGTATGGTAAATTAGAGTCGTGGACGGAGAAATTGTGGTGGATTTGATTGTGGGATTAGAAATGTTATTGGGTTCACAAGAAATGAAAAACTTACTGCAGCGCAAGAATCTGCAGATCTTATGTCGTATGATCTAGAAAGAATGGGTAATGGTAATTCTTTCTTCTTGTGTAAATACATTGAGAGTTTAGTTTTGCTTAATGGATAAAGTGGGGCTACATCTTATCCTTCCATTGAATCAGAAGCGGAAGAGGAACCCATGATTTTGTGTTGTGTTCGTGAAAGCTTATTATGTATTGTATTTTACGAAAATTTAAACATTTTATTGAACTTTTAATAGCATTGTATAAAGATGACCATATTATTCTACACATGTTGACATATGCTAATAGTGGTCGTCTAATCAATTTCTGTAAGCACTTCATTTGCAATTCTTCATGTGTTCAACTTCTATATTCTAAAATATTATTGCTTTTTGTTTGGAGCAATGATTTCCTTTATTATCCAACAATTTCTTTCCTGATGTAATGTTAGAACTGAAGGATCTTTATATCCATGGTAATGGTAATTCATTCTTCTTGAGCAAATGCATTAAGAGCTTATTGTTATGGTTATGAAAGCTTACTATGCAATGTAGTTTGTGAGACTTTAGTCAACTTTGAGTAGCATATGTACTATAGTTTATCATATTTAAGAGTATAAACTCGTTATACTATCAAGGGATTTCTTTCTTGACGTGTTTTACGTACTTATTATCACATTTTAGATTATAAATTCCTCTTAATTTCCAGAGATTTATTTCCCGATGCACTTTACAAACTTATTTTTAAATGGTATTAGGATTACTCATATAGAAGGACAAAAATTGTCCCTTAGCTTTGCCTTATGACTCAAAATAATCCTTATCATTTCGTATGGAGTACTACTAGTCCTCCTTCTTCATAAAAATGGTGCAATTTTAGTCTTCCTAACTTTTTCCGTTATTAAAACATTTAGCACCTTTTGTCCTTCATTGAGAAACATTGAAGATTCATTATTAAGGTCACCCAGTGAATTAATTTTGAGTGGCAGGATCCATTGTTTTCACAAGCTCCATTTATCCATTTATAGATTGACAAAAACCATTGTTTCTCAAATGATTGCAGGATATTCATATTGGAGCCAAACTGTGTTAGGATTGTGTTGTCTAGGGCTTCATTTGGTTCGTATACCCAGAGCTCGAATCTGAAACATTTGGTTAAGATGAAAACGTTCCTATTCACTACAATATACCCTTTGGTTGTATAGATATACTAAATCCTTTCTCTAGAATTCCAGAAATACGCTTCAAGTCTGAAACAAGAGCTTGTTGGTATCAATTAAGCATAAATTTCCAATTTAATAATTATTATTGGTTTTGGTTACTAGTCAAGAAAATTCATACATCATTATTGAACTTATAACACCAGGGAGATAATGATATTAAGGATTTTTTTTCATTTTACATGAATGAAATTGAAGGTTGCATCTGCTAATTGAAATACTTACAACAAAGAGAACACATTCTTTCAACGAGTCATGATTTGTTGCTATGTGAGTGTTGATATTTAATTTCATTTAGGGCTTAGATCTACCCTCTACAATGATACAGGAGGAAATACAAAAAACAATTAGTCTTTTAGGAAAAAAATTAGTTAATTATTTTAATGCATGACACGCATATAAACAGCTTCTGCTAGTGATAGACGAAAAAATATTTAAGAGAGACTAAAATTGTACCATTTTTACAAAGAAGGACTATTAGTGGTCCATATAAAAAGATAGGGATTATTTTGAGTATTAAGACAAAGATTAGTGAAATTTTGGTCCTTTTCTCCGATTACTCATCTAAATGAAAAGTATCTTTGATAATCAATATTTACTAAAGACTGAATTTATCAACAATCTTCTCATAAATAATTTAACACAACTAATTTTTCCTAATTTATCACTATAATGATTATTATACATAAGGATATGAAAAAGAAGAAATAATGAAATAAGAATATTGTGAAAGAAGATTCCAATATTTGGTTTGGAATTAAACAATTCTATGAAAGTTGACGGAAAAAGCAATAGTGACGTTCCTAGTGTTCATTATGGCTTCCTAATGTCACTTAGCTAGCGTTTCAACATTGGTTTTCAAATATTGCATTTATTATTTGGGTCAAAATTTAGGTGAAAGTTTACCATGTGTTTGACCATTGTATTTGGGAAACATATTTCACTTTTTTGGAAAAATATTATAAATACCCATACGTTTTAAAAGTTGTGACAACTAACCATAAGTTTTTATTACAAGTCAATTGGATTTTTAATGCAACAAATAACAAGTAATGTTCATGACATTGGAGCAATATGGTAGTTTGGAGGGAGTGCAACAAGCATCATCCCATAAATCGTAATGTAGACAAAGCACATGAATTTGTTACCCTGAGACAATTATTCATCATTTTCATCAACAACTGTATCATCACTTTCTTATTCGCTGAATAATTCATCACTACTTTCGTGTTCACAGAAAAAAATTATGTAATACAGTGCAACTACTGTAGAGGGTCTTTTGTAAAAGATAAAAGTTTTTAGTAAAAATAGATTTTTTAAAAGATCATAAATGAGTTTTGTCTCAACTACTAGTTTTTCCTAGTATTTGAGAATTTGGATTATTTGCCAAATAATGAAAAATTGTATTGAAAAACACTATTTGTCAATTTTTTCCACAATTTTTACTTGAAAAATCTATGGCTAAACACGTCCTTTATCCACCCCTACCCCCCGGTATACTCCTTACACAGTTTGTCTAATGTGTTGGTTAGTGCAAAACTTGTAGTTTAGAGTGGTTAGTTTTATTATCGTTCCCAGGGAACTATTGACTATTGACACTGCAATAACTCTTCATTATCATTTAAAATAAGAACCTATCCATAAAATTAGCTATCCTATCATTGCAACCATAGGTGTGACATGGAATTCAATGAAGTAAACCACAAACCGAGACCTTAAGTAGTGATGAAAATAATGTCAAGTGATTTTTTTTTATAAGTTTTTGTGAAGTATGTTACTCGGTACACAAATTAGTAGGAGGTAGCAAGTACCCTAAGTCCACACAATCTTACCCAAACACCATGGTAGTGAAAGAAATTATTGTCCAATCATAATTGCATTTTGTACCCCGTTTCTACTCTTTATTGTCTATCTACTTTAGTATATCCAGTTTAGCTACTTGCAATATGCTCTCCTTATTTCTTGACAGTTTATGCTTGTGTTTTCTTTAAGCTCAGTCGGCAGATGTCTATTGAGTACCATTTTTATACGTATACTACACTTCTTCCCCTGCAATTTCACGATTCGATTTCTCAGGTCATGATGATACCAATTACACATCACTTGTTGGTAAGCCGAACCCATAGACCGGATTAAAATCTACTAATTTTAAATTTTCTCATTCACTTATATTTATTCAACCACTTGAACATGGGCTGAAAATTTTGATTGGATAGATGCCTAGAAAAGTAAAACAAAATATGTGGGACGAGATGAAATTTATGTACAAGATTGATTTTTCTTCTCGGAGAGTCGGACCCAACTATTAACATTGATCAATTGGAATTTTCATGGATTATTGCTCTGAATCTCATTTATTTAGAAACATTAACACCATAGACCATTAATGTTTGTGAAAGGTATTTTTGTAGACACGCCATCTATGACTATAAGACACCCAAGTATAAAGATGTATTTGTTAGATAATATGTCTTTTATGATATTTTTTATGGTATAACTTTTTACATATTAGCACTAATATCATCAAAAGTTAAAGTCAATATTGTTAAAATTATCTCTATTCACTCTTTTTCTTTTGTGTAAAAAAACACAATGGACTACCAAGCGGAATCAACAACATCAAATAAGATGTTAATCAAAACAGAGATAGGTAATCAACAAAATCATACGGTAACCATCCTAAGTGCATGACTTCAAAAATTCAAGATGTGTATTTAAGTATAACATAAGTGTAATGAGGTTCAAACACTGTTTCAAGGCCTATTTTAATGAATATAGGTCATTTAGGAAGTATAGGAACTAAATTGTCCAAGAACGTTCATGACATACGAAAACTAGTTCTAGTGAGGTGCTAGCATGCATAAGACTATTTTATGAGCTTTTAGGAGTTGAAAATCCATGAAAATTGGTGGAAGGGTAGTTAATATGTGTTTAAGTTTATTCATGGTCAAAACGTCCGGGTATTACTCCCCAAGGACCAACCAAATGTCCCTTGAGGAGGACCCTTGCACATTGGTGTCAACACTACATAGGCAGTATGCACCCACAAAGGGTCAATCAACAAGGCATGTGTTGATCGACGGGGCATCGATGCCAACCGTCAACCAACACTTAGGTATTTCGTTGAAGAGGCTCAATTGCATTGTCTTTAAAACCATCAACGGATATGCAGCAGGGAAGGGCACAGTGACCGTCGACTCACAGACGGACCGTCGATCGGGGTCTCGTCTCTGAGGGTTCATTTTCCTGCACATTTTTAAGTTAGTTTCATTTAATTAGATAAGGGTTAGGTGGTTAATTTAGGGGTTTAAAGGAGTCTAATTAAGTTAATTAACCCCACATATAAAGACCACAACCCTCATTAGACTACATAACTCACAAAATAAATCCTCTTCTTTCTCTCTCTATTGGAAGACACTATTGAAGACTAGCTAGGGGAGGGATTTGAGGGATGTAAAGGTACGAATTTACCATCAAATATTGGTCAAACATTAAGGTATGGGATCTATTTCACCTTTGAGACTTCTTTCCTCAAAGGTCTCCTTCAAAGTGTTTTTAAAAATTGAGTTTTCATGTGGGTTCTTCTCAATCTCAAAAATTATGTTACAAATTGGTTTGTTTATGTTTTATATTGGATAATATGAATTGATTAACATGTATCTTAATCTAATTATGATAAATGATGATGGTTTGGTCTAGTTTGTAGAAGATGACCTTTGACCCTTAACACTGGGTTTGATTTTGATATAAAATAGGCTATATTTGGTTCAATTGACTTGATTATGAATTAAATTTATGTTAGATGATGTTGTTATATCAAGTATTAACAAATTAAAGATAATTGTAGTATTTCACGCTAGTTCATGAGAAGATGATCTAGGTTAGTAAGGGAATTGACCTAAGCATCTTGTATTGAATTATTATGTAGTGATTCTCCTAGCCTTGATATCATATTGATTAATGAATTATAATGATGTATAGCTAAGAGTTGGGTTTAATGAGGTTTTATGGTAAGACCTTGTTGATGAATTATGAATAAGACTTGGTAAGTCTCATGATCTCTATCTTTTACTTCAAATTGTGGTTAATTATGATTAAGTCATGATGTGAAATCGGAGTATGCCTTGCATTAGGATTGATAGGGTGGTATGATGTTAAATTGAAATGTCTTTACTATGTTGTGAGGTTGATTAAGGTGTATATGTTATAAGGGTGATGATGACTACTAATGTGCCTTATTATGATATGAAATGCTAATATGCTAACCTCCCTTATATGAATTGTAATGAAAAGACTTATACTCATGAAATTCCTATTGAGATATGATGATGATGATGATGATGATGTTATACAAGGGTTAGACCCTATAACCTAAACTAAGCAATAATTGATAATTAAAGGCTTAAAGACATTTCAAAAAAGGGACTCTAGCTTAGCACCGAGTGAACTAGAGTGAGGAGTGTCCCTTCCCTAAATAGAGAAGGTAGGAGCACTAAAGTACTTTTGAGATTAGAGAATACAATGCATGGAGCATAAAAGAGGGACCCAACTATATCTCCTAGTTCTTGAACTATGTTTCCCCCATAGGAATACTAGCTAATGGATCCACGTAGTTGATATGTTTTATGCTTTGGTACTACTTTGGCAAGTAGTCCGTCTTCCTGCGGTGTAGGGTTTTATGACACCGGATTTCACACTAGCTCATGTGGTCTATGTCGGTTAGAACAAGATATTCCCAAAAGGTAAAATGAAATAAACGATTTAACTCTAACTATGATAACCTAAGGGGTCTAGCTTAGTCTAGGTAGGGGTATGGGACTCTACCTAAGCATTGTACTAGTTAGCCTTGAGAAGAGTCTTCGGAGGATATTTTTTATACGTATGATTATGCTTATAATGATATATGATATGTAAATGATGAACTTGCACATTGCTGATACTATATGTCGAATAGTTCACTTATGAATATGTGTTGGCTTATATTGTTAAAGTAAGATGAAATGTATATCTAAATTCCATGTTATGTGAGGTAGGGTGTTAGTCATGATTCTTGTTGAGTTACTTGGTTGAGTAAGGTTATGGGCTTTGCTTGGTCATTGCACTTGTTTGACTTGATAGGGGTCTATGGGTAACTGTCTTGCTTTGTTTATAATGAAATGTACTCTTATTCATGCTTATTGTTAGATATGACATGATGATAGAAGAGTATGTATTTACTATACAATACGTATGGTTGATTTGACTAGACTTGATGTTGTAGTTCTTGTAATTTACATGCCTATGACTTACTGAATATGAATATTAATTGATATGGTCTTGTTGAATGTGCATAAGAGATTTTAAATAAAAAATGCATACTATATGAGATGTCCTTTTTCTTAGCATGTTTTCAAAGTATGTATGCATATGGTCTCATACTTAGTACAAGTGGCATACTAACCCCATTTATTCCCTTTTCTCAAACATTTGAGGTTCCGATCGTTGAACTGTTTTGGAAGGCGATTTGAAGAAGGCTTGGATCTTTGATCATCCAAGTAGGGGTAGGCCCTCATTGTCCGAGGGCGATGCCAATATCGAGCTTATGTTGTTGTTGTTTTATTCCTAAGACTCTTATATTCTATCTCTTTTCATTTAAGTACGGATTGTATAAAGCCTATATGTGGCTTTCTTTACTTTGATGTAGGGCTATGCCAAAATTGCTAATCTTGTTAAATGGTTATGAGAGGAGACAATCTTTAAGACTATGTTCTATCTTATATATACATATACATATATATATATATATACATACACACACACACGTATGTACAATTAAAGTAGAAGGCTATGTAACCTTCCTATACGAAAGGTCTGTATATACTAAATATATATATATATGTTATGTGTATGTAGAGGTCTATGTAAACATCCAAGACGACGCCAATTACGTCTAGGGGGTAAACCCGGATGTGACACTAAGACCTCGCATTAGTTAGTACTTGAGCATCTAAACTAAAATAGGAGTATAGGTGTTCCACAACAATTACAAGAAAAGTACACGCTATCTCTGAATACAATATGAGCACTAAACCTAGCAGACCAGTTGGAAATCGGTATCTCTAAAAGCCAGGAGCTCACCCTAATCTCCCGAATCCCAACTCGCTCCGCACGACTCCAAATCGACTGCTATCTTCAAGGGGGAAGTGTAGTATGAGTATCAAAATGGTATTGAGCAGGCAACAAGTGACTAAGCTCAAAATATAGCACAATCTTAAACAAACAAGTACTAAAAACGAGATACTAAAAAAGAAATGAAGTGTAAAGAATAGAAATAGGAAACATAGCAAAAAAGACACATCAAGAACACACCTGGATAGCAAGAAAAAAACCTAATCGCAAGCAACTAACACCCACAACTACAATTCTGAAGTAAAAACCTACCAAATAATGATAAAACAATAGCAGAAAATAGATTATGCTCAAAATATAACGTAATCGGAACCTCATAAGCCTAGAAGGTACAAACATCATAACCCAACCGACCCTATTAACCGTATGGTACAAAAAACAAACAACGACACTTGTGATAGGTAAAGCATTGAATGCAGGGTGTGCAATGATACGCTCAAACTTACTTCTCAAATAAGAAGTAAAGCGGTCGTGTCAAGTAAATAACCGAACTAGTGAGGTTGGGATCCCATGAATGTAATTGACTTAACATTAGTAAATAAATGAAAATAACTAGCGAAATAAAAGGAGACAACTAACAGCTTCGAATGTTGGAGTTTAATCAATTAATCAAAGTAACTAGGGTTTACGTGTTCCACACAGGTTCATAACTTGATAAGTCTAACTATAACAATTCTTTCCTAGTTTCTTGCATGCAAAGTGATAAGTTATGTATTTATAAATCCTTGGTCCGGCATCTAGAAATGGTCACTCCGCACCTTGGTTCGGCTTCGTGTGTAGCTATCCTAACCCTTATCTTTACCTCATATTAAGCATCGTATTCGATATTTGACTAAGTTATTACCTCGTACCAATCAATACTAGCCTATTAGATAGTATACACTAAATCTATGTTGATAATTCTTTTCCTATAATCTACCTCCTTGGTCCGACAAGTAGCATTAAGGCGAGTTCTAACGTTGGCCATCCGTTTAAAAGACTTCTAAGAGAAAGAATTATTAATACATGCAAGACACTATTCTAGAATTGTTATTTTAGTTAGGTTTTACCTCATTATTTGCCTATGGTTACCACAACCCTAGTTATGGAGTTTAGTTACCCATAGTCATAATCACAATATTCAAATATATGATATAAGAATTCATGTACTTACCTCAATGAGAAAGAGTAAAATCCGAAAGCTTGCTTGATTAATCAGTAAAAGTCACCAACAATCAATGATAAAAGTCTCAAGATAATAAATAATCTCTCAAAGAGTCTACAAAATAATCAAGAGTCTCACAATATTAAAAAGTCTAACAATGGTCCAGAGTCTAACCTCAAAAATGAGTATTTTGGAACTATTCATAGAAAATAAAAACCTAATTAAACAAGGATTCTAATTGATGGAAATCTGTCAAAACGCGGCTGGGTCGATGCATCGTCGTGGTCACAACGGACCGTCATGGACTCCGTCGTCCCATACTTGTGCAATTTCTTCTGCTGCTCTCTTCATTACCCTCGACGGCAAGTATGACGGACCATCACAGGCACAACGGTCCGTCGAGGGTCTTCGTTTCAAAACACTTAAACTCTTGGAATATGGGTACTGGGACTACTTCTCTGAATTTCATGACGAACCTGCAGGACGAACCGTCATAGACACGACGGACCGTCATGGACTCCATAACCCCACACTTGGTCAGACTTCCCCATCTTCCTTCAGCAGTTGCACTACGCTGCCACCTACGGACCATCACAAGCATGACGGACCGTCACAAGCTCCGTAGGTGGTCTCTTCTGCATTTCTTCTCTCACAAACCTCCGCATTCATCTTTTGACAGATTTCCTGCAAATAAGGAGATACTTATATAAAAATTAGCACAAAAAGGCTTTTGGACACACTTAACTTAAGGAAAAAGTATTAATAATACCGTGAAACCACGGTATATCAACACCCTCAACTTAAATTCGTTGTTTGTACTCAAGCGACGCACTATGACTCACTACACAATCTTTGTACAATAGTATCCATGTTTTATCCTTTGCAATCATTTGGCTATCAATCTCGATTAATCTCATCATGTTTATGCATGCTATCACTATTAGGCTTGAATTATGTGGAATCAGACCATGACACAGACTCACCATGCACTAAACCTATCCTCTTAAATTTCTCACGGAGGTGCTAATATTTCAGGTAATGCAACAAGTGTCCTCACTTCAAAACAAAATCCTCATTTTTCACACAATGATTTCAGTTTGAGTATAAGGATTACTTTTCAACACTCACTCTCAGAACAAATTCACACTCATTCATACCTATTGCCACAAGCTTGCCATTATTTTCACTGCTTTAAGTTCGCTATACAACGCTTAGGATCACGATAGGACTTACTTACCTTGTAACATAGGCTCAGGGTCAGGTAGGGTATATTTAGGTATACTTTAGTGACTTTTTACCCTCCTTGATGTAACGACCTGTTTAGTCGTTTTGAGCAGCAGATTTTATTTCTGCGAAACAGGCTGAAACCACGGACCCCACGACGGACCGTCACAGGCACGACGGACCGTCACAAGGTCTCGTTTCAATATACTTAGGAATTCTGAAATTGGGTACTGAAAATCGACTCTCTGAACTTCGTAACGGACTTGCAGGACGGACCGTCATAGGTGTGACGGACCGTCACAGTTTCCTTGGTGAAAAATAGAACTCTGGTCGTTACGACGACCTGTGTGACGGACTGTCGCAGGCACGACGGCCCGTCACAGGTTGCGCAAATCCCAGGCAGAATCGGATTTCTTTACACGTTTTTTAGGGACGTTTTGGACTATTCTTTCCTTAATTATAAAGTTAGGGGGTTAATATTAATAAGTCTAACTACTTGGGGGTTAGAAGAGGTAACCCTAAGTTAATTAGTGGGCTATTGTTTCCATCTTTATTCTTAATTATATGTGAATTAGGGTAAAAGAAAGAGGGTTTGAATAAAGAGAATAGAAAGAACAAGACCAAGGGAAAGAAAGTCGCACGAGAGAGAAGAGAAAGAGGAGAACAAGGCTTGGGAATTTCTTGCTTGATCACTAGTCTTCGGTGGAGGTAGGTTATGGTTTATTTCACACTATTCGTAGTAAACTCTTAATAGCGAATGATATGTGTTAGTAGTATTGTAAACCCTTCTATATGCTTAATTGTATGCTTGCATGAATATGATTATGAAATTGTGAATAAATAAGCATGATGAAGCTATTGAATCAAAAATCTTGAAAGAAACCCTAATCTACTTTGTTAATGATGATGCCTTGGTATAAAAGAAGGCTTGATGAACGAAAGTGGTGAGATTAGGGGATCGGGTGCCACATTCCGGTACCAGGATAGAAATAGAGGATCGTGTGCCACGTTTCGGTACCAGGATAGAATGAGGATCGGAGTGTCACGTTCCGACACCAGGATAGTATGAGGATCGGGTGCCACATTCCGGTACCAGGATAGAATGAGGATCGGAGTGTCACGTTTCGACACCAGGATAGTATGAGGATCGGGTGCCACATTCCGGTACAAGGAAAGAATGAGGATCGGAGTGTCACGTTCCGACACCAGGATAGTATCAGGAGCGGAGTGTCACGTACCGACACGAGGGGAATAAAGATAACGAATCTTGAAATATGTTAATGAATTCAATCTAATGAATCTAATTCCCAAATGAGTATGATATTGAGGCTTGAGTCCTCATGGATGAACTTGTTAATACTTATTGATGATTTTAGTACTTGTTGTTGCTACATGTTGAGTATTATAGTTGATTTGTGATATCAACTGATATATATTGTTTTCTATTTTGAGTTGGCCGATGATATCTACTCAGTACTTGTGGTTGTACTGACCCCCTACTTTTATGTTTTCTTCTTTGTTATTTGTGGAATGCAGCAAACGTTCCGTCAACTTCAACTCAACAGTAGATCTAGCCAGTCTTCACGATCTTCGGAAATTCAGGGTGAGCTAATGCGTCTAGCTTGGACTGGATCTTCTTCTTCAAGTCTTGATGCCTTGAACTTCCGGCATGGACTAGCTTTTATTTGTTTTAGCTTCTTAGACGTTTTTAGTTTAGTAATTTGAGGATAGATGTTCTTGTGATGATGACTTCCAGATTTTGGGGATAATAATAATAGTTTTGAATTGTTTTATAAATGAGTTTAAGTCTTCCGCATTATTTTCTGTTGATATATCTTGAAATATTAAGGTTTAGATGGGTTGGTTCGCTCACATAGGAGGGTAAATGTGAGTGCCAGTCGCGTCCCCGATTTGGGTCGTGACAAACTTGGTATCAGAGCATTAGGTTCATTGGTCTCATCACACAAGAACGAGTCTAGTAGAGTCTTAAGGAACGGTAGGGGGACGCCTTTACTTTTCTTTGAGAGGCTATAGGACTTTAGGAAAATTCCATTCTTTCATTCTTTCTTTCGTGCTACTACTTAGTCCAATTGGTATCTAGGTGATACAAATTGGTATCTGACCATCTTCACTCTATTTCGCAGATGGTTAGAACTAGAGCAACGACCGCACCAGCAGCAACAACGGCAAGACAAGAAATGACTGAGCCAGCCACTGGGGCTGTGGCTCGAGGAAGAACAGCGGCAGGAGGCCGTGGAAGAGGTCGTGGGAGGACGTCCTCTAGAGGAAGAGGACGAGCCCCTATCCCATCTGATGCTAGGGCGGTGACTCCTCCACCAACTGAGGAGGTGATAAGAGAGGGTGAGGAAGGGGATAATGAGCAAGTGCAAAATGAGGAACTGCCACCCCAACCTACCCCAGAAATGATTAATCAGGTCCTGGCCTATCTTAGCGGTTTATCTGATCAGGGTCAGGCACCTCCAGTGGTTTCTGCACCAACACCTCCGGTTTCAGAGGTACGACATGCGGCTACTATGGCTCCCCGCATGGATGCCTCATTGGAGATAGGCACATTTCCACGTCTTACTACTGGACCGATAATGACAAACGATCAGCACGAACTTTTCAGTAAGTTCTTGAAATTGAAACCTCCAGTCTTCAAGGGTGCAGAATCTGAAGATGCTTATGATTTTCTGGTTGATTGTAATGAGCTACTACACAAGATGGGGATAGTAGAATGGTTTGGCGTTGAGTTCGTAAGCTATCAGTTTCAAGGGAACGCCAAAATGTGGTGGCGGTCACATGTTGAGTGTCAACCGACAGAGGCAACGCCCATGACTTGGGCATCATTCTCTAGCTTGTTTATGGAGAAGTATATCCCAAGGACTTTGAGAGATAGAAAAAGGGATGAGTTCTTGAGTCTAGAGTAAGGTAGAATGACGGTTAATGCATACGAGGCTAAATTTCGCGCACTATCCAGATATGCCACCCAACTTTGTTTCAGTGCACAAGAACGGATTCACCGTTTTGTGAAGGGGTTGAGGTTAGAATTGCGGATTTCAGCCTTACAGGTAGCGGCTACGGCAAAATCCTTCCAAGAGGTGGTAGACTTTGTGATAGAGGTGGAAGGAGTGAAGCCCGATGACTTCACCACAACATCGACATCAAAGAGGTTTCGAAAGGGTGGTGAGTTCAACGGTTCGTATACTAGAGGACAGAGTTCTGGAGGCTACTCAGTTCGACCAATTCAGTCTTCACTACAGACTGTAGTTGGGGGTCCACCTCAGACCGGTCAACATTTCTCTGAGGGGCCGATGCGTGAACCCAGAGAATGTTATGGATGTGGGGATATTGGACACATTAAGAGGTATTGTCCAAACCAGAGTTACAGAAACCCACTAGCTAGAGGTAGGGGTGGTCATGGTAGAGGCCGCTTTTCTGGAGGACGTGGTGGTCGAGGTAATGGTGGTCACCACAACGGCAGAGGTGATGGGCAAACTGGAGCCACAATGACACAACATGGTAGGGGCAATGGACAGACGGGTGATAGGGCCCATTGTTACGCTTTCCCTGGGAGATCTGAAGCGGAGGCGTCTGATGCTGTTATCACAGGTAATCTTTTGGTTTGTGATTGCATGGCATCTGTATTATTTGACCCTGGCTCCACGTTTTCATATGTATCTTCATCATTTGCTAATGGTCTAAATTTACATTGTGAATTACTTGATATGCCTATTCGTGTTTCTACTCCGGTGGGTGAGTCTGTGGTAGTTGAAAAGGTATATAGGTCTTGTTTGGTGAACTTTGTGGGGAGCAACACATATGTAGATTTGGTTAACCTATAAATGGTTGATTTTGATGTAATTCTGGGTATGACTTGGCTTTCTCCGCAATTTGCGATCTTGGATTGTAATGCCAAAACTGTGACGTTAGCCAAGCCTGGGACAGATCTGTTAGTGTGGGAGGGTGACTACACTTCCAATCCGGTGCGTATCATCTCCTTTCTTCGTGCTAAGAAAATGGTTAGTAAAGGGTGTTTAGCTTTCTTGGCACATCTCAAGGATGACACTACCCAAGTACCCTCGATTGAGTCGGTTTCGGTAGTCCGTGAGTTTTTGGATGTGTTCCCTGCAGATCTTCCTGGTATGCCACCAGATAGGGATATTGACTTCTGTATCGATCTTGAACCGGGCACTCGCCCCATTTCTATACCCCCTTATAGAATGGCTCTCGCGGAGTTAAGAGAGTTAAAGGCACAACTTCAAGAGTTGTTGAGCAAAGGCTTCATTAGACCAAGTGCATCTCCTTGGGGTGCTCCAGTTTTGTTTGTGAAGAAGAAGGATGGGAGTTTTCGAATGTGCATAGATTACCGGCAGTTGAACAAGGTAACTATTAAGAACAAATATCCTCTTCCTCGCATTGATGACTTATTCGATCAACTACAAGGTGCTTGTGTCTTCTCGAAGATCGACTTGAGATCCGGTTTTCATCAATTGAAAATACGGGTAGCGGATGTGCCAAAGACTGCTTTCCGAACTAGGTATGGGCATTATGAATTCGTAGTGATGTCTTTTGGTCTTACAAATGCCCCCTCTGTTTTCATGAGCTTGATGAATGGGATTTTTAAGCCATATTTGGATCTCTTTGTGATCGTGTTTATTGATGATATACTGATATACTCTAAAAGCAACAAGGAACATGAGGAGCATTTGAGAATTGTATTGGAAATGTTGAGGGAGAAAAAGCTTTATGCCAAATTCTCTAAGTGTGAGTTTTGGCTAGATGCAGTGTCCTTCTTGGGGCACGTGGTTTCTAAGGATGGAGTGATGGTGGATCCTTCTAAGATTGAGACAGTGAAGAATTGGGTAAGACCCACTAATGTGTCAGAAATAAGGAGTTTTGTGGGGTTAGCTAGTTACTACCGCCGATTCGTCAAGGGATTCTCTTCTATTGCTTCTCAATTGACGAACTTGACTAAGCAGAATGTTCCATTTGTATGGTCAGATGAATGTGAGGAAAGCTTTCAGAAGCTTAAGACTTTGTTGACTACCGTACCAATTCTTACCTTGCCAGTAGAGGGTAAAAACTTCATTGTTTATTGTGATGCATCCTATTCTGGGTTGGGTGCAGTGCTAATGCAAGAGAAGAATGTGATTGCTTATGCTTCGAGGCAATTAAAGGTGCATGAACGTAACTATCCGACCCATGATTTGGAGTTGGCCGCGGTAGTATTTACACTAAAGCAATGGAGACACTATTTGTATGGGGTTAAGTGTGAGGTCTATACGGATCATCGTAGCCTACAGTATGTCTTTACTCAGAAAGATTTGAACTTGAGGCAGAGGAGATGGATGGAACTACTGAAGGACTACGACATCACTATTTGGTATCATCCGGGGAAGGCGAATGTTGTGGCAGATGCTTTGAGTAGAAAGGCGGGAAGCATGGGAAGTCTAGCTCATTTGCAAGCTTCTAGACGCCCATTGGCTAGAGAAGTGCAGATTTTGGCTAATGACCTTAGGAGGTTAGCAGTAAATGAGAAGGGAGGATTGTTAGCTTGTGTGGAGGCAAGATCCTCCTTCCTTGACAAGATTAAGGGGAAGCAGTTTGATGATGAGAAGTTGATCCGGATTCGAGATAAAGTGTCGCAAGGAGAGGCTAAAGAAGCAACAATCGATGAGGAAGGTGTTTTGAGGATTAAGGGAAGGGTATGTGTACCCCGCATCGATGATTTGATCACCACTATTCTTACAGAGGCTCATAGTTCCGGATATTCTATACATCCTGGTGCAACCAAGATGTATCGTGACCTAAAGCAACACTTCTGGTGGAGTAGAATGAAGCGAGATATTGTTGAGTTTGTTGCTAAATGTCCAAATTGTCAACAAGTAAAGTATGAACACCAGAGGCCCGGAGGAACACTTCAGAGAATGCCCATTCCCGAATGGAAGTGGGAGAGAATCGCGATGGACTTCGTGGTCGGACTTCCTAAAACATGGGGTAAGTACGACTCTATTTGGGTGATTGTTGATAGGTTAACTAAGTCCGCTCATTTCATTCCGGTCAAGGTGACCTACAATGCAGAGAAGTTAGCCAAAATCTACATCTCAGAAATTGTTCGATTGCATGGAGTTCCACTCTCCATAATATCATATAGAGGTACGCAGTTTACTTCTAAATTTTGGAGAACATTGCATGCTGAATTAGGTACTAAATTGGACCTTAGTACTGCATTTCATCCTCAGACCGATGGTCAGTCTGAGCGAACGATTCAAGTGTTGGAGGATATGCTTCGTGCATGTGTGATAGAATTTGGTGGCCATTGGGATAACTTCTTACCCTTAGCCGAATTTTCATACAATAATAGCTATCACTCAAGCATTGATATGGCCCCATTTGAAGCATTGTATAGTAGGAGATGTAGGTCTCCCATTGGGTGGTTTGATGCATTTGAGGTTAGACCTTGGGGTACTGACTTTTGAGGGATTCATTAGAGAAAGTGAAGTCTATTCAAGAAAAGCTTCTAGCGGCGTAAAGTAGGCAAAAGGAGTATGCAGACCGAAAGGTTAGAGACTTGGAGTTCATGGAGGGTGAACAAGCCTTGTTGAAGGTTTCACCCATGAAAGGGGTGATGCGGTTTGGCAAAAGAGGTAAGCTAAGTCCAAGGTATATTGGACCATTTGAGGTACTAAAGCGAATAGGGGAGGTGGCTTATGAATTAGCCTTGCCCCCAGGGCTGGCCGGAGTGCATCTGGTATTTCATGTGTCCATGTTGAAAAGATACCATGGAGATGGAAACTACATTATCCGTTGGGATTCACTTTTGCTTGATGAGAATTTGACTTATGAGGAGGAACCGGTTGCTATATTATATAGAGAAGTTCGCAAGTTGAGGTCGAGAGATATTGCATCCATCAAAGTTCAATGGAAAAATCGATCGGTTGAAGAGGCTACTTGGGAGAAGGAGGCAGATATGCAAGAAAAATACCCACATCTGTTTACAGATTCAGGTACTCCTTTTCGCCATTGTTTTTCTTCTTTTGATCGTTCGGGGACGAACGATGGGTAAATTGGTATCTATTGTAACGACCTGTTTAGTCGTTTTGAGCAGCAGATTTTATTTCTGGGAAACTGGACGAAACCACGGACCGTCACAGGCACGACGGACCGTCGCAGGGTCTCGTTTCAATATACTTAGGAATTCTGAAATTGGGTACTGAAAATCGACTCTCTAAACTTCGTAACGGACTTGCAGGACGGACCGTCACAGGTGTGACGGACCTTCACAGGTGTGACGGACCGTCACAGGTGTGACGGACCGTCACAGTGTCCTTGGTGAAAAATAGAACTCTGGTCGTTACGACGACCTGTGTGACGGACCGTCGCAGGCACGACGGCCCGTCACAGGTTGCGCAAATCCCAGGCACAATCGGATTTCTTTACACGTTTTAAGGGACGTTTTGGACTATTCTTTCCTTAATTATAAAGTTAGGGGGTTAATATTAATAAGTCTAACTACTTGGGGGTTAGAAGAGGTAACCCTAAGTTAATTAGTGGGCTATTGTTGCCATCTTTATTCTTAATTATATGTGAATTAGGGTAAAAGAAAGAGGGTTTGAATAAAGAAAATAGAAAGAACAAGACCAAGGGAAAGAAAGTCGCACGAGAGAGAAGAGAAAGAGGAGAACAAGGCTTGGGAATTTCTTGCTTGATCACTAGTCTTCGGTGGAGGTAGGTTATGGTTTATTTCACACTATTCGTAGTAAACTCTTAATAGTGAATGATATGTGTTAGTAGTATTGTAAACCCTTCTATATGCTTAATTGTATGCTTGCATGAATATGATTATGAAATTGTGAATAAATAAGCATGATGAAGCTATTGAATCCAAAATCTTTAAAGAAACCCTAATCTACTTTGTTAATGATGATGCCTTGGTATAAAAGAAGGCTTGATGAACGAAAGTGGTGAGATTAGGGGATCGGGTGCCACGTTCCGGTACCAGGATAGAAATAGAGGATCGGGTGCCACGTTCCGGTACCAGGATAGAATGAGGATCGGAGTGTCACGTTCCGACACCAGGATAGTATGAGGATCGGGTGCCACGTTCCGGTACCAGGATAGAATGAGGATCGGAGTGTCACGTTCCGACACCAGGATAGTATGAGGATCGGGTGCCACGTTCCGGTACCAGGATAGAATGAGGATCGGAGTGTCACGTTCCGACACCAGGATAGTATATAGAGCGGAGTGTCACGTACCGACACGAGGGGAATAAAGATAACGAATCTTGAAATATGTTAATGAATTCAATCTAATGAATCTAATTCCCAAATGAGTATGATATTGAGGCTTGAGTCCTCATGGATGAACTTGTTAGTACTTATTGATGATTTTAGTACTTGTTGTTGCTACATGTTGAGTATTATAGTTGATTTGTGATATTAACTGATATATACTGTTTTCTATTTTGAGTTGGCCGATGATATCTACTCAGTACTTGTGGTTGTACTGACCCCCTACTTTTATGTTTTCTTCTTTGTTATTTGTGGAATGCAGCAAACGTTCCGTCAACTTCAACTCAACAGTAGATCTAGCCAGTCTTCACGATCTTCGGAAATTCAGGGTGAGCTAATGCGTCTAGCTTGGACTGGATCTTCTTCTTCAAGTCTTGATGCCTTGAACTTCCGGCATGGACTAGCTTTTATTTGTTTTAGCTTCTTAGACGTTTTTAGTTTAGTAATTTGAGGATAGATGTTCTTGTGATGATGACTTCCAGATTTTGGGGATAATAATAATAGTTTTGAATTGTTTTATAAATGAGTTTAAGTCTTCCGCATTATTTTCTGTTGATATATCTTGAAATGTTAAGGTTTAGATGGGTTGGTTTGCTCACATAGGAGGGTAAATGTGGGTGCCAGTCGCGTCCCCGATTTGGGTCGTGACACTTGACATATCGGCTAAACATACCATTTTCTATCATTTTATCTCGCCCAGTTTTTCATATTCTTTCACCTTGCTATTTTCTCTTCTTTCTTCATTTGTGTAAGTGACTCTCTTCTTTTCTTGCTTGTATTTATTGTATATTTTTTTTTTTCTTTACTTTTCTTTCAACTAATTCTTGGGTCACTTTACTTTTGTTCTTTCTCTCTCTTTGTTCTTTCAACCCCACTTTCCAGAGCATTCCTCATAATAGCCACCCTCAACTCATGGCTTTGCCATGAGTCAAAGTACACAATACCCAAAGTTGGGTCAGGGTCATAAGGAAGGTTGTTTACTGCATTAGCCACCCTCAACTTATGCTTTTGGCATAAGCTGAGGTGCACATGTCCAAGGAGGGACCAGGGCCAACACATTATTCCCATAAAAGATCAGTTGGGTTGAAAAAAAAGGTCTAATTTAAGCTCAGATCATTTGGATCAAAGAAGGATAAATTTAATTTGGTTTTCTTTTATTTAGGATAAAAATGGGCTATATTGAATAATGGCCTATGATCCTTTCCTAATTGTCTATTACAGCTTACTTTTAGCAGGACTAACCAGACAAGTTCTAGCTCAGTACAAATAGTGGAATATTCAAATCTTCCTCTCACTCACTTGACATCTCATCACTCTACAAGATTATCAGGCACCAAGTTCGCATTTTAGACTTAGGGTAATGCAGTGGTGTACCTCTATCTCATGCTTAGAGCCACACACTTATCAATTTCTATGCCTAGTCATGCATCATTTTCCATTTTATCAGGATATCATTTTAGCCATCATGCTCCAGAATTAAACTATGTACACAAGATATAGACATGCCGGTTCAACAGAAAAAATAATCAGTCTCTTGGGGAAAAAGAACACAGGAAAGAAAACCCCAAAAGAGGATAGTGAATTGGGCTACTCAGACTTCACCCTAGCAATCACTTTCCATTTACCCCACCCCAACAAAAAAAACATGCAATTGTCCCCAATGCATAAAAAATTAAAATACAAGAGTGGTAGGTGAAGCAAACCTAGGGCGCAAAGCGCCGACAATCAGCACGGGCCGTTGTGATTATGACGTCCGTCGTCGCTATCCGTCGTGGGACACTTAAAAAAATGGAGACCCTTAAGAGAGGGGTCTTTGACCGTCATGATGGTTATGCAGGACGGACCGTCGAGAGTATGATGGTCCGTTGTAGATGTCCGTTGGAGGACATTTTTTAAATGTGAGAGACCCTTAGGAATAGGGTCTCTGACAACCAGAACGGTTGTGCAGGACAGACCGTCTAGAGAACGACGGTCCGTCGCATGTGTCCGTTGGTGACTGTTGCAAAGTGATTTTCTGCAGAATTTCCTGGTGATGTGCCTGCAAATTTAAAACCCATTAGTAGAAAATGCTACCATTACTAGGAATAAAGGAAGAAAAAAAAACTATAAGTATTGGGTTGCCTCCCAACAAGCGCCTGATTTAACGTCGCGGCACGACTGAGGACACTTGATTACTCAGCCTTCATAAAGATGGTATGCCTCTATCATTTCATTCACCGATGCAGTATGCCCAAAATAGAGTTTTATTCGTTCTCTATTCACCTTAAACCGCACTCCCTCCTTGGTTTTTAACTCAACTGCTCCATGAGGGAATACTTGGGTGATCAAGTAAGGGCCAGTCCGTTTGGACTTGAGCTTGCCCGGAAGACAAGGCAACCCAAATCTTTCTAAAAGCACCAAATCCCCAACCATAAACTCTTGTTTCGCACTTTTTTCTTCATTCTCTTTCTTCATCTTTTCTTTGTGGGATATGGCGGATACCGATTGGATCTCACCACTCTACCTCATGGTCCTACAAACGTTGAAGGTCGCTTCTTCATTGTTCAACCAAAATTTCATCTGCCCCTTTTCCATATCAACTAAGGCTCTGCCTGTAGCAAGGAATGGCCTCCCAAGAATAATAGGCACTTCAATATCGACTTCACAATCAAGAATAACAAAATCTGCCAGAAATATGAACGAATCCACTTTTTCTAGCACATCATGGAGTATCCCTATAGGCCTTTTAACCGTTCGATCAGCCATCAGTAGCCGCATCATAGAGGGTTTTGGGTCACCCAAACCCAACTTCTTGTAAATCGAGAGGGTCATTATATTTATGCTTGCCCCTAGATCACATAATACTTTCGCAAAATGTCATGACCCGACTGTACAAGGAATAGTGAACGCACCCGGATCTTCTTTCTTTTGTACAAGAGATCTTGTAGCAATAGCACTACAATGTTGCAGTCTATCATCATCCTCAAAAGTGACTGATCTTTTCTTTGTAACCAGATCTTTCATAAACTTGGCATAACCGGACATTTGTTCAAGAGCTTCTACCAAAGGGACATTGATAGAAAGCTGCTTCAGCATTGTAATAAAACACCGATATTTACCATCCTCGGTCTTTTTCACTAATCTCTGAGGGAAGGTTGGTGGTGGTCTAGGCATGAGAATTACCTTCATAGGGACTTCTGCATCTTTTCCAGCGCTCTCTTCTACTTCACCACTACCCTTTACCACCTTATCATCATCCTTTCTCACCTTTTCCTCATTAGACGGCATAGGTGGGTCAATGGTTTGCTTACCACCTCTAGTAGTGATTTCCATACAGTGTGCATCATTTTTCAGATTTTGGACAGTGTTGCTAGGAAGAGTGCCCGGTTGCGTGTGTTCACAGTCGCAGATAATTGGGTCATTTGCAACTCGATCTGCTTAATCGATATTGCATGTGTATCGACTTCTTGCCCATTACCTGCTAAATCACACCTCAACTCTTTGATGTGCTCATCACTAGCATCGAACCTCCTCATCATTTTGTGCAACATATCCTCAACTCGCGCCATACTATCTCCACCAACCCTAGGAGTAACGTCACGATTTTGAGGGGGGACATAGGGCCCATTCCTATCATTTCTGTTACCGTAGTTACCCCTGTTGAAGTTGTTGTCGTGGTTGTAGTCTCCATCTCGAACATAATGACCCTCACGGTTATAGTTACCATATATCCGACCTTGGTTCCCTTGACCTTAGTGCCAATTATCCTGATTTGAGCCTTGGGAGCTCGGTCGAAAACCCCCCGTCTACTCATTTACTGCATAAGAGTCCTCCACATAATAGCATTCATCATTAGGAGGTGGTGGTTTAGGCAAGTAGTTAACTGCATTAATATTTTCTGCACCCAGTGACATGTTTTAGTACTAACCCAAGCTCAGTTCTCATCTGAGCCATTTCTTCACGAATCTTATCTGTGGCTGGGTTGTGAGTGGACTGCACTGCGAAGGTATTTCTACCGGTATCTCACTTCCTAGTATTCCAAGCTTTATTATTCCGGGAGATTTTCTCCAAATTTTCCGCAATCTCAGCATAAGGACACTCCTCATAAGATCCACCTGCTATAGTGTCCAACACCGCCTTATTATTATCATCATGTCCCCGATAGAAGTGTTCCTTCAGTGACTCATCATCTATACGGTGATTTGGGACACTTCTCAAGAACGAGGTGAATTTATCCCAAGAACTACTAACTGACTTTCCTGGTAGTGCCACAAAGTTGTTCACTCTGTCTTTGTGGTTTAGTTTCTTGGAGACCGGATAGTAGCGTGCTAAGAAAACATCCCTTAGTTGGTTCCAAGTGAAAATTGAGTTGTAAGGGAACTCAGTGAACCATATAGAAGCCTCTCCCGTCAGTGAGAGAGGAAACACTCTAAGCCCTATTACATCCAAGTCCAAGTCAGGCATCCCTACACAGCTTTCAGACACTGCCCTTACCTTAGCTATATGGGCATGTGGATCCTCAGAAGGTAGACCTGAAAACAAACCTCTGGCAGTGAGCATTTGCATCAGGCTACTAGTTACCACGAAGGTGTGGCCTGGTGGTAGAGGAGGCAAGACAAGTGGCCCATCGGAGTCTGCTATGTTGTCATAGCCTCTGTAGTATGCTTGGGGCCGTGGAGCGGGATTTTGTCCCCTCTGTTGGTGTTCACACAGAGCATCGGGTAACAACTGACCATGAACATCAACCGGAGCTAAGATGTTCTGGTTTGGATCATCATAATTGATTCCCAAGTTTCGATTCATGTTGCGTAGTGTATGCTCTAATTCGTGATCGTAGGGAAACAAGGGTTCTCTTCCTCTCCATTTATTTGGCATACAAGGAAGATGGTTCTGCAAGAATCAAAAACAATAAAACAAGGTAAAATCAAGAAAATATCAACTTAACTATAAGTATAAGTTAATCTAAAATCTACTTTCCCCGGCAGCGGCGCCAAAATTTGATACGCTCAAACTTACTTCTCAAATAAGAAGTAAAGCGGTCGTGTCAAGTAAATAACGCAACTAGTGAGGTTCGGATCGTTCCCACGAGGAAAATAGTTTAGACTTAACGTCAATTTATTACTACTAATGTTCAGTCAATTACTTTCTTGGAAAGAAAAAATGATAAAAAGGGAGGTTTCTATTCCTAAATAAATGAAAGTAACTAGCGAAATAAAAGGAGACAACTAACAGCTTCGAATGTTGGAGTTTAATCAATTAATCAAAGTAACTAGGATTTACGTGTTCCCCACAGGTTCATAACTTGATAAGTTTAACTATAACAATTCTTTCCTAGTATCTTGCATGCAAAGTGATAAGTTATGTATTTCTAAATCCTTGGTCCGGCATCTAGAAAATGTCACTCTGCACCTTGGTCTGGCTACGTGTGTTGCTATCCCAACCCTTATCTTTACCTCATATTAAGCATCGTATTCAATATTTCACTAAGTTATTACCTCGTACCAATCAATGCCAGCCTATTAGATAGTGTACACTAAATCTATGTTGATAATTCTTTTCCTATTATCTACCTCCTTGGTCCGGCAAGTAGCATTAAGGCGAGTTCTAACGTTAGTCATCCGTTAAAAAGACTTCTAAGCGAAAGAATTATTAATACATGCAAGACACTATTCTATAATTGTTATTTTAGTTAGGTTTTACCTCATTATTTGCCTATGGTTCCCATAACCCTAGTTATGGAGTTTAGTTACCCATAGTCATAATCAGAATATTCAAATATATGATATAAGAATTCATGTACTTACTTCAATGAGAAAGAGTAAAATCCGAAAGCTTGCTTGATTAATCAGTAAAAGTCACCAACTATCAATGATAAAAGTCTCAAGATAATCAATAATCTCTCAAAGAGTCTGCAAAATAATCAAGAGTCTCACTATATTCAAAAGTCTAACATTGGTCCAGAGTCTAACCTCAAAAACAAGGTTTTTCGAACTATTTATAGAAAATAAAAACCTAATTAAACAAGGATTCTAATTACTGAAAATCTGTCAAAACGCAGCTAGGTCGACGGACCTCGCGACAGATCGTTGTGGTCACGACGGACCGTCATGGACTCCTTCGACCCATACTTGTGCAATTTCTTCTGTTGCTCTCTTCATTACCCTCGACGGCAAGTATGACGGACCGTCACAACCACAACGGTCCGTCAGGGGTCTTCGTTTCAAAACACTTAAACTCTTGTAATATGGGTACTGGGACTACTTCTCTTTACTTCATGACGAACCTGCAGGACGGACCGTCATGGACTCCATAACCGCACACTTGTTCAGACTTCCCCATCTTCCTTCAGCAGCTGCACTACGCTGCCACCAACGGACCGTCACAAGCATGACGGACCGTCACAAGCTCCGTAGGTGGTCTCTTCTACATTTCTTCGCTCACAAACCTCCGCATTCATCTTTGGACAGATTTCCTGCAAATAAGGAGAAACTTATATAAAAATTAGCACAAAAAGGCTTTTGGACACACTAAACTTAACGAAAAAGTATTAATAATACCGTGAAACCACGGTATATCATGCAACAAAACCATCTAAAACCATAAAAGACTCTAGTTAACTCCCACCCAAACTAGGAAGAGTGACAAATCAATCCAGGCTTCCCAACTACATAGTCCACTCCTCGAGCGTAAGTAAAACCAAAAGCATGCAAGATAGGACGTTGATGTGTCGAGTATTCAATTCAAAATTGAGCATAACCCAGATGACTCTAATATTTCAAGTAGAAAAAGGAGCATGCACCTGACGTCTCATTATGTAAAAAAATCAATTAGTCAAGTGATCCAGGTAGTATGACTCACATTAAAGACTAGTTTAGAATAAAAACTGAGTAAAATAGTATTTCATCAAGAATAACAAATATGTCAATTCAACGATGGGATCGTACCATAAAATCTGAAAAAATGATCAAACAATGTAATGCATGCTACCAACATCATTCAAACAGGACACTCCAAATCAAATAATTATACAGACACTTAAACCATGTACCAAAAAAAAGAGCACTAACTTGGGATCCAATTGGTCCTCGCACATGGCGTTAGGCCTAGGAATATAACCATTAGCTTAATAAGAATATGATATGCACTCCACTAATCAATAACCAAAGGGAGCAAGAATAAAACTCAAGGGACGATGCCCTACCCCATTCATACTGGTCCAGTACCAAGATGACCAGTTAGGACTAACCACAACTACAAAGAGCCATAAAGTTCACAAGAACGCAAGAAAAACCATAAGAAAAAAACTTACACGGAGAAAATCGTAACTACAAGGCGATACAACACAATCTAAAACATCTAATGTACTGCCTACTTTAAGGCCACTACAAATCAATCATAAAAACAATAAACAAGATCATTTACTCTACAAGAGAAGCTAGAATATTAACTAAGTATCTCAACACGCACAATAAGCCGAAGGCTCATATGAAATCAAGAAATGATAGGATAACAAGAGAAAAATTAAATAACTAGCAAATTCAATCCACAATTACATGAAATATATACTATGAATTATCTAAGAAGCTCAATAAAGAAAGTAGTTGAAGCCTACGTTTAAAGCTAAACACGAGAACTCCAAATCCATCACATATGACCTATTCATATCTTAAACTATCAAGGACAACACAAAACTATCAAATTATCAATCAAAACGTCATTACTAACATTTTGACACTAAAGTCACAATCAACAACGAAAGGAATCAAGAAGAGAATTTCAAATTAATAAAGGGGGAGAAAATTCAAGGGATGACGCCCTACCATAATCACACCATTCTGGTCTCAAACTGAACACAACTCGGATGAGACCACGACTATGTCAAGGCCCACCATGGTTACAAGAATCATGCAATAAGACAAGTGAAAACGAGCCATACATCGAACAAATCATACATATGAGGCGATAAAACACAAACTAAAGCATCTAATGTCCTTTCTTATCTATGGCCATCATGAATCAATCCTACTAAGGATAAGGAAGATCATCTACTCCACAAGTGAAGCCACAGTATTAACTAAGGATCCGAAAACCCACAATAATACCAAGGCTCTTAAGGAATCAAGAAACAATGAAATAGAAAAAAAAAAAGGAAAATTAAATACTCGAAAAACAACATCTAAAATTACATGGAATCTATTAGGAATATCTAAGAAGCTCAATCAAGAATGTAGACCAAAGCCTACCACAATGCCGAACACGAGCGCTTTGAATCTATTACACACAAGTTATCCGCATTTGAAATTATTCTGGACACTACCAAACTATGAAATTATCAATCATAATATCATTACCGTAGTTGTGACATTAGAACTGCAACAATTAGAATAGAACCAAATTTTAGTCAAAATGAGAATGTAGGACTCACTTCGGAAAACCCAAAATTGACTCCATCAAAAGGTCCTAAACTATGCCTCGAACATTTGTTAAAAAATTTAACACAATCTGGAGCCTGAAAACAGCAACAACAAAAACAAAAAAATTAACAAGAAAACAAAGCAAATGTAGTAACTTCGAGCTCAAATTCACCTCAACCGAAATATTTTTAAGCAACTTTGAATCACCAACCCAAGTAGCGAAGCTCCGAATGATCACAAAGGACTTCAAATTATTAAAAATAGAACTCAAATGAGGGAGAAGTCACCTTTTGAATATGAGGGTTGAAAGCTAAAATTTATGGATATAAAATTTGAAACTAGTATCTAAATGTGAGATATCTCAATGCTAAAAGTCTGCACCAGATATAAGTATTTTAGCTAGTTTTCTCCAACTTTGAATTCTCTGACAGGGATCCCATGCATGCAAATGAAATATACTACCCCATTGAATTTGAGAAAGAAAGACTAGGAAACCCCAAGAAAGGTTGTTCTAGAAAAACCCCAACATTTCGAAGGTAACCACACTAACATAATTGTCATACGAGCAGGTTTATCAAGATTGGTTACTAATATCAACCCTTTGCTTAGGCTTCAAAGTTAAAACGCCTAATGACACTAACTCAAACCAGATGTCTTGGGGCCAAAACTAACTATGCTCCTATCCTAAAATGGCTCTGTTGGTGCTGATGAATCAGTAGAATTACATTATGAGGCCATCTTCTTCACACAATTTTCAACGCAAACATGATACAAAAAGAATCCTAACCATGCTAAAAAGAAAATTTCATGATGAAGCTTGTTATCTTGCATACAATTAAAACATATGATCTTATTCAAGTTTCTGAAAATGTACAAAAGACAAAACAATTAGTTTTCTTCAATCTATATGTAGATTTTTTTTGTGATAGTGTTAGAACATTCATATGAATACTCTCACGAAATAATCATTGTAGTTTTCTGAATAGACAAGGAGAGAACACTTTGAATTGTTGCAACTTCTTTTTAGCTTTTTTATTACCTAAATGTATAGAGCGTAAAATGACTTTTGTTTTTATCATTAATTACATTAAATTAGTATTCTTCAAATTAATTACAACATATATGAATAATGATATAGTATCTTCATTTGCTTGGAATTGTAGATTATTGAAATTTCATTCAAGTGGATTCAAGCACTTTTAGATTCTAATTGATCTAAACATAGTATTATAAGAGAGGTACTAAAAAGACTTATATGTTATAAAATCAAGCTCATAAGAATATAATCATAAAGAGAAGAAGACAAGAGAAGTAGATAGAAGAAGAGGAATTTTCTTCTTATTCAAGTGTATCATACAATGGTGAATGATATCTCTATTTATAGTGTTGAGATATCATAGTCAAAGGTCACCTTGGAATTATACATAGTTATCATCAAGGTTTTATCACATTGGAAACACTAATAGATGAATCCAATTAATTGTTGGTTAACTCTAATGAATTATCCACATAACACAATAGATTTATAACATTATAGTATTTATTATATGATTTTTATTTCTTGTGAATTGATTTTATATATATTTCGGAAAAGGGCCTAAAATACCCTCGAAGTATTGAAAATGGTACACAATTACCTCCATCCACTATTGGCCCCCAAATACCCTCACATCCACCTTTGGGTCCAAATTTACCCTTTCATTAACGGACCAAAATTAAAAATACGGAAAAGGGCCTAAAATACCCTCAAAGTATTGAAAATGGTACACAATTACCCTCCATCCACCTATTGGCCCCCAAATACCCTTCAAATCCACCTTTGGGTCAAATTTACCCCTTCATGAACGGACCAAAATTAAAAATAATTAAATAATTTTTTTAATTACGTGACACTCAATCATTGGCTGTAATTTAATATTTAAAATAATTTTAAACCCACCCATTTTAACTAACCCGCCCCACTTGACCCAATTTAAAAAAATTAACCCATCTAATTAAAATATCCTAAAATCTTATTCTCCCCTTTCACATTTCCATGACTCCATTGTCTTCTTCTTCTTCTTCTTCATGAAGAAAATGTCAGCTTCTTCTTCGATTTCTTTCCCCGAAGAACTTAAATTACAATGGAGTCATGGAAATTGTAAAAATGGGAGGAATAAGATTTTAGGATATTTTAATTAGATGGGTTAATTTTTTTAAATTGGGTCAAGTGGGACGGGTTTAGTTAAAATGGGTGGGTTTAAAATTATTTTAAATATTAAATTACAACCAATGATTAAGTGCCACGTAATTAAAAAAATTATTTAATTATTTTTAATTTTGGTCCGTTCATGAAGGGGTAAATTTGGACCCAAAGGTGGATTTGAAGGGTATTTGGGGGCCAATAGGTGGATGGAGGGTAATTGTGTACCATTTTCAATACTTCGAGGGTATTTTAGGCCCTTTTTTGTATTTTTAATTTTGGTCCGTTAATGAAGGGGTAAATTTGGACCCAAAGGTGGATGTGAAGGGTATTTGGGGGCCAATAGGTGGATGGAGGGTAATTGTGTACCATTTTCAATACTTCGAGGGTATTTTAGGCCCTTTTACGTATATATTTTTTACATTGTTGATAAGAAAAAAGAGTAATAAGTTTGACATAAATCTCTATTACAAATTTTTTTACTATACTTAAATTTTATAGGAAATAAATACAAAAAAGGTCCAAAAAATGCAAATAAACAATTAAATGGCATGAAATATAAAAGAGTTACACCGCCTTGCAATAATTAGCAAATCTATCTATATATAATAGGAGAGAAAAAAATGACACATGTCAACACTACAACATTCTTAAATTTTATTATCTTATAATTAATTTAAATAATAAATTCAATTTAAATAAATTCCAATTGAAAAACAAAATAACAATTCAAAACTGTTTTTTTTTAAATAAAATTAAATATTACCTCATTTTTTATTGTATTGGAGAAATTATAAGAACCGACGAAAATATGCCTACTTTATTGTGATTCACTAAATTTTCAAATCCTTTTGGTAACAGATTGTTATTTTAAGTAATAGTTTGTGTTTTAATTAAATAGGAATGATAATTATTATGCATGCCTTTTATAGATGCAAATTAATTGAAATATTTGTCATATTCTTTTTCCTACATAAATATTACTTTTTATATCATCACGTAAGGGAATCCCTAAAATATTTAATTCATAAAAGCATTTTTTATTAATTAATATTTAAATTTGAATTTGCAAATTGTCCAATACATACCCATTTTATACAATCTCTAAATTTATTCAATTATTTATTTAAAAATAAAAATTGGTTTTTTTCTAAAAATAAAGATAAACTTCAACTACAAATAATTATCCCTAAAATTTCTCAACCACTTGCTTAGCTTTCTATTCCCAAAAAACTCAACGGTATACTCAGTATATTTAACAAATAACTAAATATTTTCATTAGTATTTTTCAATGAAAAATTACATCTCAATAAAAGAGAGTCAAAACAATAATAATCCTTACCCGTCAGGCAAGTTTTTGCATTCTTCTGTTCTTTTTTTTTTTTTTACTGTTTTGATACATGTAATTTGTTTTGAAAGATATAGAACTTGAAGATGATCTGTTGGTTTTCTCAATAAAATTATAAAAGATGATTGACTGTTGAAGTTGGGATCAAGCAATTTTGTGATGAAATATATAGATGAAGAAGAAGAACCACTTTCAAAACTATATCCTATAACTATGTCAAGCATATAATATATTTTTCATTTTGTTCATCTTATGTTTTGTTTCACAATCGAAACCGCTTTGGATGAATATACATATAATATGTTCTTTCTAATCTATGTTAGAAAAAATCAGAATTATTCATTCTAATAAATTTTACAGAAACACGAAGTAACGAAATTTATTGAATCAGTAAGAAAGAACAACAGAAATTTAATTTACAAAAATTAATGTCTGTAAAACACGTACTAGAATCTGGAAAAATTTTAACAAGAAAAAGATCAAGTCTACTAAACTCACAATGTCCCCTTATGGAAATTATTCCCCTCTATTATCTGAGGTTTGATTTGGAATATGATCTCTCAAGTTAAAATGATCTCAATCACTAGAATATAAATACAAAAAATTATGGTATCAGCGTACCACTCAACATTAGTAAAATATACTAAGAAATTTTTGTGCAGAAGAATAAGAAGAAGAGACCAAAAAAATTCGTAAAGAAAAATTCTGAAATGTGAATGGTATTTATAGGCAAGAGGAACACGTTCCGAAAGGTTGCAACCTTTTCAGAATCCACACGACCATTAATGAAAGTTTGCAACCTTCCAAATGGTACTGATTGTTCCTGAAAATTGCAACCTTTCAGAACAGTCATTTCCAAAACGACGGGAAATTTAAATAAAACGGGAAAGTTTTTTAAATAAAATGTGTCGCGCGCGGATCTGAGTCGGGTCAGGTTAATCAACTAAAAAGTTGAAATATTTTAGTTAATTTCAATTAGATAACTTAAAACATTTCTGTTATCAACTAATTAATTAATAACATTTATTTTAATTAATTAAATAAATAAATAATAAAATAAATAATTAAAATTAACTTTGTCCAAAAAATAATCTCCCGATCGATCATTTTCCGAAGTCGAAGCCGAGACGAGCAAGCGACGACGACGATGACGCGAGGGGGATACCTCTTTCCTATCCTTTTAACAATTAATAGGATTGTTTCTATATTTAAAATCTCCTATTTTCCTTTCCACCATCGATGAGAGACAATGCTTTTTCATTAAAGCATAGGAGAACTTTTCAAGTTCCTCTCTTTCCTCCTATTGCCCATCAATTCTTGTTACATAACCGTCAATCTCCCACATTGATGGGGAATGGTTACAACATAGAAATGCGCAGACAAGTGTGCACTTTAAAAGTAAGGATTAATTGCATCTGGATAAGTAGGTTTCCCCTTGGATTTTCCGTAGTAAACATATGTTGGATATACTCGGTCAATCGGTAGAAGCGATATCGTTAAACCGTCAAACTTTAGTGTATACCTAGACAACCATATGTCACACAATTTACCCAATTAGTGTTTATGGTTCTTACGGTTGTGTTTGTTTCAGCCATGAACACCTCCTGGTTTCATGAGTGTGCAGAGAATAGACTTTTGACATAAAATTCTCTTTGAAGAGGCTTCCATTTCACACTCATAGATGATTTCTAACCGTATCATCTCGTCGATACACTATTTGGTCAAATCTGCCAAACATAGCAAATCATTAAAAACTATATGCTTTATTACCTCATTAACAAGCCTTAAAGTCTTAAACTTGTTCCTGAACATTGTCTTCATCATGAGAATGTATTGAGTTAATTAACAATGTCGAATCGTCAACCACAACTTTGTTTTTCTCCTTGAATCTAGCTCTTGGGATCTTCAATATGCTAGATAGAGTTATCGTCATGCTGACTTGTCCTAAGACTTAAAGTCATTCCCTTAGATGATCTTTCAACTGCCTCTCTCACTAGGCCTTTCGTTAGTGGATCTGACACATTATCGCTTGACTTTAGATATACAATTGTGATAATTCCACTAGAGAGCAGTTGTCTTACGGTATTATGTCTCTGTCGTATATGACAATGCTTTCTGTTGTACATGACGCTCTCTGCCCTACCTATTTTTGCTTGACTATCACAATGTATGCAAATAGGTCCAAGAGGTTTGGGCCAGAATGGAATATCCTCTAAGAAATTCCAGAGCCATTCAGCTTCTTCACCAACCTTATCCAAGCAATGAATTCAGACTCCATTGTGGAGCGAGCAATACATGTCTGTTTGAACGATTTCCAAGAGATTGCTCCTCTACCAAGTATGAACACATAACCACTTGTGGATTTTACTTTATTTGACACGGCGATCCAATTTGCATCACTATATCCTTCAATCACAGCATGCTATTTATTATAATGCAAAGCATACTGTTATGTGTATTTCAAATATCCCAATATACTTTTTATTTCCATCCAATGAGTTTGATTCGAATTACTAGTGAACCGACTAAGTTTGCTAATAGCGCATGTTATATCTGGTCACGTACAATTCATAATATACATCAAACTTCCCAATACTCTGGCATATTCCGATTGAGAGTCACTTTGACCTTCATTCTTTTGAAATGTACAACTTAAATCAATTGGAGTTTTGAAAATATTGAAATTCAAGTACTTGAACTTATCCAATACTCTTTCAATATAATGAGATTGAGATAAGGCTAGTCCATGAGGAGTTTGATAATCCTTACCCCTAAGATCAAATCAGAAACTCCTAAGTCATTCATATCAAACTTGTTTGACAACATGCACTTAGTAGCATTTATATCGTCAATGTATTTACTCATTATAAACATGTCATCAACATATAAATAAACAATGACTTCATGATTCATAATGTTTTTAATGTAAACACATTTATCACATTCGTTAATCTTGAATCTATTTGTCAATATTATTTGGTCAAATTTAGCATGCCATTGTTTGGGTGCTTTCTTGAGTCCATAAAGTGACTTCACAAGTCTTGACACTTTCCTTTCTTTACCAGGAACTATAAAACCTTCAGGTTATTCCATGTAAATTTCTTCCTCCAACTCTCCATTTAAGAAGGTTGTCTTTACACCCATTTGGTGGATTTTAAGATCATGCACTACTGCAAGTGCTATTAACATTCCAATTGATGTTATCCTTGTTACTGGAGAGTATGTGTCAAAGTAGTCTAGACCTTCCTTTTGTCTGTACCCTTTGACTACCAGTGTAGCCTTACATATGGCAATAGTCCCTTGGTCCTAAAGATTTATTTCCTGGACGAGATTAGTCAATTCCCAAGTATGATTACTTAAAATTGATCCGATCTTATCATTGACTGCTTCTTTCCAATAAGTTGACTCAGATGAAGACATAACTTCTTTAAATGTTTGAGGCTCATTTTCAAGTAATAGTGCCACAAAATGTGGTCCAAAAGAAGCAGGCTTCCATTGACGAGTGCTACACCTAAGATCATCACTAGTTAGTGTATTTTTTGTTGATTATTCTCGTGGTATTTTAGGTCATTCAATTGTCGACTCACATTCAGTTTTATAGAGATAAATGTTTTTAAAAACTCTGCGTTATTTGACTCAATTATCATATTAACATGAATCTTAGGATTATCATATTTGTGAACGAAAAACCGGCAGGCATTACTGTTCACATCATATCCAATAGATACACAATCTACTGTTTTGGATCATATTTTAACCGTCTTCGGTAAAAGAAACTCTAACTCGGCTAAACACCCCCACACTTTTAAATATTTCAAGTTAGATTTCCTACCTCTCCACAACTCATATGGAATTGACTGTGCTTTTCAATGAGGTACCTTATTGAGTCTCTTATTAGTCGAAAGGATGGATTCCCCCCAAAGGTTTCATGATGAACTGATGTACCGTGGTTTCATGGTACTTTCAATGCTTTCTCTTTAATTTCAGTATGTCTCTAAGGCCTTTTTGTAGTAGGTTTAATGTATTTTTATACGTGTTTGCAGGAAAATTTTTCGGAACACAAATGTTGAAGACTATACTAAAATCAATGCAGAAGTGATGACCTACGGAGCTACTGACGGTCCGTCGACACAATGACGGTCTGTAGGTGATGATCGTCGACTGGGGGTTCAAGCTTCTGAAATCAAATCGGAGATTTCTGAAGAAGTGTGGGATACGGAAGGATCAACGGTCCGTTGATTGATCGACGGGTGTGCTGACAAATCGTTGGTAATATAAAGTAGTCCCAATACCCAACTTGAGGAAACCACTAAGTATGGAGAAATGGAGGCCATCGACGGACCGTGTTGCTTGTCCGTCGATGGTAACAGAAAGTATTGAAAAGTTGAGGCTGAAAAATATTTGAACTATGGACCGACGAAGGATGTCGACGGTCCGTCATTCCATCGACAGATCGTCAGTTTGGTCGTCAACTAAAGACGCATTTTGGACAGATTTTTCCTTTCAGAAAAGGGCCTAAATTACCCTTGAAGTATTGAAAATGGTACAAAATTACCCTTCATCCACCTATTGGCTCCAAAATGCCCTTTTCATCCACCTATTGGCTCCAAAATACCCTTATCATCCACCTTTGGATTCAAAATTGAAAACTTTTTTTAATGTTTTAAAATTAAAATCTTTAACTATTTTTTAAAATACTTGACGTTCAACTATTGGTTATGATTTAATTTATAAATATAATTTATAAATCAACCCACTACCCACTAATTACTAACTAAACCTCACCCAATTAATAATTCAATTATAATATCAAAATCATCATAAACACTACTAAAACACGATGAAATTATCGATTCCTGCAAATAACATTCAAAATTATTCGAGTCTGAATCGAAGCCCCAATTAAATTTAGGTTGAGCAGCTTATTAAGGAGGACAAGATTGAATGAGAAATATATTATAAAGGTAAAGAAGTAATACACCCGAATTAATTCATGCATTTTTTTAAAATATAATTTTATAAATATTTATTATTTGTTTTAAAACCTTTAACATATTATTTTGGGATAATGCCCAAGTACCCCCTCAACCTAAGCCCGAAATCTCAGAGACACACTTATACTATACTAAGGTCCTATTACCCCCCTTAACTTATATTATTAATAATTTTTTACCCCTTTTTAGCTTACGTGGCACTATCTTGTGGGCCCAACGATGGTTGATTTTTTTTTGAATTAGTGCCACGTAGGCTAAAAAGGGGTAGAAAATTACATATAAAATAAGTTCAAGGGGGTAATAGGACCTTAGTATAGTATAAGTGTGTCTCTGGGATTTTGGGTATAGGTTGAGGGGGTACTTGGGTATTTTCCCTATTATTTTTAAAAAGAGTTACCTATGAAGTAACATCACATAATTGAGATGTAAGAATAATTAAGATAAACATAGTCAAACTTTTAAGTTTATCGGTAATTTTATTTAAACACTTGAATGTATGATAATTTACTTCTATAGACATTTTTCGCCTCAAACTTTTAAAAACACTCAATTGGTAGTAGCTAATCTGTTGTTGCATTAATAATGTAACATATTTATTAATTTAGAGGGGTTTAATTAGTAATGGGTTGTAGTGGATTGATTTATAAATTACATTAATAAGTTAAATTATAACAAATAGTTGAGCGTCACGTATTTAAAAAAAAATAAATAGTTTAAATATAAAATCGTTAAATAAGTGGTCAATTTTGAACCAAAAGGTGGATGAAAAGGGTATTTTGGACCCAATAGGTGGGTGGGAAGGGTATTTTGGAGCCAATAGGTTGATGGAGGGTAATTTTGTACCATTTCCAATACTTTAAGGGTATTTAAGGCCCTTTTCCGTTTTCCTTTTTTCGAACTCCTTTTTATTTTAGGACTTTATTATTATTATAAATAGGACCAAAAACCTCATTTTTGAGGTTAGAATCTTTACTATTTTAGAAATTTTTGTTATTGGAAGTTAAACTTTCATTTTTGGGAAATACTTTAATTTTTCTGAATCGTTTCTTTCAATATTTTAGTGAATTCAAGTGATATTTCTGGGTTTTCTTCAAACTTGTTAAAGTAAGCACATGATTTCTTGTTTAAAAATTATTAATTGTGTAATACTTAGCATGGGTAACTAAATCCACAACTAGAGTTGTGGGAACCATGGGTAATTAATAAGGTAAAACTAGAATACGTTCTTGCATGTATTGATAATTCTTTCGTTTAGAAGTCTTTTTAACGAGTGCACACAATAGAACTTGCCCTATTTCTACTTGCCGGACCAAGGAGGTAGTTGATAGAAAAAGAATTATTAACATAGATTTAGTATACACTCTCTAATAGGCTAGTTTCAACTGGTGCAAAGTAGTAACTTAGCATACATTGAATATGATGCTTCATATGAGGTAAATGTAAGATTTAGTAAACAACACACATATAGGCGGACCATGCTACAGAGTGAAATTCTCTAGTTGCCGGACCAAAGAATTAGGGATACAAAACTTACCACTTTGCAAGCAAGATACTAGTAAAGGGTTGTTATAGCTAGGATTACCGCATTATGAACCTATGGGGAACACTTACACCCTAGTTTCTATCATCACTTGATAAACACCAAAGTTATAAACTTGTTGTAAGTCTTAGTTAGAAATAATTAAATATTTTTGTTACACAAAACCCCTCTTTTTGTCAATTGTTTTTTGGAAAGGACTTGACTAAATAGACGTAATCGTGGATTGAAGTTAAGTCTAAATTAATTTTCTCGTGAGATCGACCCCAACCTAACAATTGGGTTCTTTACTTGATACAATAACTTATGCTTCTATAGGGAAGTATAATTTGAGCGTATCAAATTTTGGCGCCGCTGCCGGGGAAAATGGCTTTTAGATTTACTTTAAGCACATTACTTAAATTTACTCAAGAATTTCCTAATTTTACATTTTCTTCTTGTTTTTGTATCTCGCCGGTCTAACATTAGTGTATACCAAGTACACGGAGTCGAGGAGAACCCATACTTTCACTTGATCCAGAACTAAATCCTACACTTCGCAGAATGAACATTCAAAATAATCCTTCTTATATCGATGATGAGATCAACCCTCAATTTTTCGTGCCGGTTGATGCTCATAATCAAGTGATTGTTGATAACCCTGGTGAAGGTAATCCAGGAGGTCACTTCCTGGACCACGCCATCAAGAGTACTATAGGGGAAATGTTAACATCACTGACTGTGATGGGACACTTGTCCTACCTCCTCTACCACATGGTCATACTTTCGTCACAACTAGTAGCTTGATGCAGATGCTCACTGCTAGAGGTCTGTTTTCGAGGCTAGCATATGAGGATCCACATGCTTACATCGCCAAACTGAGGTCAGTGTGTAAGAGTTGTGTAGGAAGGCATGACTTGGACATGGACTTCATTGAGTTAAGAGTGTTCTCTCTCTCACTGACGGGAGAGGCTGCTATATGATTTACTGAGCTTCCCTATAATTAGATCTATACATGGAACCAATTGAGGGATCTGTTCTTAGAAAGTTACTAACCCACTTTCAAAGAAGCTCAACCACAAAGATAGGGTGAACAACTTTGTGGCATTACTAGGGGAGTCAGTAAGCAGTTCTTGGGATAGGTTCACCTCCTTATTGAGAAGTGTCCCAAACCACCGAATCGATGATAAGTCACTGAAAGAGTAATTCTATCGGGGGTAAGATGATAATAATAAAGTGTTGCTTGATACAATTGCTGGTGGTTCTTATGGGGAGTGTACTTATGGAGAGATCGCTGAGAATTTAGAGAAAATCTCCCCAATTAATAAATCTTGGAGAACAAGGAAGTCGGATACAAAGTGAACACTTTGGGGAAGAGATGGATCAAATGAGAACTGAGCTTGGGTTGGTATTAAAACATGTCATTGGGGGTGCGTAAAAAGTAAATGCGGTGAACTATTTGGATAAACCACCACTGCCGGTTGATGACTACAACTATGAAGAAGATTCTTATGTAGTAAATGAGCAAACGGGGGGGGGGGGGAGGAGGGTTCCAACCAAACACACAAGGCTCCAATCAGGAGAATTGGCTCCAAGGTTAAGGAAATCAAGGTCGCAACTATGGTAATTATAATCGATAGGTCACTATGTTCGAGATAGAAACTACAACCGCAACAACAACTTCAATCGGGGTAAATATAGTAAAAGAAACGATCGTAGTGGGCCCTATGTTCCAAATCAAAATCGAGAAGTTGCTCCTAGAGATGGTTGAGGTAGTATGGCGCGAGTTGAGTATATGTTGCATAAGATGATGAGAAGGTTTGATGCTAGTGATGACCACGCCAAAGAGTTGAGAGGTTACTTAGCGAATATTGAGCAAAAAGTTGGATACACATGCAATCTCAATCAAGCACCTTGAGTTGCAAATGGCTCAACTGTCTTCTACTGTGAACCCACGTCAACCAGGTACTCTTCCTAGCAACACTGTTCAAAATCCAAAAAATATGGACATTGTATGGCAGTCACTACTCGAGGTGGTAAGCAAACCATAGATCCACCTATGCCGTCTCGCATAGAAGATAAGATGAGAAGAGAAGATGAGGTTGTAGAAGCTAGTGGGGAGTTAGTAGATGAAGTGGTAAAAAAAGCCGAGAGACCCCAAAAAGTGACTCCCGTTCCTAGACCACCACCTCCATTTCTACAAAGATTGGTGAAAAAGACCGAAGATGGCAAATATCAGCTTTTTATTACTATGTTGAAAAAGATTTCCATCAATGTACCTTTGATAGAAGCTCCCGAACAAATGCCCGGCTACGCCAAATTGATGAAATATATGGTCACTAAGAAGAGATCGGTTAGCTTTGAGGATGATTATCGGATGCAACATTATCATGCTATTGCTACAAGATCTATTGTGCAAAAGTTAGAATATACGGGCGCTTTTACTGTTCCATGTACAATCGGGTTGTTGCACTTTGCGAACGCATTATGCAATCTTAGGGCTCGCATCAATCTCATGCCTCTCTCTATTTACAAAAAGATGGGTTTGGGTGACCCAAAGCCCATTGTGATGCGATTAATGAAGGCCGATCGAATGGTAAAGAGGACTATTAGGATACTCCACGATGTGTTAGTGAAGGTGGAGTCACTTATATTTCCAGCCAATTTTGTGATTCTTGATTATGAGGTGCCTATTATTCTTGGTAGGTCGTTCCTTGCTACAGGTAGAGCCTTGGTTGACATGGACAAAAGGCAAATGAAGTTTCGATTGAACAATGAAGAAGTGACTTTCAACAACTGTTGCTCCATGAGGCATAGTGATGAGCTTCAATCGGTATCTGTGATATCTTACAGGGTTGAGAGTTCATCTGAGGTACAAATAAAAGAGCGCCTTGGTGTTGAGGCACTAGCGGCAGTAATTATGAATTTTGAGAGTGAAGGTATTGAAAAATATGGGTCATTGGTTGCGGCACTTGATCGAGGTGATGTTCGGTTCAAACCAAAGAGTTGGAGTTAGATATGAACCATCGCGAGTCTCCACCCGCGAAACCATCCATAGAGGTGGCTCCAAAATTTGAGCTTAAGACTCTACCACCCCATCTGAAGTATGTGTTTTTGGGAAAAGATGACACTTTGCTGGTAATCATTGCATCGAATTTGAATATGGAGCAAGTGGAGTGTCTAGTAGACATGTTAAAGAAGTTCAAACGAGCCATTGGTTGGGCTATTACAGATATTATTTCCACCCGGTGTTTGTTCACACAAAATCCAACTCATGCCCGATCATAAGCCAAATATTGAGAAGAAGAGACATTTAAATCCACATATGCAAGAGGTAGTGAAGAAGGAAATTATTAAGTGGTTAGATGTCGGAGTCATATATCCAATCACTGATAGTAGTTTGGTATGCCCTATTCAGTGTGTGCCAAATAAAGGGGGAATGACTGTGGTCACTGATGAGAAAAATGAATTTGTTCCAATGAGGCCAGTAAACAGATGGAGAGTGTGTATGGATTACCGATAATTGAATGCATGGACTGAGAAGGACCATTTTCCCATGACCTTCATGGATCAAATGTTAGATAGACTTGCAGGAAAGGGGTGGTATTGTTTTCTTGATGGTTATTCGGGGTACAAACAAATCTCTATTGCACCGGAAGATCAAGAGAGAACCACTTTTACCTGTCCTTATGGAACTTTCGTGTTTAAGAGGATGCCCTTCGGGTTGTGTAATTCACCGGCTACTTTTTAGAAATTTATGATGTCCATATTCTTCGATATGGTGGAGGACACCATGAGGTATTTATAGATGATTTTTCTGTTGTTGGTGACTCATTTGATCATTGTTTGAGTAACTTGTACGAAGTTCTCAAAAGATGCGAAGATTGCAACCTTATGCTAAACTTGGAAAAATGTCACTTTATGGTGAAAGAGGGTATTGTATTGGGCCATCACATCCCAGTGAAGGGTATAGAGCTTGATCGAGCTAAAGTCAAGGTGATAGGGAGACTTTCTCCACCCGTCTCTGTAAAAGGTGTGAGGAGTTTCCTTGGGCATGCGGGTTTCTACCAGAGGTTCATCAAGGATTTTTTAAAAATTGCACATCCTCTGTGCAAGTTACTTTAGAAAGAGTGTAAATTTTAATTTGATAAGCATTTCGAGAGTTGAAGGAGAAGTTGCTGTCTGCGCCCATTATTATTTCTCCGGATTAGGGCAAACCATTAGAGGTTATGTCTGATGCTAGTGGGATTGCTCTTGGTGTAGTATTGGGACAAATAAAGGATAAAATCCTTCATCCCATTCATTATGCCATTAAGGCTGTTAATGAAGCTCAAAAGAATTATATTATGACTGAACAAGAGCTCCTTGCGGTGGTTTTTGCGTTTGAGAAATTTTGCTCCTCTTTGCTTGTCACGAGAGTCATAGTGCATACTGATTATTCTGCTTTGATATATTTGATGGAAAAGAAGGATGCCAAATCGAGGTTGATTAGATGGGTATTATTGTTGCAAGAGTTCGACTTTAAAAGTGATAGACATAAAAAGGACCTAAAATCAACTTGCCGATTATTTGTCCAAATTAAAGGATGAAGCTATGTGATAATTAGGTGAAAAGGCTGAAATTTATGATACTTTCCCTGATGAGCATGTATTGGCCGCGTCTCAAGACTTGATTCCATGGTTCGCTGGTTTTGCGAATTACTTGGCTAGTGATATTGTCCCATCGGACTTGTCCTTTCATCAAAGGAAAAAGTTCATGCATGATGTGAAAAAGTTCTTTTAGGATGAGCCATATTTATATAGGAGTTGTGCTGATGGTCTTATTCACCGGTGTGTGCCGAAAGTTGAGATGTTGAGTTTTTGGAGGCATGTCACTCCTCGCCTGTGGGTGGGCATCATAGTAGTATCCGAACTGCCCATAAAAATCCTGCAATGTGGCTACTATTGGCCAACCATCCACCAAGATGCTCATGAGTTCGACAAGGCATGTGATAGGTGTCAAAGAGATGGAGGTATTTCTAGAATGCAAGAGCTTTCTTTAAATCTCATTCTCGTAATTAGGTTATTTGATGTGTAGGGCATTGATTTTGTGGGACCTTTTGTGAGTTCTCATGTGATGAAGTACATTCTTGTGGCGGTTGATTATGTATCCAAATGGGTGGAAGCCATAGCACTTGAAAATAATGAAGGAAAGTGTGCCACCACATTCTTGAAAAAGAACGTATTTTCCAGATTTGGCACCCTTAGGGCCATTATTAGTGATGGGGGATTCCACTTTTGCAACAAGTTGTTCAAAGGGTTATTGGAAAAATATGGGGTTCGCCATAATGTGGCCACTCCTAACATCCTCAGACTAGTGGGAAAGTTGAGGTGTCAAACAGAGAATCGAACAGATTCTGCCAAAATAGGTGAACCCAAGTAGAACGGATTGGTCAAGAGGCTTGATGATGCTCTTTGGGCCTACCGGACAGCATATAAGACTCTCATAGGTATGTCTCTATACCAACTTGTATATATGAAGGCTTGTCACTTGCCGGTTGAGTTAGATCATAAGGTCATGTGGGCAATGAAGAAACTGAAGATGGATTAGAATGAAGCAGCGTAGCAAAGGTTGAATGGCTTAAATGATCTTGATGAGTTTTCGCTTGAAGTCATATGAAAGTTCAGCCCTCTACAAAGAAAATATGAAGAAGTATCATGACCAAAAGATAGAGAAGTGCGACTTTGTGGTTGGGGATATGGTACTTTTATTCAACTCTAGGTTGTGCTTGTTTCCGGGCAAACTCAAGTCCAAATGGACTGGTCCATTCTTGATCACTCAAGTCTTTCCTCATCGTGCAGTTGAGTTGGAGAACAAGGAGGGTGTAAGGTTCAAGATGAACGGACAAAGAACCAAAATCTACCTAGGGCATGCAAAAATGTGCGAATAAAGTGGTTGAGGCATACAATCTTGATAAAGTCTGAGTAATCAGGAATCTTGCATCGTGATGCGACGTTACATCACCAGAAATCTATAGAAATTGGTCTTGTGCATTGATCTACGGATCATATGACGATCGTCGATGGCATCCGTGGATCCCAGGTATGACTTTTAATTTTTCCTAAGTTTTGGCACAGTCGACGGAATAGTCGACGGACCATCGATGGACTTACGATCCGTCGATGGGGAATCGTAAGTTCCCCAAACCCAATAACTTGACCCGACCCGACTAGCTATATATTGATTTTTAAAACTTTTGAGTTACCTCCCACCATTTCAAATCCCTTTCCCAACCATTTGCCTCCCCATTTTCCTTCAACTCCCCCACTTACTCACACATCTATTCCCAATTAATCATTTCTTGATTACTCATTTTCCCCAAAATTCCCCTCAAACCCAAAACTTCTCTCTCCCCACTTCCAATCTTCTTCTGTACTCCTTCCAATCTGTGTTCAAAGACGGGCTCGGTACTATTTCGTGCACAAAGTCGTCTCCTTATTCACTCCATTACAGTACACAGGTATGTTCATCTCATCTACTACTGAGTTCCTGTTCTTTGTTTGAAAACCTGAATATTAGCATACAAAATTGATGAAATTTGCATGTGGGTCTTGACTTTGGGACGAAATTGCATGATTAAACTATTGAACTTGGGTCCCTAGTCCTTAGTATGATGGAAAGTGAATGGATTGGGTGTGTTAATGTCTAAATGAATGGTGTTCTAAGTTTTGTAGTTTTTCTGACTTAGGGCTTTTTAGTACTTTAGATTCTAGGATTAAAATTGACTAATCGATGCCCTAGAAATGATGAAATGGTGGGTTAATTGATATATGAACCTAATGTGTCTTAATATGCTTGCATTATCAATTGGGGGTGCTAAATATGGCTTACAAAAATCTGTCTCTAACCGACAGTACGAGACCCCGTCTACGGACCAACGGTAAATCGATGGACCGTCGATGGGGTCCGTCGATAGCTACCCCCAATTTTAATTAACTCTGGAACAACAGACTAGGCCTAATGTCCATCAATTAATCGATGGACTGTCCTGCACCTCCGTCGACTCTAACAGAACCCTGTTTGCTGTGGGTCTAAAAATTTTTTCTAAGTTCCTACTGATGGAAGTGATCTACGGTCCGTCGTTTCATCGACGGACCGTCCTGCACATCTGTCGTCTTTAACAAAAACATTGCATGTCAAGCATTCCAATTTTTTTCTAAGTGTCCAATGACAGACTCGGTCTGATGGTCCATCGTATTTAACAGAACCTTTTTTTCTGAAACCTTCAAAATATTTGCTAAGTGTTCACCGGCGAGCCCCATCGATGGACCATCGTTCCATCGATGGCCCGTCTGCGGTCCCCATCGTTTAGTTCTGCAGCTCTAACTTGACTGTGTTTTGTGTTTCAAATTAAGTCTTGCTTTGTTTGGGTGTGTAAGATGTTTACAATGAAATTAATAACTATCTTTTGCAGGTACCAATGGCTCCAAAGGAAGACCTAGTCTACTCTAGAAGGCGTTTAAAGTTTGTTGCCTCTTTATGTCAGCTGATAATTGGCTCGGACGATGATCATGATCCATAATATGTGCCACCAGGAACCCAGACACCAACACGTGCTGCTAGGACCACTCGGGGAATGCCCACGAAGGTGGCATCCGATGTAGTCACTGCCTCCAAGTCTGATGAGGAGCGCACACTGACCGTCACACCGTCTGGGTTTTCTGCGGGTCCTGAGGGAGCGTCTGGCTTTAAGGAGGATTTCGTGTATAAGGGAGCATCTTGCTCTAAGGAGGCTTCCGGGTATGAGAAAGCTTCAGTTTCACATGGTCCCACTGTTCCTGTTGCACCAGTCCATTCTGCCTCGTCTAATGAGGCCGACAGTGCAGATTTTACTCCAGCACCCCTTACCAACGTCCCTGCCCCGGTTGCTGATCAGCATAACCGGTGGTGTGTAGCAGGACAATACTAGTTGTTTAGGGACTCCAAGATGCTCAAAGATAAATAGGTCATGACTCGGACTATGACAGTTGAGCGGCGAGTTCTTACAGAGAGTCTTTACTCTGTCCCTGATGCACAGGATCTTTTCACCCGCCATAAGCTAGAGTGGATGGCTAGGAGCATTGGACGCTGCAGCGAGGAGGTGGTGCGAGAGTTCTACGCTTCTTATGTAGCGACTCTCCGGTTTTCTAGAGACATGCGGTCTAATCCCGCCAAACGGTCACCACTTGATCATGTTCAAGTCCGTTGCCGCAGGGTGGACATCTCCTTACCCACTATTCGTAGTTTCTTATATGGAGCTGATACATATGCTACCAGGGATCCCCTTACCCCCGAGTTTGACTATAGGTGGAAGCTGATAGAGGAGGGTCATTTCCAGCGTGATATGGGGTGAGAGAGACCACCAAGAGGTGGATAGCCCAGCACATTTACCTGGATGGTGAGGGTGCAGATTGGGTGCTAGAGCCCAGAGGTATGATAAAGAAGGTCAACCTCACATTCGTGGCCAAATTCATCTAGCTATTGGTTCGTCAGTTCCTATAATCTACTTCTTCTGAAAATATTCTCACATGGGATAGAGCAGTATTTGTAGCTGCCATGGTTGCAGGGTATGAGGTGGATGTTTCGAGACTGCTGCTTGCAGTCATTCATGAGAGGTCCTTTAAGGCCACCACCACGCACCCTTTTTTCCTGCTTGATTTTCGAGTTGTGCAGGTCTGCTGTAGTGCCCATATAGCATATTGTTGTTCTTAGGACTCGTAGTGGGACAGTTGACATAGGTCTGATCCGCGATGAGGCAAATGAGGCGGCACCCAACAGAGGGCCCAGAATGGAGGTGCAGCCGTTAGGTAAAAACTTGGCGGACACGATAGAGCAAACCCAAGGGGCTTATTAGGCTACATCAGATCCTACCATCACCATCCCGGTAGAGTCTATCCTGGGTCCTCGCAGCTCCGAGTTCCTTTCGCTCTACTCCATATGCAGCATTGGTCCCGATTGCTTGTGTCTAGAAGTTAGAATCCTAGATGGCCACACTGCTGCATCATATCCAGCCTTGGATGCAGAAGTCCATTGCTGAGGCGAAGGAACAAACTGAGAAGAGGATCGCCCAGCAGATTGAGAGGTAGATTCTGGAAGTCCACCAGTGCCTAGACGACTTCGAGTTGAGAGTTCTCGCCTAGCCAGCCCCTACTATTGACTTGACAACTCTCCAGGCTGCTGTGGCGAGTCTGAGGCAAGATGTGTGCCATTCTGGATGCACGGGTACCTAAGCCTGAGGCCACACCTATAGATCTTGATGAGGATATGGTGCTTGCTGCACTGTTCCAGACCATCCCTGCACCATCACCTCCGCCACGTGAGCATGCCAAGAGGCACCAAACCAGAGAGGGTGATGAGGCTCGTGCTAGGACGAGAGAGCGTACTGAGTTAGAGGCTGCGAGGAGAGCCTCATGGATGCATGAGGAAACCCAGCAGATGACGGCTCATGAATTGACTGTTGGGGAGTCTAGCTCCAGGATTGTTGATGTTCAGAGGAGCACTACTGAGGGTGTTGACATTGCCGAAGACACTACTGATGGTTTCCCTACTACTGAGGGATTGGGTTCCGAGAAACTGGACCCGCCAGCTTGTTGATTGTTGGCGCTATGTGCCTCAGGTTTTCTTCACCTGCTACCCTGTTTTATATTTCTTATACATTGGGGACGATTGCATGCTTTCTTGTTGGGGGTGGGGTAAATTGAAAGTGGGTGCTAGGGTGAAGTCTGAGTAGCCCAACGCATGATCCTCTCTTGGGGGTTTTCTTGCCTTTGTTCTTTTTCACCAAGAGACTGATTATTTTACTATTGAATCGGCATGTTAGTACCTTGTACAAAGTATGAATGTGAAATCTTAAGCATGATGGCTAAATACAATGACATCCCATTCTTAAATAAATGCTTGCATGATTAGGCATTGTGAATGTTGAATGTGTTGGCTCTAAGCATGATATAGAGATACACCATTGCATGACCCTCAATCTAACACTAAAACTAGGTGTCCGATAATCTGGTAGGGTAATGAGGTGCTAAGAGAGTGTGAGGAAAGGTTAATAGTCCACTGTTGGAATCTAGCTAGAACTTGCCCGGTTAGTCCTGTAAAAATAATCTTTGTTAGACAATTAGGAAAGGATCATAGGCCCTTGTTCAAATTAGCCAATCTTTAACCTAAATGAAAGAAAACCAAATGAAATTAATCCTTTTTTATCCAAATGATTTGAGCTTACAATGGACCTTTCTTTTGTACCCCAACTCATCTTTTCTGGGTAGAATATATTGGCCCTAGTCCCTCTTAGGACATGTGCACCTCAACTTATGCCAAAAGCATAAGTTGAGGGTGGCTAATGCAAAAACCAATCTCATCATGGCCCTGACCCAACTTTGGGTATTGTGTACCTTGACTCATGGCAAAGCCATGAGTTGAGGGTGGCTATTTGAGGAATGTTCCGAAAAGTGGGGTTGAAAGAATTAATGAAAAATGAAAGAAGAAAATAGAAGTGGTTCAATCAAAGTATAAAGCAAGTGAAAAAATTGAAAGTTTGAAAATAAAAATAAAAGAAGAGTCTTTTTCACGAAAGGAGAAAAAAAAGGCAAAGAATATAAGAAAATGAAGAGTAGGGCATACTAAACGATGAAACGGTAGGACGCTTAGCAGTTATGTCAATATGGGTAACAAGTCACTAAAATGCATCCAAATGTATCTTACTTGACCCTGAGCCTACATTACAAGACAAGGAAGTCCTATCGTGATCTTCAGAGTCTAACATGGTAAACTCAAACAAGTGAAAATACGGGCAAGCCTATGGCGACAAGTATCAATTAGGTGTGAAGTTTTTCTGAGAGCGAGTGTTGAAAAAAATCCATATACTGAAATTGAAATCACTGTCTGAAAAAAGAAGGATCTTGTTTTTATAGTGAGGACATAAGTTGCAATATTGGAAAGTTGGTACCTTGGTGAGAGATAAAAAAAGAGAGGTGTCGGTGCGTGGTGAGTCTATGTCATGGTTTGAACCACATGAATGAGCCTAAGAGTTATATCATGCATAAAAACAATGGAAAATGATTGGGATTGATATCTAAATGATTGCGAAATCTTAAATGAACATTCATTTGTACAAACATGTTGTGGTGAGTCATAGTGCATCGCTTGAGGAGAAACAACGAATTTAAGTTAGGGTGTTGAGTACCGTGGTTTCACGGTACTTTCTCCTAAATTTTAGTGTGTGTCTAAGGCTTTTTTGTAGTAGTTTTAATGTATTTTTATCTATGTTTGCAGGAAAACTGTCAAGAACGAAATGTTGAAGAATATGCTAAAAAAACAATGCAGAAGTGGTGACCTACGAAGCCACCGATGGTCCGTCGATCCAGTGACGGTCCGTAGGTGATGATCGTCGATTGGGGGCTCAAGAACTTAAATAAAATCAGCAAATCTGACCAAGTATGGGGCTACGAAAGGATCAATGGACTGTGCTAACAAATCGTTGGTTGTTACAGAAAGTAGTCTCAACTCTCGAATTGATGAAACTACTAAGTTCGGAGGAACAAAGGTCATCGACGGACCGTAACGTCTACTGCCGGACCTTGTTGCTGGTCCATCGATGGTAACAGAAAGTGTTGAAAAGTGGAGGCTGCAAAAAATTTAAAGTATGGACCAGCGGAAGCTGTTGACGGTTCGTCGTTCCATCAACAGACCGTCAATTGGGTCATCAACTAAATACGCATTTTGGACATATTTTTCCTTATTTAGAACTCCTTTTTATTTCAGGACTTTATCATTAAAAATAGGACTAAAAACCTCGTTTTTGAGGTTAACCTCTTTACTATTTTTGAGATTTGTGTTATTGGAAGTTAAACTTTGGTTTTTGGGAAACACTTTAATTTTCTGGAATTGTTTCTTTCAATATTTTAGTGAATACAAGTGATATTTCTGGGTTTTCTTCAAACTTGTTAAAGTAAGTACATGATTTCTTGTTTAACAATTATGAATTGTGCAATTCTTAGCATGGGTAAGTAAATCCACAACTAGGGTTTTGAAAACAATGGGTAATTAACAAGGTAAAACTAGCTAAATAACAATTCTAGAATAGGGTCTTGCATGTATTGATAATTCTTTCGTTTAGAAGTCTTTTTAACGAGTGCACGCATTAGAACTTGCCCTAATTCTACTTCCGGACCAAGGAGGTAGTTGATAGGAAAAGAATTATCAACATAGATTTAGTATACACTATCTTATAGGCTAGTTTCAATTGGTGCAAAGTAGTATTTTAGTCATACATTGAATATGATGCTTAATATGAGGTAAAGGTAAGGTTTAATAAAATAGACACACGTAGCCGGACCAAGGTACGGAGTGAAATTCTATAGTTGCCGGACCAAGGAATTAAAGATACATAACTTACCACTTTGCATGCAAGATACTAGGAAAGGGTTGTTATAGCTAGGATTACCGCGTTATGAACCTATAGCAACACTTACACCCTAGTTTCTCTCATAACTTGATAAACACCAAAGTTATAAACTTGCTATTAGTCTTAGTTAGAAATAATTAAATATTTTGTTACACAAAACCCCTCTTTTTGTCAACTATTTTTTGTAAAGGACTTGACTAAATAGACGTAATTGTAGATTGAAGTTAAGTCTAAACCATTTTTCTCGTGGGATAGACCCCAACCTAACAATTGGGTTCTTTACTTGATACAACCTCTTATACTTCTTTAGGGAAGTATAATTTGAGTGTATCATGAATCAAAATTGATCCTCAACTTACACCCTAGTTTCTCTCATAACTTGATAAACACCAAAGTTATAAACTTGCTATTAGTCTTAGTTAGAAATAATTAAATATTTTGTTACACAAAACCCCTCTTTTTGTCAACTATTTTTTGTAAAGGACTTGACTAAATAGACGTAATTGTAGATTGAAGTTAAGTCTAAACCATTTTTCTCGTGGGATAGACCCCAACCTAACAATTGGGTTCTTTACTTGATACAACCTCTTATGCTTCTTTAGGGAAGTATAATTTGAGTGTATCATGAATCAAAATTGATCCTCAAGGCATTCATCATTTCCTTTAATGTTCTGTTCTTCTGTTCCGCCAAACCATTAGACTGTGGTGTATAAGGTGCAGTAGTTTGATGAATAATACCATGTTCCAAACATATCTCTGCAAATGGAGATTCATATTCTCCACCCCTATCCCTCCAAATCATTTTTATCTTTAGACTTAATTAGTTCTCCGCTTCATTTTTTGTAATACTTAAATGCATCAATTACTTCATCCTTACTAATAAGCAACTATACATAACAAAATCGAGTGTAGTCGTCAATAAAAGTTATAAAATACTTTTTTCCACCACGAGATGGTGTCGACTTTATATCACATATATCTGTGTGAATTAAGTCTAAAGTTTAGGAATTTCATTCAATAGACTTATAAGGATGTTTAACAAACTTACTTTCCACACAAATTTCGCATTTCTATCTATCGCATTTAAAATGAGTCAATACTTCTTGTGTAACCAATTTTCGCAAGGCTTTGTAATTTACATTTCCCAAACAGGCATGCCATAAATCATTTGACTTGAATAAATAAACAGAAGCAGAATTCGTATTAATATTGTCAACAACCATTACATTCAATTTGAAAAGACCTTCATTTAGGTAGCCCTTTCCTATTAACATTTCTTTCTTACTTATTACATCTTTATCACTAACTAAGACACAATTAAACCCGTTCTTAATGAGTAGTGCAGCAGAAACTAAATTCTTTCTTATAGTAGGGACATGCAGAATACTGTTCAAAGTCAACACCCTGCCGGATATCATTTTCAGCATTATTTTTCCAGTTCCTGCAATCCTTGTTGTTATTGTGTTTCCAATGAACAAATATTCATCATAGTCAGTAGGAGTGTACGTTGCAAAGGCTTCTTTCGCAGAGCAAATGTGTCGAGTGCCACCTGAGTCGACAAACCACTTCTTGGGATTTCCAAATAAGTTACACTCCGAGATCATTGCACACAAGTCATCTACATCTTCCATCTTTTCCACAAAGTTTGTTTGACTTTTACCTTTGCCTTTGTCTTTGTCCTTTCTTGGAGCACGACAATCGGAAGACCTATGACCAACCTTGCCACAGTTATAACAGTTGCCTTCGAATTTCTTCTTGGCCTATTCTGAATTCTGCCTGTTGGACTTCTTTCTCTTTTTGTTTTTGGTAGGAGCTTCTTCAATAATATTAACACCAATGAATGTTGAGCTCTTACGAGACTTCTTTTCGGAGTTTTTGTTATCTTCCATGATCTTCAGCCGAATAACAATATTTCAAGCTTCATTTCTTTACGCTTGTGCTTTATAGAATTTTTGAAATCGTTCCACGAAGGAGGAAACTTCTCGATCATTGCAGTCACTTGAAAAGATTAATTTACTACCATATTTTCTTCAATAAGATCATGGAGAATAAGTTGAAGTTCCTGCACTTGTGATCCAACAGTTTTACTATCTATCATTTTATAGTCTAAAAACTTTACGACCACAAATTTTTTCAAGCATGCATCTTCTGTCTTATAATTTTTCTCAAGTGTGTCCCACAAACCTTTTGAAGTTGTTATTGCACTTTAGACATTATGCAAGTCATACTCTAAAGCACTCAAAATGAAGCCTTTACATAGGAATTCTGCATGTTTGCATGCTCCGATGATCATGAATTTTTCTCTGTCTAGCATATCAGCAGCAGGCACTGGAGTTGTTTCACTAGTAAATTTCCATAGACCAAGAATGGTAAGCCATAAAAATACCCTTTTTTGCCATCCTTTGAAATTTACACCAGTTAATTTACCCGGTTTCTCTACTTCTGGTACAACAGTTCGGGTTGGTGCAGCAACGTCCACTGTAACACCGTTATTTTCCATTTTTGATTAAAAAAAGTCGATACAGTCTAAGTAAGCAATAAATTATAATTGTAGTCTTAGTATTTAATATGAAAATTTGTCTGCTCATTGTCTGATTGGTTGTCGCCGAAATCTTTTATAGGATACCGATTGAAAGCCTTTTATGATTTAGACGTATCTCAAAGCAATTAAGTTCACGCATTTCATATCCTTATTTCCCCTCTACTTACGGATCAATCAATTCTACATCTACTCATCTCTCACTTCTCCCTAAAACATCAAAATTGCTCTGTCTTCTTTGACTGATGTTCAAAAACCCAAAATCTCACCCTCTTTAAAGAATTAAAGTTTCCTTGATGACTAGTTCCAGATACAAATTCAGAGTTTTGGGTTTCTCTAATGGCTTATTTTGTCTTGTTGATGATGTTTGGCTATGGATATACGATGTCATTCTTTGGAACCCCGATATTCGCAAACTTATCAGCCTCCATAATATTTCTGTTAGCTTTGCTTCAAATCACGAATTTCTCATTGGATTTGGGTTTGATAACAAAACTCATGATTTTACAGTGGTGAGAATAACCTATCTACGAGATAAGTATTTTTATATCAATCCAGTGGGAGTTGAAGTCCATAAATTGAGTACAGGTCAATGGAAACCAATTAATTACTCAAAGGGCTTCTTCAATTTTAAATTGTATATCAATAATTTGGGTATTTACTTAAATAGGATTGTTCATTGGCTTTCCTATAGAAAAAATGAAGTTGGGGAAACCACTAACAACATGCTGGTTTTTGACCTATGTGATGAGACGTTTTATGAAATGGTTTTCCACAACAGCTAGCTCATGTTTCTTCTTTTGATTTTTCTGTTACTTTATGTGGGGAAAAGATTTCTGCAATTTTGGGGTCACAATAATCCATTATTTCATAGTTGTGTGGTCTGGGTGATGAATGAGTATGGTAAATTAGAGTCATGGATGGAGAAATTCGTTGTGAATTTGAGTGGTGGGATTAGAAGTGTTATTTGGTTCACAAGAAATGAAGAACTTATTGTAGCGCATGAACCTGGAGATCTTATATCTTATGATAAAGAGAGAATGAGTAATGTTAATTCTTTCTTCTTGAGAAAATACAGTGAGAGTTTAGTTTTTCTTAATGGATAAAGTAGGGCTACATCTGATCCTTCCATTGCATCAGAAGCGAAAAAGGAACCCATGATTTAGTGTTGTGTTTGAGGAAGCTTATTGTGTAGTATATTTTATGAGAATTTAATCATTTTATTGAACTTTTGATAGCATTGTATAAAGATGACCATATTATTCTACGCATATTGACATATGCTAGTAGTGGTCGTCTAATTAATTTCTACAAGCACTTCATTTGCAATTATTAATGTATTCAATTTATATATTCTCAAATATTATTGCTTTTTGTTTCGAGTAATCAATTCCTTTTGTTGTCCAACAATTCCTTTCCTGATATAGTTTTAGAATTGAAGAATCTTGATATCCATGGTAGTGGTAATTCATTCTTCTTGTGCAAGTACATTCAGAGCTTATAGTTATGGTTATGACAGCTTACTTGTGTTGTGTAGTTTATGAGACTTTAGTCAACATTTAGTAGCATATGTATTATAGTGTATCATATTTAAGAGTATAAATTCATTATACTATCCAGGTTTTTCTTTCTTTATATATTTTACGCACTTATTATAATATTTTAGAGTATAAGTTCCTTGAGATATTTTTTTCCCGATGCATTCTACACACTTATTTTCAAACAATATTAGGATTAATAAATAGAGAAGGATTAAAATTGTCCCTTAGTTTTGCCTTAAGACTCAAGATGATCCTTAACTTTTCATATGGAATACTACTAGTCCTCCTTTTTCGTAAAAATGTTGCAGTTCTAGTCTTACTAACATTTTCCATCATTACAACATTTAGCTCCTTTTGTCCATTCATTAAGCAACACTGAAGATTCATTATTAAGGTCACCAAATGAATTAATTATGAGTGGAAGGATCCATTGTTTTCACAAGCTCCATTTATCCATTTATAGTTACGAAAAAAATAGTTAGTTTCTCAAATGATGCCAAGATATTCATATTGGAGCCAAAATCTGTTAGAATTGTGCTGTGTAGGGATTCATTTGGTTCATATATCCAAAGCTTGAATTTGAAGCTTTTGGTTAAGAGAAAAACATTCTTATCCACTACACTAAACCCTTTAGATATACTGAATCCTTTCTCTAGAATTCCAGAAACACGCTTCAAGTCTAAAACAAGAGCTTGTTCGTATAAACTAAGCATAAATTCCCAAATTAATAATTATTATTGGGTATGATTACTAGTTAAGAAAATTCATCCATCATTATTGAATTTATAATACCAGGGATATAATGATATTGAAGAATTTTTCAACATACAGGAATAGAATTGAAGGTTGCATTTGATAATTAATGTGCTTACAACAAAGAGTAAAAAATTCTTTCAACAAGGCACGATTTGTTGCTATGTGAGTGTTGAGCTTTGATTCCATTTAGGGCTTAGATCTACCCTCTACAATGATACCGGAAGGAAATACACAAAACAATTACTTTTTAGGATTAAAATATTAGATAATTAATTTAGTGCATGACACACATACACGTAGTTTCCGTTAGTGATAGACGAAAGTATTTGAGAGAGACTAAAATTGTACCATTTTTTTACTACGAAGGCCAACTATTAGTACTCCATATAAAATGATAAGGATTATTTTGAGTTTTAAAGCAAACATAAGTGACAATTTTTTCCTTTTCTCAGATGACTCATCTAAATAAAAAGTATTTTTGATAGTAAATTCTTAGTAAAGACTAAGTTTATCAACAATCTTCTCATGAAATAACTTAACACAACTTATTTTTCCTAATTTATCACTACAATGATCATTACACATAAGGAAATGGAAAAGGTAGAAATGATGAAATAAGAATATGAAAGAAGATTCTTAAATTTGGTTTGAAATTGAAAAATTCTATGAAAGTTGACGTAGAAGCAATAACAATGTTCCCGTTGTTCACTATGGATTCCTAATGTCACTTAGCTAGCTTTTCAACATGGATTTTCAAATATTCCATGTATTATTTGAGTTAAAATTTGTGTGAAATTTCACCATGTATTTGACCCTAGTATTTGGGAAACATATTTCACTTATTTAGAAAAATATTATGTATACCCATACGTTTTAACAGTTGTGAAAACTAACCATAAGTTTTTATTACAAATCAATTGAATTTTCGTTGAGACAAATTACAGGTAACGTCCATGACACTGGAGCAATGTGGTAGTTTGGAGAGGGTGCAACAAGCATCATTTCATACATCGAAAAATAGACAAATCACATGACTTTGTTACCCTGAGCCGATTATTCATTATTCTCATTAAAAACTGTATCGTCACTTTCATATTCGCTAAATACTTCATCACTACTTTGGTGTTCACTGATACGCTCAAACTTACTTCTCAAATAAGAAGTAAAGCGGTCGTGTCAAGTAAATAACCCAACTAGTGAGGTTGGGATCATTCCCACGAGGAAAATAGTTTAGACTTAACGTCAATTTATTACTACTAATGTTCAGTCAATTACTTTCTTGGAAAGCTAAAATGATAAAAGGGGGGGGTTTCAATTCCTAAATAAATGAAAATAACTAGCGAAATAAAAGGAGACAACTAACAGCTTCGAATGTTGGATTTTAATCAATTAATCAAAGTAACTAGGGTTTACGTGTTCCCCACAGGTTCATAACTTGATAAGTCTAACTATAACAATTCTTTCCTAGTATCTTGCATGTAAAGTGATAAGTTATGTATTTCTAAATCCTTGGTCCGGCATCTAGAAAATGTCAATCCGCACCTTGGTCCGGCTACGTGTGTTGCTATCCTAACCCTTATCTTTACCTCATATTAAGCATCGTATTCGATATTTGACTAAGTTATTACCTCGTACCAATCAATACTAGCCTATTAGATAGTGTACAATAAATCTATGTTGATAATTATTTTCCTATTATCTACCTCCTTGGTCCGGCAAGTAGCATTAAGGCGAGTTCTAACGTTAGTCATCCGTTAAAAAGACTTCTAAGGGAAAGAATTATTAATACATGCAAGACACTATTCTAGAATTGTTATTTTAGTTAGGTTTTACCTCATTATTTGCCTATGGTTCCCACAACCCTAGTTATGGAGTTTAGTTACCCATAGTCATAATCACAATATTCAAATTTATGATATAAGAATTCATTTACTTACTTCAATGAGAAAGAGTAAAATCCGAAAGTCTGCTTGATTAATCAGTAAAAGTCACCAACAATTAATGATAAAAGTCTCAAGATAATCAATAATCTCTCAAAGAGTCTACAAAATAATCAAGAGTCTCACAATATTCAAAAGTCTAACAATGGTGTAGAGTCTAACCTCAAAAACGAGGTTTTTCAAACTATTTACAGAAAATAAAAACCTAATTAAACAAGGATTCTAATTGCTGGAAATCTGTCAAAACGCGGCTGGGTCGACAGACCTCGCGACGGATCGTCGTGGTCACGACGGACTGTCATGGACTCCGTCGTCCCATACTTGTGCGATTTCTTCTGCTGCTCTCTTCATTACCCTCGACGGCAAGTATGATGGACCGTCACAGGTACAATGGTCCGTCGAGGGTCTTTGTTTCAAAACACTTAAACACTTGGAATATGGGTACTGGGACTACTTCTTTGAACTTCATGACGAACCTGCACGACGGACCGTCATAGACACGACGGACCGTCATGGACTCCGTAACCCCACACTTGGTCATACTTCCCCATCTTCCTTCAGCATTTGCACTACGCTGCCACCTACAGACCGTCACAAGAATGACCGACCGTCACAAGCTCCGTAGGTGGTCTCTTCTGCATTTCTTCGCTCACAAACCTCCGCATTCATCTTTGGACATATTTCCTGCAAATAAGGAGAAACTTATATAAAAATTAGCACAAAGAGGCTTTTGGACACACTAAACTTAAGGAAAAAGTATTAATAATACCGTGAAACCACGGTAAAACAACACCCTCAACTTAAATTCGTTGTTTGTCCTCAAGCGACGCACTATGACTCACACACAATCTTTGTACAATAGTATCCATGTTTTATCCTTTGCAATCATTTGGCTATCAATCTTGATTAATCTCGTCATATTTATGCATGCTATCACTATTAGGCTTGAATTATGTGGAATCAGACCATGACACAGACTCACCATGAACTAACACCTATCCTCTTCAATTTCTCACCGAGGTGCTAATATTTCCGGTAATGCAACTAGTGTCTTCACTTCAAAACAAAATCCTCATTTTTTATACAATGATTTCAGTTTGAGTATAAGGATTACTTTTCAACACTCACTCTCAGAAGAAATTCACAGTCGTTCCTACCTATTGCCATAAGCTTGCCCTTATTTTCACTGCTTTAAGTTTGTTATACAAACCCTTAGGATCACGATAGGACTTTCTTAGCTTGTAACATAGGCCCAGGGTCAGGTAGGGTATATTTAGGTATACTTTAGTGACTTTTTTCCCTCCTTGACATATCGGCTAAACATACCATTTTCTATCATTTTATCTTGCCCAGTTTCTCATATTCTTTCACCTTGCTATTTTCTCTTCTTTCTTCATTTGTGTAAGTGACTCTCTTCTTTTCTTGCTTGTATTTCTTGTATATTTTTATTTTTCTTTACATTTCTTTCAAATAATTCATGAGTCACTTTACTTTTGTTCTTTCTCTCTCTTTGTTCTTTCAACCCCACTTTCCAAAGCATTCCTCATAATAGCCACCCTCAACTCATGGCTTTGCCATGAGTCAAAGTACACAATACCCAAAGTTGGGTCACGGCCATAATGAAGGTTGTTTACTGCATAAGCCGCCCTCAACTTATGCTTTTGGCATAAGCTGAGGTGCACATGTCCAAGGAGGGACCAGGCCAACACATTATTCCCAGAAAAGATCAGTTGGGGTGAAAAAGAAAGGTCTAATTTAAGATCAGATCATTTGGATCAAAGAAGGATAAATTTCATTTGGTTTTATTTTATTTAGGCTAAAAATGGGCTATATTGAATAATGGACTATGATCCTTTCCTAATTGTCTATTACAACTTACTTTTAGCAGGACTAACCAGGCAAGTTATAGCTCAGTACAAATAGTGGACTATTCAAATCTTCCTCACACTCACTTGACATCTCATCACTCTACCATATTATCAGACACCTAGTTCAAATTTTAGACTTAGGGTAATGCAGTGGTGTACCTCTATGTCATGCTTAGAGCCACACACTTATCAATTTCTATGCCTAGTCATGCATCATTTTCCATTTTATCAGGATATCATTTTAGCCATCATGCTTCCAGAATTAAACTATGTACACAAGATATAGACATGCCAGTTCAACAGAAAAAGTAATCAGTCTCTTGGAGAAAAATAACACAGGCAAGATAACCCCAAAAGAGGATAGTGAATTAGGCTACTCAGACATCACCCTAGCACTCACTTTCCATTTCCCCCACCCCCAACAAAAAAAAACATGCAATTGTCCCCAATGCATAAAAAATTGAAATATTAGAGTGGTAGGTGAAGCAAACATGTGGCGCAAAGCGCCGATGATCAGCAAGCTAGTGGGTCCGGTTCCCCAGAACCCACTTCCTCTGTAATCCCTCAGTGGTGTCCTCAGCAACAACAGCACTATCAGCAGTGCCTCCCTCTATCTCCACAGTTCGGGAGCTAGACGCCCCAGCCGCTAACACTGTTTCTTCAGCAGGCTCGACAGAAGGGGCCTCAGACTCAGGTACCCTAGCCTCTAAGATCGTGTCAATATCTGTGCGAAGATTGTCGACCGCAGCCTGAAGAGTCGACACATCCACCGGAGCAGCTGGCCGGGCTAGCACCCGCAACTCAAAAGAGTCCAAGCGCTGGTGAACCTCAGCGATCTTCCGCTCTGTATACTGAACCATTTTCTGCTCCAAGCACTCTCTGCCTCGGTAATAGACCTCTGCATCCACGACTGGATATGATGCAGAAGTGCAGCCATTTGCGCCTCTAATTTTTGGACCCTAGCAAGCAGGACCAGAGCGGGTGAAGGGGTTGTGCGAGAGGAGCTCGGGGCAGTGCTACTACCCTGTATAGACTCGACCAGGGTAGTGTTAGTTGACGCAACTTGCGTAGCCGTGCGGTCCTGGGCTACCGTATCAGCCAGATCGTCAGCAAGTGGGGGCAGCTCTGGATGGGGCCCTCTGTGTGGAGCCAACTCATTGGCCTCATCTCTAATGAGGCCAACATCAACAGTGCCTAGAGGGGTCTTGAGCTGATCAACGTGCTATATAGGAACACCTGCGGACCTGCAGAGAGAAAAGATCATGCATGGGAAAGGGTAAGTAGTTGTGATCTTAAAAGCCCTCTCGTGCATGACTGCATGTGGAAGCCACGCAAAATACACCTCAAACCCGTCTATCATCGCCGCCATCAATACTGCTCGATCCCATGTAACGATATTATCAGCGACTGTGGGGGAAAGGCAGTGGCGGACAATCAACCACAAAAACTTCGTCATGAAAGTCAGGTTGGCCTTCTTGATGGCCCCCTTCGGCTCGGTCACCCAGTCGGCACCCTCTCCATCAACTGACAAGTGCAGGGCCATCCACCTCTTGGTGGTCTCTCTCGGCGATGGCTCGCGCAGGAATTGGCCATCTTTAACAAGCTTCCATCAGTACTCAAACTCGGCAGTGAGAGGGGTCCGAGTAGCATCAACACCCTCGCCGTATAGGAACCGGCGGATGGCACGCAGGGATATATCGCCCTGAACGCCCCGTACTCGAACCTGCTCCAGTGGGCTCTGTTTGGCGGGGGCAGCCCGCTTATCAATCTGTTATCAGATAGTCGCTAAGTAGGATGCATAGAACTCTTGGACCAGTTCTTCACTATAACGTCCCAACGTACGTGTTGTCCACTCCAGGCGATGTCTGGTGAAGAGATTGTGGATCTCAGGCATCTTCGAGAGACTCCCTGTAAGGACCCGCCGCTCCAATGTGAGTGTTCGAGTCATAACTCTTTTGTCATTCAGGAATTTTGCATCGGAGTAGACTTGAAATTTCCCGTCGAAACACCACTGGTTGGGCTGGTCAGTAGCCAGGGTGAGGGCATGAGCTGGTGAACCTGGTGTGGATTCCGAACTGTCATCCTCATCAGACGAGGCTTCCTCCGACCACAAAACTCCTAAGGATCCAAACGCTCGTTCTTCATTGGTGGCTTACCCAAAAGGTGTGCCGGTTAGTGTGCGCTCCTCATAAGACTGGGAGGCAGTGACTACGCCGGACGCCACCTTTTTGGGTGTGGCTCTGGCAGCACGTGAAGCACGGGAAGGGGTGGAAGTGCCTGGGGGCATGTATTCGGGGTCACGCTCATCATCAGAGCCAATGACCAAGCGGGCAGATGGGGCGACAGACTTCGATCGCCCACGTGCATAGACTCGATCTTGTTTTGGTTCCATAGTAGATAGTACATGTAAAGGATCAATATTAGTACGAGAAGTAGCAATCAAGACAAGCAAAACCACCCAAAAAAATAAAAATAATAAAAATAAAATGACATTTCTATAGTAACAGTGACACACGACGGGACAGGTGATGGCCCGTCGTGACTATGACGGACCGTCATGGGGTCCGTCGTGTCTTACTTAGACTTTGTGAATATGGAGAACCCTGAAGGAGAGTCTCTGACAAGTATGACGGTATGTGCAGAACGGATCGTCACAGGTACGGCAGTCCATCGTATGTGTCCGTCAGAGGACACTTGAAAAAAATATGGGGACCCTTAGGAGAGGGGTCTCTGACCATCATAACGGTCATGCAGGACGGACCGTCGTGGGTATGACGGTCCGTCGTACTTGTCCGTTTGAGGACACTTAGAAAAATGGAGAGAGTCCCTTAGAAACAGGGTCTCTGACAACCAGAACAGTTGTGCAGGACGGACCGTCGTAAAGACGATGGTCAGTCACATGTGTCCGTTGGAGGACACTTAGAAAAAGTGATAGACCCTCAGGAATAGGGTCTCTGACAACCAGAATGGTTGTGCAGGACGGACCGTCGTGGTTATGACGGTCCGTCGCATATGTCCATTTGAGGACACTTGCATAAAATTGGACACTGGGTGTTAGGGCTTTTGGAACGGACCCTATAATGGTCCATCGTGGGTACGACGGTCCATCATCGAGGTCTCATTCTGTAGATCAGTGACACAACTGGGGGTACCCCATTCATCCCCGATGACCCAAATCGAATTTGTAGTGTTTTGGACCTACATTTGTCTAACCCAAATACATAGTAAACTAGAAATGCCAAAGCAGCTATGTCTAGGGTTGGAAACACGGCAATTTCGAAGATTTTTAACCTAGGTTAGACATAATTTTATAGAAACGAAATGAACATATCAAGAAGAACTAGGCTAATACTAATTGATAAACAAAAATGCAAGATAAATGAGTAAAAATTAGAGACACATACCTGAGAATTGGAGAAAAACAAGATGGATAGGGCTTTAGAGAATTTTGACGGAACAATGATCGGTTGAAGAGAGAGAGATTTTGGAAGTTGAAAAGGGAGGGAAATAGGAGGAGTAGTGAAGGAATGGGGGTGAAATGAGGGGTTGGGGAGTTTAAATGGTAAGATTTTGTAAAAAACTCCAGCTGGGTCGGGTTGGGTACGCCTCATTAATGACGCGATGATTCACCGACGACAGTCCGTCTCAGTTGTGACGATCCGTCGTTGGTTCCGTCGTGTGTGCCCTAGTTTGAAAATAACAGAAAGACGTACCTAGCACGACGGATTCATGCGACGGTCCATCGCAGGCCCAACGGTCCGTCGTGGTATCCGTCAGTGACTGCTGCAGAGTAATTTTCTACAGAATCTCCTGGTGATGTGCCTGCAAATTTAAAACCCATTAGTAGAAAAATGCTACCATTACTAAAAAGAAAAACTATAAGTATTGGGTTGCCTCCCAACAAGCGCCTGATTTAACGTCGCGGCACGACTGAGGACACTTGATTACTCATACTTCATCAAGATGGTATGCCTCGATCACTTCATTCGCCGACTCAGCATGCCCGAGATAGATTTTTATGCGTTTTCCATTCACCTTGAACCGCACACTCTCCTTAGTTTCCAACTCAACTGCTCCATGAGGGAATAGTTGGGTAACAAAGTAAGGACCAGTCCATTTGGACTTGAGCTTGCCCGGAAACAAGCGCAACCTAGAATTAAATAAAAACACCAAATCCCCGACCTTAAAATATCGTTTTTCAATTTTTTTGTCATGGTACTTCTTCATCTTTTCTTTGTATAGGGCTGAGCTTTCATAAGCTTTCAGGCGAAATTCATCGAGTTCATTCAACCCAGTTAACCGTTGTTCTGCAGCTTCGCTCCAATCCATTCTCAACTTCTTCATAGCCCACATGGCTTTGTGCTCTAACTCAACCGGAAGATGACAAGCTTTCCCATATACAAGTTGGTATGGAGACATACCAATGGGAGTCTTATACGCTGTCCGGTTGACTCAAAGGGCATCATCAAGCCTCCTTGACCAATCCGTTCTACTAGCGTTCACTGTTTTTTGACAAAATCTGTTTGATCTCCCGATTTGACACTTCTACTTGCCCACTAGTTTGAGGGTGGTAAGGAGTGGCCACATTATGGCAAACCCCATATTTCTCCAATAACCCCTTGAACAATCTGTAGCAGAAGTGGGAGCCCCATCACTAATAATTGCCCATGGGGTGCCAAAACGAGAGAATATATTCTTCTTTAAGAATGCAGTGACACTCTTCCCTTCACTGTTTGCGAGGGCGATGGCTTCGACCCATTTAGATACATAATCAACCGCTACTAAAATGTACTTCATTCCATGAGAACTCACAAAAGGGCCCATAAAGTCAACACCCGAAACATCAAATAACTCAATCACAAGAATAGGGTTTAGATGGAGCTCTTGCTTTCTTGAAATGCCACCATCTCGTTGGCATCAATCACATGCTTTAGCAAACTCATGAGCATATTGATGAAGAGTTGGCCAATAGTAACCACATTGTAATATATTATGAGCGGTTCGGATACCGTTGTGATGTCCACCAACGGGTGAGGAATGGCATGCTTCCAACACACTAAACATCTCACATTCTGGCACACAACTCCGAATAAGACCGTCGGCATAACTCCTATATAAGTATGGTTCATCCCAAAAGAACTTCTTCACATCGTACATGAACTTTTTTCTTTGATGAAAGGACAAGTCCGATGGAACAATATCAATAGCCAGATAGTTCGCAAAATCTGCGAACCATGGTATCAAGTCTTGTGAAGCAGCCAATACATGCTCATCGGGGAAAGTATCATCAATGTCGGTCTTATCCCCCAACTCTCTCATAGCTTCATCCTCTAGACGGGACAAATGATCAGCAACTTGATTTTCAGTTCCTTTTCTATCCATCACTTCAAATTCAAATTCTTGTAGCAGTAATACCCAAGGAATCAACCTAGGTTTCGCATCCTTCTTTGCCATCAAATATCTCAATGTTGAGTGGTCAGTATGCACTATAACTCTAGTGCCTAGCAAAGACTACTGCAAGGAGTTCTTGCTTAGTCACTGTGTAGTTCTTCTAAGCTTCATTTGGGGATTTACTAGCATAGTAAATGGGGTGAAGGATTTTGTTCTTTCTTTGTCCCAATACTACACCAAGAGCAACCCCACTAGCATCGCACATCACCTCAAATGGACTGTTCCAATCCGGAGAAATAATGATAGGTGCAGACACCAATTTTTCTTTTAGCTCACTGAATGCTTTAAGACAGGATTCATCAAAACAAAATTTACAATCTTTCTCCAGCAGTTTGCACAATGGATGTGCAATCTTTGAAAAGTCTTTGATGAATCTCCGGTAAAAAACCTGCATGCCCAAGAAATCTTCTCACACCTTTCATAGAGATCGGTGGGGGAAGTCTCTCTATTACCTCAACTTTAGCTCGATCAACCTCTATGCCCTTTTCTGAAATGCGATGACCCAAAACAATGCCTTATTTCACCATGAAATGACATTTTTCCCAATTCAGTACTAAATTGTAGTCTTCGTATCTCTTAAGGACCTCAGATAAATTATTTAAACACCGCTCGAATGAATCACCAACCACAGAAAAATCATCCATAAAAACTTTTATAGTATCTTCCACCATGTCGGAAAATTTTGACATCATACATCTCTGAAATGTGGCGGGTGCATTACACAACCCAAACGGCATTCTTTTAAACGCAAAGGTCCCATATGGACAAGTAAAAGTGGTTTTATCTTGATCTTCTGGTGCAATAGAAATCTGATTATACCCCGAATATCCATCAAGAAAACAGTACCACCCTTTTCCGGCAAGTCTATCCAACATCTGATCCATGAAAGGCATAGGAAAGTGGTCTTTTTCAGTCCATGAATTTAATTTGCGTTAATCCATACACACCCTCCATCCCGTAACCGGTCTCATTGGAACAAGTTCATTTCTTTCGTTGGGGACCACAGTCATTCCCCCTTTCTTAGGTAAACACTGAACAGGGCATACCCAACTACTATCGGAGATCGGATAGATTACTCCGGCATCCAACCACTTAATAATTTCCTTCTTCACAACCTCTTGCATACGAGGATTTAAGCGTCTCTGGTGCTCAATACTTGGCTTATGATCAGGCATGAGTTGGATATTATGAGAATAAATACTAGGAGGGATCCCAATAATGTCCGCAATTGTCCTCCTAATAGCTCTTTTGAAACTTTTTAGCAATTTTAATAAACTCTCAACTTGTTGTTCATTCATATTTGATGCAATGATTACCGGCAAAGTGTCACCATTTCCTAAGAATTCATACCTGAGATGAGGTGGTAGAGCTTTTAGTTCTAACTTTGGTGCCTCCTCTATAGATGGTTTCGCGGGTGGGGACTCGAGATTCTTCATATCTAACTCATATTTCTTCGGTTTAAACCAAACATCACCTCGATCAAGAGCTGCGACTAATGACTCATACTCTTCAATGCAATCGCTATCAAAATTCATTATCACTGCCGCTAATGCTTCTACACCTAGACGTTCTCCTATTTGTGTCTCAGAAATCTCACCAATGTTGTAGGATATAGCAGATATCGATTGGAGCTCACCACTCTGCCTCATGGACCTACAAATGTTAAAGGTCACTTCCTCATTGTTCAACCGAAATTTCATCCGCCCTTTTTCCATATCAACTAAGGCTCTACCTGTAGCAAGGAATGGCCTCCCAATAATAATAGGCACTTGAAATCGACTTCACAATCAAGAATAACAACCGGAAATATGAATGACTCCACTTTTACTAACACATCATGGAGTATCCCTATATGCCTTTTCACTGTTTGATCAGCCATCAGTAGCCGCATCGCAGTGGGTTTTGGGTCACCCAAACCAAACTTCTTGTAAATCGAGAGGGGCATGAGTTTATGCTTGCCCCAGATCACATAATGCTTTCGCAAAATGTAATAGCCCGATTGTACAAGGAATAGTGAACGCACGCGGATCTTCTTTCTTTTGTACCAGAGATCTTGTAGCAATAGCACTACAGTGCTGCATTTTATCATCATCCTCAAAAGTGACCGATCTTTTCTTTGTAACCAGATCTTTCATAAACTTGGCGTAATCGGACATTTGTTCTAAAGCTTCTACCAAAGGGACATTGATAGAATGTTGTTTCAAAATTGTTATAAAACGCCGATATTTACCATCCTCGATCTTTTTCAATAATCTTTGAGGAAATGAGGGTGGTGTCCTAGGCATGGGAGTTACCTTTTTAGGCACTTCAGCATCTTTTGCAGTGTTATCCTCTACTTCACCATTAATATCCACCACTTTATCAGTATCTTTTGTCACCTTTTTCTCATTAGTTGGCATAGGTGGTTCAATGGTTTGCTTGCCACCGCGAGTAGTGATTGACATACAATGTCCAGCATTTTTTGGATTTTGGACAGTGTTGCTAAGAAGAGTGCCCGATTGCTGTGTGTTCACAGTCGCAGATAATTGGGCCAATTGTAACTCAAGTTGCTTAATCGATATTGCATGTGTATCGACTTTTTGCCCAATACCCGCTAAATCATTCCTCAACTCTTTATTATGCTCATCACTAGCATCGAACCTCCTCATCATTTTATGCAACATACCCTCAACTCGCGCCATACTACCTCCACCATCCCTAGGAGTAACTTCACGATTTTGAGGAGGAACACAGGGCCCAATCCTGTCATTTCTATTACCATAGTTACCCCTGTTGAAGTTGTTGTTGCGGTTATAGTTTCCATCTCGGACATAATGACCCTCACAATTGTAGTAACCATAGTTCCGACCTTGGTTCCCTTGACCTTGGCGCCAATTCTCCTTATTAGAGCCTTGGGAACTTGGTCGGGAACCCCCCGTCTGCTCATTTACCGCATAGGAATCCACCTCATAATAACACTCATCATTTTGTAGTTGTGGTTTCGACAAGTAGTTGACTGCATTTATCTTTTCTGCACCCCCATTGACATGTTTTAGTACCAACCCAAGATTATTTCTCATCTGAGCCATTTCTTCACGAATCTCATATGTGGCTGGGTTGTGGGTGGACTGCACTACGAAGGTGTTTCTCCTGGTATCTGACTTCCTAGTACTCCAAGCTTTATTATTCCGGGAGATTTTCTCTAATTTTTCAGCAATTCTGCATAAGGACACTCCCCATAAGATCCACCTGCTATAGTGTCCAACACCGCTTTATTATTATCATCTTGTCCCCGATAGAAGTATTCCTTAAGTGACTCATCATCTATACAGTGATTCGGGACACTTCTCAAGAACGAGGTGAATCTATTCCAAGAACTACTAACTGACTCTCCTGGTAGTGCCACAAAGTTGTTCACTCTGTCTTTGTGGTTTAGTTTCTTGGAGACCGGAAAGTAGCGTGCTAAGAAGACATCCCTTAGTTGGTTCCAAGTGAAAATTGAGTTATTAGGGAGCTCAGTGAACCATATAGCATCCTCTCCCGTCAGTGAGAGAGGAAACACTCTAAGCCCTATACATCCAAGTCCAAGTCTGGCCTCCTTACACAACTTTTACACACTGCCCTTACCTTAGCAATATGGGCATGTGGATCCTCAGAAGGTAGCCCTGAAAACAAACCTCTGGCAGTGAGCATTTGCATCAGGCTACTAGTTACCACAAAAGTATGACCTAGTGGTAAAGGAGGCAAGACAAGTGGCCCATCAGAGTCTGCTATGTTGTCATAGCCTCTGTAGTATGCTTGGGGCCGTGGAGCGGGATTTTGTCCCCTCTGTTGGTGTTCACCCAGAGCATCGGGTGACAACTGACCATGAACATCAACCGGAGCTGGGATTTTCTGGTTTGGATCATCATCATTAATTCCCAAGTTTCTATTCATGTTGCGTAGTGTACGCTCTAATTCGTGATCGTAGGGAAACAAGGGTTCTCTTCCTCTCCGTGTATTTGGCATACAAGGAGATTGGTTCTGCACAAATCAAAAACAATAAACAAAGTAAATTCAAGAAAATATCAACTAAACTATGTTTCATCGAAAAAATGATTTCGAAAAGAGTTTGTTTATTTTTTTAGGTATTTTCGACTTTTAGGAGTCGCCACTTAATTTTTAAGAAAAAATCAAGAAAAAACTTATTTCCAAAACAACTTAAACAGAAAGAATTATTTTGAAGATATTTTAGGGGGTTCGGGATTCTTATTAGTGTCTTAGGAAGGTGTAAGGCACCTAAGACACTCCGCTAACTTACGGTTCTCCGACGATTAACTTATTTGACTATTTTTGTTTTAACTTTTGCAATTTTGAACTTATTGGAATTCTACTTGGACACATTTACATGTTTTGAAATATTTAGTTTATCCATTTTTCATTTTTTAAGGTTAAAGCACTTTATATTCAAACAAACTTGTAGAATTCGAAATTTTGAACTTATTGGCAATTTAGACAAAATTACAAATTGAAATTATTTATCGCTTTAAGATTCCGTTTTAGTTTGATAAAATAGAAAGGCGTTTCGAAGGGGATTTGGAGTTTCCAATCCTAAACTAACGGCAATCTAAACAAACGCACAATAAGTAATAAAGAGAGAGAGAGAGAGAGAGAGAGAGAGAGAGAGAGATTTGGGTCCAACTTCGGTTCTGTTCGCCTTGACCGAATGTTGGACCCACCTGCTTTTGGGTTTTTAACCCGTTTTGTACCTGTCCTAATCTAAACATATAAAACAATTACAAGAAATAAAAGGACAAGGGCTTATGCCCGAAATAAATACAACAAGTAAATAATGAAAGGGTCTTCTAATCCGCTTTCTTCAACTTTGTCTCATCTTCATGGCATTTGGACTTTCTAAGATTTGCCTCGATGGTTGACTCGATGAAGGAATTTTGAGCCTTGTCGACTCTTCCACAATGCAAGGGTAAGATGAAGTCCCAAAATGGACTCGGGAGGCGATTTCACATGCAAAATGATGAAAGGATTAGCCTTTATCGAACTGGGAAACAACTAATTAAAGAAAGTTATCAATCTTAAAAAAAAACATACAAATTCAGGACAAGCTATTTTAGACAAGAAAACACTTTAAGGCGTGAATAAACTGATGAGTTTGGTCCTTGGATCCACACCCACACCACAGCCGATAACCAAAGTAGGATAACTATAGGTAGGCAGTCAACATTCAGGAGTAAAAATCAAACCCATTTCACATACCAAATCTGGTCAGCAATTTCGTGGTAGCATATTCCAGCAGAAATAAAAATTAAACTTTGATATATATGTCAACTAAGCATATTTCAAACTAGCATAAACACATAACAGGGGTATGACTGCAACCACATCAGAATGATGACACAACAGTATTGATGCAAATAAATGAATCGAAGTGGAAACAAACATAATCAGCCGAGAAAATTCACGAGAACCTATAGCAAGGAAAAAAGATAAGCTAAAGCATGTGGAAAATCACCTTAAGAAGCAAAAATACAGATACTAACTTCCCAAATGATTACGATGATAAAACTTAGCGTCAAAATACGTCATGTAATATCAGTTAACTAACAATGATGGTTGTTTCATGGTTTGACGGAGTAGCTTAAATTTACGTAACAACAATGATATTGCAGGAAATAAACACGATGGCGTTTAAGACATAATGCAAATCGACATTAGAAACCAAAATCGATACTTTTAATGCAAATCTCAATACAACCCTTAAGCCGTCGACCCACTAGAAACCTTAATAATGAACATGTTTACAACGGGGACAAACTAAAGGAATAGTATCACGATCCGGTAAACAAAACAGAAGACATCTCATTAAAACAATCTGTAGATGAACCTAAAACAGGAGGAAATAGGGAAAGAAATAGAAATGGAATCGATGACTCAAACAACTTAAACACACCATTGATCACTTTTAAGCATTAAAAACGTGGAAGAAATCACAACGAACCCAAATGGGCGAACGACAGTAACCCATGAATCTTCAACAATTTCTTCACTACAGCAGATCGACAGTAACCAAAACAAACCTAGATACTAATATACAAGCGAACTACACCACCAAGAATCGAATGAACTGCACAATCAGATTGAATAAACTCGAGAGTCGAAAATGGGTGTTACCTCTCTAAGTGCAGCGAGATGGGACGACGAGCGAGCGGAGGAAGAAAAACGACGCTGTCGCGACCTTGGAACCACCCCTCTGCCTCGAATGCTCGAACTAGAGTCTCGCTCAAGTCTTCTCAAAGATACACTAAGGTGAAAGCAAACTTCCCAAGAAAAGAAAGAGAATCCCCATAAGCCTCCCAAAATTCCTCTTGTTTGCCTTTCAATCCTCTCAGACAATGGCTCGACTGTTCTTCTAAGCTTTCAAGGAAGATTCCGACTCTCTAAAAATTTCTCAACCCAAAAACCTCCAACTCCCAATCTGAAAACGGAGGGGGGTTTATATAGAGGGACGCTAGGGTTTCGAGGGGAGCGGGTTGGGAGAGAAGAAATTCGGCCCATTCCGAATTTCAAATTTGAAATCTTCCCCCCACCGAAACGAATATGCTTCAAAGATGCTCTAAATATCCAACGGATGGGGGCATAGGTGGAGGGTCGAGATCAATTCTTCGTCCTTGGCAAGCAACGTGGCTCAATCCCACGACGCCAAGGACGATTCCGTCGTCTAGCGCACTGAGGAATGTTGCTGCGAAACGTACTGTTGTACGAATCGCAGAGGAGAACGACTCAAATTCGCCCTCTCACACACGCGTAGAGAGAGGAGGAACGAGAGGAGAAGAGAGGGACGCGTGAGGTGAAGGAGAGAGCGTGGGGAGAGACGCGAGGAGAGACGCGAGGGGGAGAGGGCGTGGGGGAGACGAGAACGCGTGGGGGTCTGGGGGGTTCTGTTTTTTCTGGGTTTTGTCGTGTTTATTTTTCTGGGAATTGGGATTGTTTTTTCTGGCTTTGGGGTTGCTGGGTCGTGCGAAGGGGAAGAAAGGGGGAAAGGGATTCGGGTCGGGTCGGAGCGGGTGCTGGGTTGGGTAAGGGAGTTGGGTTGGAGGGGAATGTTTAGTGGGTTGGATTATAAGATTAAAGGGGGGTTGGGCCTGGGAATTTAATTAAAATGGGGGAAGAGAATAGGGGAAATGGGCCTGGGAGGTAGGAGAGTGGACTAGGCAATTTATTTAAGGGAATATGGGCTTCAGAATTGGGTTGGTTTCGAATATACACAAGATATACCGTATATATACACAACTATGTAAACATTGTATCGTTATATTTTCGCAAAATTATAAAACTATTAACTTTAAGTTATTTGGAAAACTAATGAAGCTCGCTAATTAAATCATACCGGAGCGGGTCAAAAATTGGGTGTCAACAAACTATAGTAATAAGTTTAAGTTAATCTAAAAGCTATAATCCCCGGCAACGGCGCCAAAATTTGATACGCTCAAACTTACTTCTCAAATAAGAAGTAAAGCGGTTGTGTCAAGTAAATAACCCAACTAGTGAGGTTGGAATCGTTCCCACGAGGAAAATAATTTACACTTAACGTCAATTTATTACTACTTATGTTCAGTCAATTACATTCTTGGAAAGCAAAAATGATAAAAATGGGGGTTTCTATTCCTAAATAAATGAAAATAACTAGCGAAATAAAAGGAGACAACTAACAGCTTCGAATGTTGGAGTTTAATCAATTAATCAAAGTAACTAGGGTTTACGTGTTCCCCACAGGTTCATAACTTGATAAGTCTAACTATAACAATTCTTTCCTAGTATCTTGCATGCAAAGTAATAAGTTATGTATTTCTAAATCCTTGGTCTGGCATCTAGAAAATGTCACTCCGTACCTTGGTTCGGCTACGTGTGTTGCTATCCTAACCCTTATCTTTACCTCATATTAAGCATCGTATTCGATATTTGACTATGTTATTACCTCATACCAATCGATACTAGCCTATTAGATATTGTACACTATATCTATGTTGATATTTTTTTCCTATTATCTACCTCCTTGGTCCGGCATGTAGCATTAAGGCGAGTTATAACGTTAGCCATCCGTTAAAAAGACTTCTAAGCGAAAGAATTATTAATACATGCAAGACACTATTCTAGAATTGTTATTTTAGTTAGGTTTTACTTCATTATTTGCCTATGGTTCCCACAACCCTAGTTATGGAGTTTAGTTACCCATAGTCATAATCACAATATTCAATTATATGATATAAGAATTCATGTACTTACTTCAAGGAGAAAGAGTAAAATCTGAAAGTTTGCTTGATTAATCAGTAAAAGTCACCAACAATCAATGATAAAAGTCTCAATATAATCAATAATCTCTCAAAGAGTCTACAAAATAATCAAGAGTCTCACAATATTCAAAAGTCCAACAATGGTCCAGATTCTAACCTCAAAAACGAGGTTTTTCGAACTATTTATAGAAAATAAAAACCTAATTAAACAAGGATTCTAATTGCTGGAAATCTGTCAAAACGCGGTTGGGTCGACGGACATCGCGACGAATCATCGTGGTCACGACGGACCATCGGACTCCGTCGTCCCATACTTGTGCAATTTCTTCTGCTGCTCTCTTCATCACCCTCGCGACAAGTATGACGGACCGTCACAGGCACAACGGTCTGTCGAGGTCTTCGTTTCAAAACACTTAAACTCTTGGAATATGGGTATTGAGACTACTTCTCTGAACTTCATGACGAACCTGCAGGACGGACCGTCATAGACACGACGGACCGTCATGGACTCCGTAACCCCACACTTGGTTAGACTTCCCCATCTTCCTTCAGCAGCTGCACTATGCTGCCACCTACGGACCCTCACAAGCATGACGGACCGTCACAAGCTCCGTAGGTGGTCTCTTCTGCATTTCTTCGCTCACAAACCTCCGCATTCATCTTTGGACAGATTTCCTGCAAATAAGGAGAAACTTATATAAAATTAGCACAAAAAGGCTTTTGGACACACTAAACTTAAGGAAAAAGTATTAATAATACCGTGAAACCACGATATATCATTCACATAGAAAATTATGTAATACATCGCAAAAAACTACTATAGAAGATCTTTTTGCAAAAGATAAAAGTTTGGTGTAAAAAGAGATTTTTTAAAAGATCCCAAATAATGAGATTTGACCCAAATAATAGTTTTTTCTAGGATTTGAGAATTTGAATTATTTGTCAAATAATGGAAAATTTTATGGACAAACACTATTTGAAAATTTATCCCAAATTTTACTTAGTAAATCTAAGGCTAAAAAGGTCCTTAATCCCCCCATACCCCCACGGTATACTCCTTACACAGCTTGTTTAATGTGGTGGTTAGTAAAAAACATGTACTTTAGAGTGGCTAGTTCTGCTTTCGTTCTGAGGGAACTATTGACTGTTGATACTGCAATAAAACTTTGTTATCATTTAAAAATAAACCTATTTCCATCTTTCATAATATTAGTTATCCTATCATTGCACCCGTAGGTGTGACATCGAGGTCAATGAAGTAAACCATGAATTGAGACCTCAAGTAGTGATGAAAATAATGTCAAGTGATTTTGTCTTATAAGTTCTAGTGAAGTATATTACTCGGTACCTATATTAGTTGGAGGTACCAGGTACCCTAATTCTACACAATCTTACCCAAACACCATGGTAGTTAAAAGAAATTATTATCATATCATATGCATATTTGCATTTTGTACCCCGTTTCTACTCTTTATTATCTATCTACTTGAGTATATCTTGTTTAGATACTTGTGACATGTTTTCCTTATTACTTGTTGTTTATGCTTGTGTTTTCTTTGAACTCGATCGGCAAATGCCTGTTGAGTACCTTTTTCTTACGTATACTACACTTCTATTCCTGTAGTTTCACGACCTGATTACTCAGGTCATGATGACACCTACTACACATCACTTATCGATACCGGGAGCCATAAAAAAAGGATAACCAAGCGGAATCAACAACATCGAAGAAGATCATATAACAAAACAAAGATAGGTAATAAACAAAACCATACAGGAGCCATCCTAAGACCTAACATTAGTTAGTCGTTAAGAATCTAAACTGAAATAGGAGTACATGTGTTCCACAATTACAGAAAAGTACAGGTTATTTCAAAATACAATATGAGCACTAAACCTAGTCAAATAGACGGGAACTGGTAGCTCCAAATGCCAGGAGCTCACCCTAATCTCCGAATCCCAAGTTGCTCTGCACGAATCCAAATCAACTTTAATTTGCAAGGGATAAGAAGTGTAGTATGTGTACCAAAAATGGTACTCAGCAAGAAACGAGTGACTAAGCTCAAAATATAGTGCAATCTTAAACAAATTAGTAACTAAAAAGGAGATACAAAAAAAGATATGAAGTAAAGAATAGAAATAGTAAACAGGGCAAAAAAGGCAGATCAAAAACACACCTGGATAGCAAGCCAACAACCTAATCGCAAGCAGCTAAGGCCCACAACCAAAATTCTAAATTCAAAACCTACCAAATAACAATAAAACAATAGCAAAAAATAGAGTATAGTCAAATAATAACATAATTGGACCCTCATAAGCCCAGAAGGTGCAAACATCATAACCCAACCGACCCTATTAAGCGTAGGATACAAATAACAAACAACTATACATGTGATAGGTAAAGCATTGGAATGCACGGTGTTCAATTAAACCATCCGAAACCATAAAAGACAATAGTCTCGCACCCCAACTAGCAAGAAAGACGAATCAATCTAGGCTGCCCAACTATACTGTCCACTCCTAGAGGCATAAATAAAACCAAAAGCATGCAAGAAAGGACGTTGATGCGCCCAGTATACAATTTAAAATTGAGCATAACCCAATAATTCTAGTATGTCAAGTAGAAAAAGGAGAGCATACCTAATGCCTCGTAATCTAAAAAGTCAATTAGTAAAGTGATCTAGATACTATGACTCATATTAAAAACTAGTTAAGAATGAAATTTGAGGAAAATAGTATCTCATCATGAATGATAAATATGTCAATGCAACGACGGGATTGCACCACAAAATCTGAAAAAAGATGATCAAACAATGCAATGCATGCCACCAACATAATTCAAACAGGACACTCCAAATCAAATAATTATACAGACACTTAAACCACGCTACCAAAAAAGAGAGCACTAACTTGGGATCCAATTGGTACTCGCACATCGCCTAAGGCCCAGGAACATAATCATTAGCTCAATAAGAATGCGACATGCACACCGCAAATCAATAACCAAAGGGTGCAAGAAGAAAACTCACGGGACGATGCCATACCCCATTCATATTTCTCCAGTCCCAAACTGAGCACAGTTAGGACCAACCCACAGCTACTACGAGCCATAAAGGTCACAAGCTTCAATGCAAGAAGAACCATAAGAAACAAATCTTACACGGAGAAAATCATAACTACAAGGCGATACAACACAACCTAAAACATCTAATGTCCTGCCTACTATAAGGCAACTACAAATCAATAAAAAAGATCATATACTCCACAAGAGAAGTTACAATATTAAATAAGGACATCAACACCCACAATAAGTCCAAGGATCATATGGAATCAAGAAATGATGGAATAACAAGAGAAAAAATAAATAACTTGCAAATTCTATCCAAAATTACATGAAATCTATACTAGGAATTTCTAAGAAGCTCAATCAAAAAAATAGACTGAAGCCTACTTTTAAATCTAAACATGAGTGCTCCAAATCCATCACATATGACCAATCCGCATCTGAAACTCTCAAGGATAACACAAAATTATCAAATTATCAATCAAACGTCATCACAAACATTTTGACAGTAAAATCGCAATAATTAGAAACGGACCCAATAATTATTCAAAATGAGAATGTGGAATTCGTGCCAAGAACCCTACAATTTAATCCCAAAATAGGTCCTAAACTACGCCTCAAACTTGTGTCCGAAAATTGAACACAATTTGAGGCCCGAAAACATCCACAACAAATACAATAAAATTAACAAAAAAACAAAAGCAAAGGCAGCAACTTCGAGCTCAAATTCACGTCAATTGAGCGTTCATGAACAACTTGCAATCACCAACACAATTATCCATTCTCTCTTTGATCAAACAAAACTAATCATTCAAATTGTAGCTTGGAGGACCGAAAAAATCACCTTTTGAAAATGAGGGTAAAAAGCTAAAATTATGGGTATAATATACGAAATGGTTCTAAAAGTAAAATCCAATCACTAAAAGTCTAATATCTGGTCCACTAAAAGCCTGCAAAAGAGATCAACACTTAGCTAGTTTACTCCAACTCCAAATTATCCGATGAGGTGCCAACGATTCCTTCAGAACCCCGTGCATGCAAACATAATATGCTACCCCATCAAATTCAGCATTCCTCGCTGAAAACAACTATCAAAATTACCATCCAAGGCTTATTCAAAGATAAGTGTGTCCCACACCAAAGTTCCATTTTAAGCAAAAAAACATAAGAAGTCTCAAAATTAAACTACAAGCCCGAGAAACCGCACAAAAGGTTGTTCTTCACTGCTCTCAACATTCTGGATCTAAACGCACTGACGAAATTCTCATCCGAGCACGTTTGCTAAGAATGTTGACTAATGGAACATTTCAAAAACTGATACTTCGAGCCTACAAACTGCTCCGCCACAACAAATTTGAGCTAAATACGCTATCCTAATGGAAAATAAGCCTATAAACGACATATCAACATAGTCAAGTGAAGGTAGTGTCCCAAGAGTAACAACCCTATCATGAATCACAAAATCTACCAAGCATGAAAAAGAAAACCATGCATTCTAAAATAGAGACAACTCACAAATCCAACAAATTACCATGAACCCATCTTAAAGATGAATCTTCTTACTAAGTTTCCATTTCCGATCGGTCTAAGACCTTAAATCACCAATAAACACATCATTCCAACTCTAAATCATACACCGACTTCGAGGGCTATCATGTAACTATAAATAACCAACACAATAAAGCACAACAAGGGATTACACCTCATGTTTCCATCTTTTTATTTAACTCTAAGACCACACCAAATAGACGAATCCAAAAGGAGCTAAAAAAAGAAAGCACAACACTGCAATCAAGGAGAGAATAAAGCAAAGGAGAAATCAACAAAAAATATTCTGCCACAACTAAAGAATACAAACTACCAGACAGACAGCTTTGATAATTACAAATCTACCAATCACTACTCAAAAGGTACGTCTCACAACTAAGCCAAGTAGGCTGAAAAACATATAAGACTCAAATTGGGCAATGATGGTCTAGCCACCTATCAAACAAGGATCAATATTATAACAAAAGCACACAATAAGGGTTAAAAAGGGAAACTAGAAATCCCAAGGCCACAACTACAAAAGGACTATCAATGTAAAAGAATATGGAGTTGCTCCATCACTACTCCTAATTGAAGCAACACAACCTAGCCAATCCACTACTAAAATAAATCAACTACAGGGGCAAACCACATACATAATCCTCAAATCAAGATGACACAACAAGAAAGTTATAATAAGACAAACAACCACAATGGGCATAAAATCGAAAATCACACAAAATAATAAGCAATGGGATAAACCATAAAATCACATCTAAAGAAGGGCCACATGAAGTCTAGGCCTCTAACTATCCAACAAAAGCATAGATTGTACCATGCCAGACCTTAATATGAACACTTGATATAGTAATGGAAACACCCAAGGAATCACCTCTAGCTGAAGGAGTCGGTAACCCATAAGACCGATCTACATAAATGCCTATCATTATGGACCCGTGATGGGGACAAGTTGTAGGACGATGAAATAAATTCCCATAGGTACAACCGAATCCGACCACCACATCCTGGGACTACCAGAAGTCTGCAGTACTTGGAAAACAACTCCCACCAGGGGTACTAACTAGAGTAGTGGTCCAACTTTCCGTAATAATAGATACCTCTATAGCGTAAAGCCCAATGCAGAAAATGTGTTGATCTTCCCTATCTACATTTTTCATACTTAGGATGACAGTTAGAAAACTGCATTGGGGACTTACGACAATATCTTACATCGTGTCCTATCTTGACACACCCATACCAACCATTACTGTGAGCAATTGTCTGTAATGACCCAGCTGGAGTAACACAAGACCCAACACCAAAAGGTCCAAAATAATTAATATGAGAAGTTTGCCCACTCTGCTTGCTATTAGCAGCATGATCTACCTTAGAATCCCATGGAACTTGAGTTTCTACCTTCATAAACCTAATATGTCAAGAGAAAGATGTCCCTCACGTAATTGATACACATTTCAAATTGAATTTTTTTTCACCATTGTACTAATGGAAAATCATCTTACCACTATCATTGTAAGTCTCAAGGCATTCCTACTCTACAACCCTCTAATCAAACCCCTACTTAACTCCTAAACTGAAAGTAACATGTTGGGTTATTCCCAGTCCACTCTAAAATCCCAACGTATAGTCATTAATGAACGATAAACCTTCCTAGGGACCAAACAACCTAATTTTTCTCTAAGGAGCACCTACTGCACCAAAATTTCACCTAAGGTGTACCTTCAAAGGAGATAGAACCTTCTAACACTGTATATGAAGGAACCCAGGTAGCCAAAGACCCTGCCAAAGACTAGGCTTCTATCTCTCTCTCTAAATGCTAAGGAATGCCTCTGACTTATAGATTCAATCCTATAACGCCTCCTAGCATGATTACTTGCTGAAACTATAGAGTTATTTGTTGATGATCTACCGACGTCCATTGAATGTTATGTGCTATCAAATAAGGAGAAAGCAGGTTCCAAATAAGATGTTTTAGGGGTTACTCAAAGCAATAACACGTGATAAGAGTAAAAATTGAATTCCTATAAATTCTCTATAGCCACTCGAAGATAGAATTTACACATCTCTACACTCTGCTAGGCATTTTCTCTTATACCAACGATGTTGATCAACCTAGAACTCTGATATGAAATTATGATGACCCAATTTTTTTAGGTCATGATGGCACTTACTACACCGGAGTAAGCCTTACCTAGCCCAAAGCTCTAAGATACAAACTGTCGGGTGGAACCTTAATAACAAGAAGTAAGAGCTTAGAATAAAGTAGAGAAAATGTAATCAACAAAACCATACAATAACTATTCCAAGACCTGGCATGAGTTAGTATTTTATCATCTAAACCAAAATATGAGTACAAGGCTTCATAACAAAAAGAAAAGTATAGGCTGTCTCTGCATATAATATAAAGACTAAGCCTAGGCTAACAAACAAAATTGGTAGCTCCAGACGTTTGGAGCTCACCCTAATCAAAATTCCAACTTGCTCTGTATGACTCCAAATCAACGACGATAACTCAAATGCAATCTCCTGGGGACTGAAGTGTAGTATGAGTATGCTACTAAGAAAGCAACGACCGACGAGTCAAAAAGATAACACAAGAACAAATTACAAGTACTAAGGAAATAATAGTAAAACTAATTAAACAAGAGATACAAAAGTAGCAAGTAAGTAAATAATAGAAATAGCAAAAAAGAGTAAGAAGTTGTGTCAAGAACGCACCTGGAGCAAATAACCTAATCATAAGAAAATAAGATACCAAGTCAAATACTAGTGTCATGAGGACATACAACCACAATGCTAAAGTCAAAACCTACCACGTAACAATAGAAAACTAATAGGAATTAAATATAGTCAAAAAAATAACCTAAGCGGACCTGGTAAGCCCGAAATATACAAACATCAAATATAACTTAACTGACCCCTATAAACAAGAGGGTACAAACAACAAAAAAGTATGCTAGTCATTGGTAATGCATGAAAATGCATGTTGAGCAACAGAATTATCCTAAACCATCTAGTCAACATTAAACTTTGCTAGCAAGAGTGACAAATAAATCTAGACCACCAGCAACACATTCCACTTAAAGTGGTGTAAGCTAACCAACTAGAAAGAGTGACTCAAGGGTGTCTCAACTCCTATGAGGATCTCAGGTATCATAGTCGTTGAGCCAACACATCCACTTCGAGGGACGTAAGCCACCTAACTAGCAAGAATGGCCCAAGGGCATATGTAAATCCAAAATCATGCAATAAAGGGCATCGATGCATGGGTAGTCAAGTAAAAACTAAGCACAACCAAATGCCTCTAATATCTCAAGAAGAAAAAGGAGAACGTCTATGACACCTTGTAATATCAAAAATCAGTAAGACAAGTGATCCAGGTGGTATAACTCATATTCAAACTAGGTTACAAATAAAATTGAGTAAAAAGGTATCTCATCATGATGGATAAATATGTCAATGCATGGGACAGGATCATACTGCAAAATCCATGGAAACAAGAAAACAATGCAATGTATGTCATTACAAACATTGCAAGAAGGCACTCCAAATTAAATAATTATACAACTACAAAACCACGCTATCAAAGCATAGAGTACTAACCTTGGACCAAACAGTTCTCGCACACGGCCTCCGGCCCAACAGTTTAATCATAAGCTCAATAGGGATACAACATGTCCACAACAAATCAACAACCAAAGGAATCAAGAAGAGAATTTCAAAATAATAAAAGGGGAGAAAAATCAAGGGATGACGCCCTACCCCAATCACACTACTCCAGTCCCAAACTGAGCACAACTCAGATAAGCTCACGACTAGGTCAAGTCCTACCATGGTCACAAGCATCAATGCAATAAGACAACTTAAAAAAAGCCATACATGAAACATATCATATATATGACGCGATAAAACACAAACTAAAGCATCTAATGTCCTTCCTAATCTAAGGCCACCACGAATCAATCCTAACAAGAATAAGAAAGATCATCTACTCCACAAGTGAAGCCACAGTCTGAACTAAGGAACCAAAAACCCACAATAAGACAAGGCTCTTGGAGAATCAAGAAACAATGAAATAGAAAAAAGGGAAATTAAATACTCGAAAAACTACATCTAAAATTACATGAAATCTATACTAGGCATTATCTAAGAAACTCAATCAAGACCAAAGCCTACCACAAAGCCGAACACGAGTGTTCTGAATCTAATACACACGATCACAACAATTAGAATAGAACCAAATTTTAGTCAAAATGAGAATGTAGGACTCACATCGGGAAACCCAAAATTGACTCCATCAAAAGGTCTTAAACTATGCCTCAAACTTGTGTTCCAAAATTTAACACAATCTGAGGCCCGAAAACAACCACAACAAATTTAACAAGAAAAATAGCAAATGCAGTAGCTTCGAGCTCAAATTCACCTCAACTGAAGGTTATTAAACAACTTCAAATCACTAACCCAAGTAGCCTCGCTCCGAATTATCATAAGGGACTTCAAATCATTGAAATTGGAACTCAAATGAGGGAGAAATCACCTTTTGAAAATGAGGGTTGAAAGCTAAAATTTCTGGATATCAAGCCTGAAACTAGTAACTAAAAGTCAAATATCTCATTACTAAAAAATTGCACCATATATCAATATTTTAGCTGGTTTGCTCCTACTTTGAATTCTTAAACGGGGTTTTCAAGAACCTGTGCATGCAAATTTATATATGCTACCCCATTGAATTTGACATTTCTAATTCATTGGAACTATCAAAACTCCCATCCTAAATGCTCCAATGAAAAGTAGGTCCCACACCAAATTTTGTTTAAGCTAAAAAGCATAGAAACTCAAAATGAGAAAGAAAACCTCGGAAGCCCCCACGAAAGGTCATTCAAGAAAAACCTCAACATTTTGAAGGTAATCGCACTAAAATAATTCTCATGCAAGCAGGTTTATCCAGATTGGTTACTTAAGTTAACCCTTTGCTTAAGCTTAAAAGTTAAAACGCCTAATGACACTTATTCACACCAGATGTCTTGAGGCCGGAACCAACTATGCCCCTATCCTAAAATGGCTCTGTTGGTGCTGATTAAATCTTTAGAATTGAATTCCGAGGCCATCTTCTTCACACAATTTTCGACGCAAACATGATATAAAAAGAACCCTATCCATGCTAAAAAGAAAATGTCATTGAAAGATTGAAATTTCTACTGAAAACAATTTTATGAATTTGTGAATAAAATATATGCGTAATATATATTTATTAAAATATGGATAGATGCATTTTCATATGAAGCTTGTTATATTGCATACGGTTAAAACATATGCTCTAGTTTAGTTAGAGACTCGCACTGGTAATGCTTAATGAAAATATCTAAAATAAGAAGAAGGAAGTACGGAGAAAAAAGGGAAAACTTATTATTTTTCTTGACTGGATGATTATAGAATGAAGCGAACCCCTTTATGGTGGAAAATTGACTTGATCCCAAAGTTAGGGTTCCAGAATTTTCACTAAAAGATAGTCATTCACTATATTTATAATAATAATATAATAATAATAAAATCTCAGCTAATAATTTTTAACTAATATAAATATAATAAAAAGTTAAATAGATAACCTAAAAATATAATTTAAATAACACTATATTATTTATTGAATTAAAAAAAAAAAATTGTCAATTTTTTCTTCTTTTTTAATAAAAAATAATAGCATAAACTGTGGCTCGATTTTTTGTAGTTTTCAAATATTTTATAGTAAACTTACTAAAATAAGATTAAAAAAATCAAAATACTTAATCCAAATATAAAAGAAATATTTAAGCACCTAATTTTGTGCAAAACATTAAGTGTGGTAAAAAAATTACGTATCGATAATAGTCAACAATAGTTATAAAAACTAATACATTGTCAATATATTGTTTATTATAAGGATTCTTTAATTTTTATCAATTTATCTATCAAGAAGAAAATTGTTTTTTAAAAAAAAAAATTGTTAACGAAAAAACTCTCTCCAACATTGATGCTGGATTACATTGATATTCTCCACAGACTTGAAAAATGAAATACAAGTGGATAGTGCTATTGGTTTTGATAGAACATTATTTGATGAATGAGAAAACTCCAAAATGCAATCATCGTTATTTAATGGACCATAATAGTCACTCCTAAGACTACTTCACGATCGTTCTTGATTCAATATTCCAACCAGACAGCACATGAAAGTAGAGATTTCTTTGATGCAACATGAAGTTTCTTAAAATATATAAAGACAAACTATTAGTTTTCTTCAATCTATATGTAGATTTTTTTGTGTGCTAGTGTTAGAGCATTCATATGAAAACGCTTAGGAAATAATCATTGAGAGTAGTTTTATGAATAGAGAAGGAGAGAACACTTTGAATTGCTGCAACTTCTTTTTAGCTTTTCTGTTACCTAAATGTATAGAGCATAAAATGACTTTTGTTTTTATTATTAATTACATTAAATTAGTATTCTTCAAATTAATGACCCAGTTAATATTTATAAATAGTGACTTTCCTATTTGATGTTGATTCAACATATATGAATAATGATACAGTATCTTCATTTGCTTGGAATTGTAGATTATTGAAATTTCATTCAAGTGCATTTAAGCACTTTTAGATTCTAATTGATCTAAACCTAGTATTATAATGAGAGGTAATAAAAAGAGTTTTTGTATTTATTATATGATTTTTATTTCTTGTGAATTGATTTTATATATTTTTTTTATACATTGTTGATAAGAAAAAACAGAAATTAGTTTAACATAAATTTCTATTACAATCTTTTTTTAGCTATACTTAACTTTTGTAGGAAATAAATAAAAAAAAGGTACAAAAAATGCAAAGAAACAATTAAACGACATCAAATATAAAAGAATATCACCGCCTTGCAATAATTACCAGCAAATATATCTATATATAATAGAAAAGGAAAAACGGCACGTGTGAATGCCACAATTATTCTTAAATTTTATTATCTTTAATTAATTTAAATAATAAATTTAATTTAAATAAATTCCATTTTTAAAAAACAAAATAACAATTTAAAACAGTTTTTTTTTAAAAAAAAATACTGCTTCATTTTTTATTGTATTGGAGCAATTATAAGAACCGACGAAAAGGTGGCTACTTTATTGTTATTCACTAAATTTTAAAATACTTTTAATCACATATTATTATTTTAAGTATTAGTTTGTGTTTTAATTAAATAGGAATGATAATTATTATACGTGATTTTTATAGATGCATAGTAATTGAAATATTTGTCATATTGTTTTTCCTACATAAGAGTTACTTTATAAGTCATCACGTAAGGGAATTCCTAAAATATTTAATTCATAAAACATATTTTATTAATTAATATTTAAATTTGAATTTGCGAATTTAAAATTGTCCAATACATACCCATTTTTGTGAAATCTCTAAATCTATTCAATTATTTGTTTTTAAAAAAAATATTTTGGTTTTTTTCTAAAAATAAAAATAAACTTTAACTCAACCACTTGCTTAACTTTCTATTCCCAAAAAACTCAACCGTATTACTAGTATATCTAACAGCTTAACTAAATATGTTCATTAGTTTTTTCTTTTCAATGAAATTTTAATGAAAAAAATGCATCTCAATCAAAGATGGTCAAAACAATAATAATCCTTACCCGTCATGAGAAGGCAAATTTTTGCATTTTCCTCTTCTTTTTTCTATTGTGTTATGTGGCTTATATTATCAATACGTGTACTTTGTTTTGAAAGCTATAGAACTTGAAGATGATATGTTGGTTTTCTCAACAAAATTATAAAAGATGACCGATTGATGAAGTTGGGATAAATAATTTTTTGTGATGAATATATATATATTTGAAGAAGAAGATCCACTTTCAAGACTATATCCTATAACAATGTCAAGCATATAATATATATGTATGTACATATAATAATATATGGTTCTTTATTTACCCCGTACTTCACATATTTTATATCATAATTTTAATTTTTTAGTATACTAATCATATAAAGAGTGATGATTATAGTGAACATTAATATTTTTTACGGAAAACGGTATAAAATATCCTTAAAGTATTAGAAATAGTATAAAACCGTTCTCCATTCATTTATTGGCTCCAAAATACCCTTCTCCATTCATTTATTGGCTCCAAAATACCCTTCTCAATCATCTATTGTCTACAAAATACCCTTGTCATCCACCTTTGGATTTAAAATTGACCATTTATTTAACAGTTTATTAAATTTAAACTATTTAAATATTTGTGGCTTATATTATCAATACGTGTACTTTGTTTTGAAAGCTATAGCACTTGAAGATGATATGTTGGTTTTCTCAACAAAATTATAAAAGATGATCGATTGATGAAGTTTGGATAAATAATTTTTTGTGATGAATATATATATATATTTGAAGAAGAAGATCCACTTTCAAGACTATATCCTATAACAATGTCAAGCATATAATTTATGTATGTACATATAATAATATATGGTTCTTGATTTACCCCGTACTTCACATATTTTATTTCATAATTTTAATTTTTTAGTATACTAATGCTCAACTATTTGTTATAATATAACTTGTTAATACTATTTATAAACAAATTCACTACCCACCCATTATTTATTAAACCCAAATTAATAAACCCCCCTATTACTAATGCAACAACAAGAAGGTTACTATCAATGAGTGTTTCTAAAAATTTGAGGCGACAATGTCTATAGAAGTAAAGTATCATATATACATTCATCAAATTCTCATTCAAAACATATCTAAATAAAAATTACCGGTAAACTTAAAAGTCTGATTATGTTTATCTTAATTATTCCTTCGTCTCAATTATGTGATGTTACAATATATATATATTTTTAAAAAATAATATATTAAAATTTTAATATTTAAAACAAATCATAAATATTTATAAAATTATATTTTAAAACAGTGCATGAATTATTCGGGATGTACTACTTCTTTACATTTAGTCATAAATTCGAATCAAACTTAAAAGAGAATCCTAGCGAAAGTGACCTCCTAAATAAGCGGCTCAACCTAAATTTAATTGGGGCTTCTATTCGGACTCCAATAATTTTGGAAGTCATTTTCATGAATCTGTAATTTTGTTGTGTTTTAGTAGTGTTTAGGGCGATCTTTATATAGAATTGGTTCATTAATTGGGTGTGTAGTGGGTTTGTTTATGAATAATATTAGTAAATTAAATTATAACCAATAGTTGAGCGCCAAGTATGTTAAAAAAATATTTAAATAGTTTAAATTTAAAATTGTTAAATAAGTGGTCAATTTTTGTCATCATCAAAAAATGGACGTAATGACACTCGTCTTATGCCACCAAGACAAGTCAGCCTAAAACTCAAAAACATTACACTAAAATGCGGATATTGTATAATAAGCTCAAATATATCCCCAAAATTTGATTTTCACGTGTATAAGCCTCTAAAATATTACAATTGATTCAAAAGAAAACACTAGTCTCAATGAACTTATTTCTAGAATAGAACAAGATCATAACTAAGGAGAAAGAAAGTCCGCTGAGATGACAAACAACTACCTCACAAATCTCCAAGAAGCCTCGGAAAAGAAGAAAATGACAAGTAATACAAAAATTCAGGCTCGTAATCCACAAAAAAATTGTAGAAGCAAAGGGTGAGCACCAAACCACACGGTACTCAGCAAGTAAATCCCTAAACACAAGCTAAGGGAACAGAATACGGGTACTTCTACCACCCCAACCGAACCTCCACAACTACAACCTGCACAAAAATTAGTTCAACCTAACAACTCACATTTTACATAGCACATAGTTCAACAACAATACTTCGACAAATTACATATCATCAACAATACTTTGACAAATTACATATCCTCAACAACAACACTTTAACAAATTACATATCCTCAACAACAAAACTTTAACAAATTACATATCCTCAACAACATGCTCAGTATTCACCAATCACCAGTTCCACGGAAAAGCATTCACAAGATCAGTAAAAAACACAACATCAAGTTCACTAATGATAAGTATGTGCAATGTCAAATATAGTGATGCATGTCTGACCTAGTGATACACACTTGTTGTCTCTTAGTCCGGGACCCATGGAGGACATATCTGTCCATGCATCCATCGCGGTATGCGATACAACCCTCGATAATAGTAACCATTGCGGCACGAGACACGTCCCTCGAAATATAGTATCAATTGCGGCGCGCAATATAACCCTCAAAATGGTACATCCTCTTTAAATTCTTATTCTTTCTCATGTCACATAACACTTGTCACAACTATGTTTTAGAACAATGCAAATGACATGTTCACACATAACCATTTTCATAACATTGCACAATTCACAACAATACAATTATGATATCACACCAACAATAATTTAACAAGCCTTCAAACCTTTCTCAATCCATCACACATAAACAATTAAGCAAATTGCTAATTATACCCCTTTTTCATCATTAGAACTATTCAACGTGGACAAGTTAACCCTCACCAAGTCTCATTACTCCCAAACATATACCACAAGGAAATACACACATTCTATATACTTAACAAGAGTTTAGAAATCCACTTGCCTCAATTAGTGAACAATTCACTCCGGGACTTGAGCTTTTCATTTTCTTTGAGCTTCCAAACCAATGCAATCTATCCAAATACATCGTAACAATAAAATTTCAAAACTATCAACACCCATATTACTAGTTATAGCCTAGACCCAAAAATTTATTCAAATTTACAATCAAGTTTCTAAATTTCAAATTTAGGGTTAAACTTCAATTTCTCCAATGTCACAATTTTAATAGTATTCATACAATATAATATATTAAATATTTGATTTTTATATTCCAAATTATCAAGTTAGGCTAATTATAGAACATCATCGTTATAAGATATTTGTTGCAAAACTATAAACTACACCATGCACCAATCATTGGCATTAATTAGCCAATGATTAAACTGTAGGTTTGCCCCCAAAAAGGATGCAACACCACCATAAATTCCAACCTTTCTTTCAAATCCAATTAACATAATGCCATAACATTTATTCCATATCTAACAATAAGATATTAAAGATTAGTAATTTATCTGAATGTGAACCTTTCTGCTTCACGATGATCGCCTCTCACAGCTAATTTTTTATTCTTATTTTATTTATTTTTTCTAATTTATTTATATATTAAAAGTGACAAATCCTACTATTTATTCTAATAAATGAATTAAACTTAGGGTATTAAATAAATTATCACTTAAGTTCATTAACTATCAGTTAAGTCAATTATCCACAAATATCCATCAATTAATTAACTCAAGTTACACAAATAGTTCAAAATTCTCAAAAGTGATCATGAATGACTTGGGGCAACTATTGGAAGGTGTAAAATGGTAATTTCACGAAAATTTCTAAAAATGACATTCTGGGTTATTACAATTTTGAATTCAATGGTGGATGACAAGAGTATTTTGGAGCCAATAGATGGATGAGAAGGTCATTTTGAAATCAACAGGTGGATGGATGATATTTTTGTACCATTTTTCAATACTCTAAAAGTATTTTAGTGTATCTAAGCTTGAATTCAAATTCTTCATTCTAATTTTATTTATTTAATTTTTTAATGACAATAAACACACTAAATTATTGTGAAAAAATAACATATTTTTTTTATATATAAAGAATATTACCGATAGTTATGTCAAATGATTGTGCTGATGGCATGAACTTCAATTGAAAGTAAAATAAATCCATATGTTCACTGCATATTTCATATTTTTTTATTTCTTAATTTTATTTTTAATAATAATAGTTTCGAATATATATATAATTATAATAAATATTTTAAGTTTCTATTTTATTTTTAAAATTGTAATGAATTATTTAATATAAGGGAAAAGGCTTAAAAATGCTATTAGAAATGTCCTTCTTCCACCTATTAATTTTGAAATGCCTTTAACGTTTTATTTAGATTAAAAATATCCTTAAGTTAATAGAAATATGTCATGGAATTTAATAAACAGATGGTCAATTTTCATTGGTCCACATCATTATTTTTTCAAATAAAAAGACCCACCCAATTAGGTAAATTCAAATCAGTGTTTGATTAGTCTTAGCATCTTTTACTCGTTCCTTGAGGGATTTCTTTTTCGAAATTGGGGAATTAGAATTTGCCTTGTGTCGGAACAGAGAGTCAAAGAATGAGTGAGGCGGAAATTAGGAGGATGAAGCAAAAAACGATTTCGGTGCTTTGGCAAAGAGAGGGAAGATCTTGATTAAGCCTGATTATTAGAGGATTTCATTGACCTATTTTTCAATTTTCGCAGTAATTTTATCGTAGATGCTTTAGTAAATCTGTTAATTGTCTGTGATATAGCTACAACATCAGTTTTCTTGTATGAATTTGCTAAATTTTGACTTCTCTTGAGTAGATTTTTCATGGGCAGAATTGTGCATTGACTGTTTATTTTCGCTAAAGAAAATCTATTAAACAATGTTTTGACTCTTTTTCTTCAAAAAATAGTAGTAATGAATGGCTTCAAGCACTTCCACGAGCATAGTTGTGGATTTTGTGAAAACTGATAATAAAGAGTTTCAGCAAAAAGGAATGTTGCAAGATTTCTAGCTTTAATATTTTTCGCCAATGAAACGGGTTTTAGTTCGGGTTTAAATTTGGGTAGGGCTTTTTATTTGACGTGGACAAATAAAAATTGACCATTTGTTTTGTGAAATTTCATGTCATATTTTTGTTAACTAGAGTACATTTTTGAACCTAAACATTAACTTTAAAGGTATTTTTAAATCAAAGGATAGAAGGAGGACATTTTTTAACAATTTCTAATATATTAATGACATTTATGAGCCTTTTCCCTTAATATAATTACGGATTACATAATTAATTTAGAATGTAAAATAAAATTAAAAAAAATATGTTACATTGCAAATGTTAATAAAGTGTTTAAATTAATAGATTATTTAAAATAATTTGAATACATTTATTGTGATTTGTATCCTTTTAAATAGATAAAATTTTAACGAGGATTTTATTACTAATAGAATTGTAATAAATTTAAAAAAAATTAATTTAATCAAAGACAAAAACTGACTTTATAGTTGCTACCTAAAGGGAGTAAAAACAAACAATATTTACTATTTAGTTGTAATCAAAGTTTGCAAATAATTTTTTATCAGTATGTAATGTAATTTGGTTATATTTATTAATCAACTGTTATTGTTATTTTTATTTTTTTTTTTATTATATAGAAGAGTCACGTGGTGGATGATCACTGTCACTTTAGCAAATTTGACTTCCTATAAGGTTAAAATGGTAATTTTTTTCACAAGTTTTTTCTTATCTGATGAGATATATATGCAGTAGATTTTAGAATATTTGTAATAGGACACATACATTTTTCCTTGGTATACATATTCAGTAGTTTCTAGAATACATCTCCCTCTTTCACGTGGTTTTATTTTTCTCTCACGATGCATTCTCATCTTTTCATATACTTGTAATGGTCCATAGCCACATTTGTAGAGCTGTAAGTTTTTTTACAAAGTGCGTCGGCGGTGGTGCTACTGTGGCGGAGGAAAGTTTACTTCAAAGTCACTCACTTGTGATCCCAAATTGCATTTCAAAGTGTATGAATTAATGGTATAATTTTTGTCTATTTATTTTTCCATAAAGAATCTCTAATTTATTTTCCTGTAATTGAGTAGTAGGAATTGTGACACGTGATGTTCTTCCAATTCTCTTCAAATTTCCAATTTCATGAATGATGTTACTGTTGTAGTGCTTGACTGTTCTTCGACCATAGTATTTTTTTCTTTTATTTTAGATGTAATAATTTTTTTCTCCTTACTTTATTTTCAGCTTCGATTTACAAAGATGAAGGGCCCAAAAGTGGGTTTACAAATTTCCATGTGATACACACATTCTTGGTTTGGAAAATTCTCTCTTCGATGCAGTGAAGGAAGGATAAAGAGTAAGATCAGCAATCGTTTGAACATTTTCAGAGTTTTGTTTTGATAACACACTTTTTCAATTATAATTTTTCAATCCCCATAATTATACTTTTGATGAAACCTTTCAAATTGCAAATGATTAATATAACTTAGTAGTCGAGTCATCCAATTACAAGTTTGTTCTTTTTATTAAATGCTAACTTTCACCGTAGTTAAATGATTAGTTGAGTGTATTATTCGATTTCGATAAATAGTACAACCAGAAATCATCAAAGGGAATAGTTTGTATTCTTATAAAAATTTTCTTGATTGTTTTTTTCTCCCAATTTCTCGTGAACCTTATAGGTAGTTTTGATCATTTTACCTAAGAAATATTTTCGTTTGTAAATGTAATATTTTGAGCAAACCAGTCAAAGTATCATCATCGCTTGGACACAGAAACCTCTTAGCATTACTATCTTGGCTTATGGAAAATTCTCATTTTTGACCGACATTTCTGTTCTCTTGTAAAGAAAATAATTGGGCTATCTTTTGTTATCAAAAAATTTAGAGTATCTATTTTTGGATCACAATGGATAAATTTTACTATTTTGATATCTATCCTATAATTAAATAGTATCTTTTATAAACAAAACCTATGCAATTATTCTAGCCGAAATGCTATCATTTTTTTGGACAGAAATTAGTTCAATGTTTGACTGATGGTTGTAACGTGTTTGTTTGTTGAATGGTGGTTAGTAGAGAGGTACCAAATATGGTTTTAATTCTCTCTCTCTCTCTCTCTCTCTCTCTCTCTCTCTCTCTCTCTCTCTCTATATATATATATATATATATATATATATATATATATATATATATAGATATATATATATATTTCTTATTGTGGATCTTGTTGGATTTTAAAAAGGTGTGAATGAAAAATGAAGAGTTGCGACTTTTATGAAGAGTTGTGATTTTATGAAATGTTGCGACTTTTATGAAAAGTTGTGACTTTTTATGAAAAGTTGGGACTTTTATGAAAAGTTGCGACTTTTATGAAAAGTTGTGACTTTTATGGAAAGTTGTGACTTTTATGAAAGGTGACGAACTTTCTGAAAGATTGTGACTTTTCCAAAGGTTTGTGACCTTTCCGTTAAGGCACAATAAGAACCTTTTCACAATGCCCTTTGTTTTCGATAAATTGAGGGATTTCCTCTCATTTTAATATAGAATTCATTGACTTCTTCTTCAACTACTAAATCTATTATTTTAAGTGTACTTTACTGCCGTTGAGTGGTTCGCTGACACCGGAGTTTTTGGTATCTATACTCTGGTGATTGAGATCATTTTACCCTGGGAGGTCATATTCCAAATCAAACCTCGGATACTAGAGGGGAATAATTTCCTTAAGGGGACACTGTGAATTTAGTGGACTTGATCTTTTTCCTATTAAAAATTTTCAGATTCTGGTACGTGTTTTACAAACTTTAGATTTGTGAATTAATTTCAGTTCTTCTATTCTTTTGTTCTTCACTAGTTCATTAAACATGGTAACTTCGTGTTTCTGCAAAGTTTGTTGGAATCAGTAAGATTCTTTAGACACATATTAGCAACAATTCTTCTTTAAGAAAAATATTTCGTATATTTTTTTAAAAAAAATTTGTTTCTGATTCTAGTTTCGCTACTAGTTTTAATTTTCTAGTTGTGAAAATGTTTTTAAACTTTGTTTTCTTACAAAGATATTCAAAGTTTTGTTCTAAGTATGTTTGGAATACAAGATGAACAACAATCTTAAGGAAATTTTTATACTGTTAGTATTTTTTTGTATTCTACTGATTGAGAGAATCTGATCATGGAAGTAGAAGATAAATGCATTACTTCTCCATGATTCGTTGCTCTGTTTTAGCAAAGTCGAAATGAGAATGTATTCCGTTTAAAGATTATCAGGTAACCTTCTTATTAAATTATCTAAGGAGGAAAATAGTTTCTAAGAGTAATCATCTTTGATTTTTTTTTATTATGTGTATCTTTGGAAAAAATTTGCAAACCATATGTTGTGGAATGTATTTTACTTCGCAGATATTGTTGCTTATAAAATTCTTTAGTTTGCAAAAATGAGAGATGCATATTTTTGTTTGATAAAATAGTATGTTAAATTGTTATAGTTGGAAGACTATTTGATAAGAAAAACATTTCTATGTGATAAAGAATATGTGTTATTATGTTTGGAGAAAAAAAAAGTTTTTTGTAGTTTTTTACTCCATGAGAAATGTTAGTGTGTCTGATTTTTTGTAGATTAAAAACTTTTGTGGTTTTATACTCTGGATAAATTGGACTCTGCAATTGGTTTGAAGAATATGAAAACTTCACATAATAAGTCAGGGTTGTACTTTTGATTTTTTATAAACTTCAATGTAACATAGAAATAAATTGTACAATTTTGTTTTGTCCTTATTGTTAATATTTAAAATACTAAGTGGCATGTCTATTTATGATAGAGAAAAAATACAAGTGACTTAGAATTTGTGATTTTGTGTCTCTATGGAATGAACGTTGACATTGTGTAAACATTGTCAAAGAGAATTGCAGCACTATAATTCTTTCGTAGAATAATGTTTCCAACATTAAAATATGTGAAAAAACTATTTTCAAATACTTGAAAAATATTTTTGAGATCACATTTGAAATGTGGGGGTTATTTGCTTATGATTAGACTTGGTGTCTAATTTAACTTTGGAACAAAAGATATGAAATTCAATGATACTTTTGTATTATGTTATACCCACAAAATTCTTGGAGTACATTTGGTATTGTGGTTGTTGAGTTTCTCTATTACTAGTATATCGTGTGACTAGTATGAAACATCCAAATTATATATATACTTGTTCAAAATAATTGTGTTCTTTTATGAAAAAAAAAATCACTTAAAATGTTGTGATTTTTCATGAAAAGATATGTCTATTATAATAAAAGTATTTGCATAGACATGAATATTGGTGAATAGTCATTTGTTATGTTTTTGTAAAAATAACAGTTGGACTATATCTTTATTGAACCCGGTGAAACTTTGTTCATAGGTAGTTCTATAACAATCACATTGAAAGTTATGGAAATGTCCTTCTGAAAAGGATATTTGACAATCTAAACAATGTTTGTATCACACAAAATTGTAAGAAATAGGAACAAAATATTAGTGAGGAAAAATTTACCTCGCGAAGAGCTTTTCAAACTCAATGTTTTTATTTGTTCTTACTTGCTTGAGTCAATGTTTGTGACATGAACACTTGGGGCATGTCAATTACAAAACCTTGTAAGAAAAACTGATCAACTTAGAAGTTTTGCCTAACTTTGAGTGCAATAAATAAAAATACCAAGTTTTTGTGGAATCTAAGTATGTTGAGCATTCTTATAAATCTGTTGAAAGGAATTCGAATCCCTTAAAATTGATTTACACTGACATTTATGATATGAAGTTAACACCATCTCATGATGGGAAAAAGTATTTGTTACTTTTATTGAGAATTGCATTAGAAATGACTATGTCTATTTGTTAAATGGTAAAGATGAAGCAATAGAAATGTCTAGACAATGTAATATCGAAGTTGAAAATCAGTGTGAAAAAATATATAAAAAGTGATTAGAATGGAGAGTATAAATCTCATTGTGCAGAAATATATTTGGAAAGTGAAATATCAAACTACTGCCATATTCACCTCAATCTAATGAAAAATCGAACGTTGAAAGAAATGATGGATGCATTATTTATAAGTTCGGATTTACACAAAACTTGTGTGGAGGAACTATCCCTACTGCAAAAAGGATCAACAACAAGTTTTGTCCTTTTAGAAAGAAAGCGATTTTGTTTGATCAGAATACAATCTTTTCCATATGAGAAATGGAAAGAAAGGAAATCCAACTTGAAATATTTCAAAGTGTGGGGGTATCTAGTCAAAGTCCAAGATCCTATTGCTAGAAGAATTAAAATAGGACCTATGACTGTGGACTATAAAATTAGACTTGAGTAGTCTAGAGAAGGGTCTAAAAGGCCTAGGAAATGAAAAGGATAATGTACTTAATAAAGAGATTCAGAGGCTTAGTAAAATGTTAAAAGACATTTACTTCCTTCGAATATGATTTTGTAACATTTTCTGTGTCTTCTGTAGACTTATCCTTTGGAAAGATGGTGTCAATAAACAATATTGAAAGTTAATTGATCTTCTTCAAGAAAATAAACCTTTGGGTTCAAAATGAATCTTTAGAAGGAAAAATAACAGTTGATGGAACTGTTGAAAAATATAAAGCAAGACTTTGTGTCAAATGCTTTAAAAAAAATAATTAAGATTTTGATGTTGTCGATACATATACTCGTTAGTAATTAGAATTACATCCATTCGGATGCAAAAATTATTACTATGGTATATGACCTCCAAATTCATCAAATGAATGTGAATAGAACTTTCTTACATGTAGAATTGGAGGAAGAAATTTACATGGAACAACCCGAAGGTTTTGTGGTACCTGGGTAAATAAAAGAAAGTATGTGAACTTGTTAAATCACATTATGGAAGCACCAAAACAATGACATAATTCAATCAAACCATGTCGGCAAATGGATTGAAGAATGATGGAAGTGATAAATGTGTTCACATTAAAATCATAAGGTCATTGTTTGTTTGTATATTGGTGATATGTTGATCATCAATAGAGACACTAATGACATAAATGCTACTAAACGTATGCTATAAAGCAAGTGGAATGAAAATTATTGGAGTTGCTAATGCGATCTTAGATATAAGAATTCGTAGAACTACATAATGTTTAGCATTTTCACGGTCTCATTGCATTGAAAACGTACATAACTAGTTCAAATATTTGAATGTCAATATTGTCAAGTGTCCAATAAATGTGAGTTTTGCATTTCAAAAGAGTGAAAACAAAAGTGACTCACAATTGGATTGTGCTAGATTTTTGGGAAGCATGATGTATATCATATAATGTGTGCGATCAGATATAGCATTTGCTATTTTAAACTGAGTCCGTTCACAAAGTGATCCCAAATAAATTCATTAGATGACAATAAATAGAGTTTTGGAGTATTTAAAATAATACTTAAAACTATGTCTTGCATTATAACAATATCCAACAATATTGAAAGATATAGTGATGCAAATTGAATCATCGGAAGAATGAAGTAAAATTCACGAGTGGATATGCATTTACTATTGGTAGAGGAGCAGTCTCTTAGAAATATTTCATAAGAGACATGTATCGCTAGCTCTACAATGATCTTTGAGCTAGGTACTCTAGATAAGGCCGGTGAATAAGTTAAAAGACTCCGGAATTTCTTGATAGATATTCTATTTTGGCCCAAACCATTGGCATTAGTATGCATACACTTTCATGGTCAAGATGCAATAGGTAGGGCATGGAGCATGACGTATAACGGAAAGTCTCGTCATATACGCCATAGAAATGATACTGTTAGAAAACTACTCTCTAGTGGAATTATCAGAATTGACTATGTAAAGTCAAAGGATAATGTGTCGGATCCACTTACAAAAAGGCCTAACTAGAGAGAAAGTCAAAAGATCATCTAAGGGAATGAATTTACGGCTTAGGACAAGTCATCATGGCGGTAATTCTATCTAGCAGACTGGAGATCCCAAGAGGTAGATTCAAGGAGAAAAACAAAGTTGTGAATGACGGTTCGGCATTGTCAATAAACTCAATCCATTCTCATGATGAAGACAATGCTCAGGGACAATGATACAACATTAAGGCTTGTTAATAAGATAATAAAGCTTAATGGTTTTAATGATTTGCTAAGTTTGGAAAAGTTGACCAAATAGTGTATCTACGCGATAACACGGTTAGAAATCACCTATGTGAGTGTGACGTGTAAGCCGCTTGAAAGAAGATGATTGTCAAAAGCCCATCACTCTATACACTCATGATATCAGGAGGTGTTCATGGCTAAAATGAACACAACCGTAAGAGCCATAAATGGTAAAGGGTTAATTATGTGACGTATGGTTGTCTAGGTATACACCAAAGTTCGACGGTTCAAAGATATCACATCTACCGATTGACCGAGTATATCCGACATATGTTCACTACGGAAAGTCCAAGGGGAAACCTACTTATCCAGATGCAATTAATTCTTGCTTGTAAAGTACACATACTAGTCCGTTTCTTTGTCTTCGAGTCATTCCCCACTCATGCGGGGGATTGTCGGATCTTAAAAAGGTGTGAATGGAAAATAAAGAGTTGCGACTTTTATGAAGAGTTGTGGCTTTTATGAAATGTTGCGACTTTTATGAAAAGTTGTGACTTTTTATGAAAAGTTGCGACTTTTATGAAAAGTTGTGACTTTTATGGAAAGTTGTGACTTTTATGAAAGGTGACGACCGTTCTGAAAGATTGTGACTTTTCCAAAGGTTTGTGACCTTTCCGTTAAGGCACAATAAGAACCTTTTCACAATGCCCTTTGTTTTCGATAAATTGAGGGATTTCCTCTCATTTTAATATAGAATTCATTGACTTCTTCTTCAACTACTAAATCTATTATTTTAAGTGTACTTTACTGCCGTTGAGTGGTTCGCTGACACCGGAGTTTTTGGTATCTATACTCTGGTGATTGAGATCATTTTACCCTGGGAGGTCATATTCCAAATCAAACCTCGGATACTAGAGGGAAATAATTTCCTTAAGGGGACACTGTGAATTCAGTGGACTTGATCTTTTTCCTATTAAAAATTTTCAGATTCTGGTACGTGTTTTACAAACTTTAGATTTGTGAATTAATTTCAGTTCTTCTATTTTTTTGTTCTTCACTGGTTCATTAAACTTGGTAACTTCGAGTTTCTGCAAAGTTTGTTGGAATCAGTAAGATTCTTTAGACACATATTAACAACAATTCTTCTTTAAGAAAATTATTTCGTATATTTTTTTAAAAATCTGTTTCTGATTCTATTTCGCTACTAGTTTTAATTTTTTAGTTGTGAAAATATTTTTAAACTTTGTTTTCTTACAAAAATATTCAAAGTTTTGTTCTAAGTATGTTTGGAATACAAGATGAACAACAGATCTTTCATTGCATCATTATCTGGAGTTGCAGGGTAGGAATTAAATTAAAAGGAAAATGAAAGAGTAGCACATGATAAGCATAGAGCTAATAACTGTTGACACCAAATTTTGGTCCGATGGTTTTAAAATTTACACATTTTGAGTCAAATACAAAAAATAAATAATAAATAATAAAAAAAAAATCTACCTTTTCCACATCTTTTCTCAAACAATTTTCAATTTTGCAACAGTCCCACATCGGTATTTCATCCTTTTTGAGGATTTTTGGGTTTCTATATAAACCCACTTCATTAACTATTTTTAGAGGAGAATTTTGGAGGGGAAGACCAAAGAATACTCATAAAATTTTGACAATTCTTGGTTCCCATAGTTCAAAAATTTTAAAGTGTTTTTTGTGGTTTTTCGAGTTGAGGAGGTGGAGTCGTCTCCTTCAAACTCGTAGTTCCGGTTCGCTGCCTAGAACCAGGTAAATTTTTTTTCTTAGCCTTGTTTTATTTAATTCCCAGCTCTTTAATGTTTTCTGTTCATTATATGTAGCTTGTTTTGTTTTTTAGTTTAATGTAGTTCTAAAAGTCAATTAATATTTGTGTTTATTTAAGTTTTAATATTAGCATTATTTTATGGTTTGATGTTTATTTATTATTATTATTATTTTAAAATTGTTAGTCAACTATTTGCTATCTTAACTTTTCAGGGTTTTGTTATTATTCTATTTTAATGTTATTTTTAATTTTTATGTATTACGTTATTGTTATTTCCATTTCTAATTATGTTGTTTTAGTTTGGTTGTTGTTTTCCATATTCTCTTGGGATAAGTTTGTTATGTTTTGTTGATGTTCAAGTTATATTAAATATATCTGTTAAATTGGCCAATGAAAAATCTATCCGTCGGGTTTAGAGGTCTTTCCTTTTCAAAAGACGGAATTTTTAATTTAAGTTCATATATGTTTATTTGTTAATTGGCCAATGAAAAAACTCTTCGTCGGTTTTGAAGGTCTCCCCAATATTAAAAGACGGAAATTTTTAGTTTAAGTTCATATAACTTGTTTGTTAAATTGTTAAAAGGGCCGATGAAGAAATGACCGTCGATTTCCAAGGCCTCCCATGTTAGTAAGACGGATTTTTGTTTTTTAAATTATTATTTCATATATTCAATTTTATTCATTTTTATTTATTTATTACTAACACTTTTACTAAGTGTGTTTACAGGTACCCAAGACTTGTTTCATTGAAATTATTCGAAAGGAGTTCGAATTATATTTTACAATTCATTATTTTGTATATATCGATGCTAGGCAAACCTTAGGCCGTTTCTCATGTTGTTGTTTTATTTTATTATTATTGTTTATTGCATATTATATTACCGGTATATTATTGTTATCTCCTCAATTTGAAAAAATGAACTCAGTCGGGAACCACAGTTGTGGATTTCGAAGGGTGCCTAACCCCTTCCCTTCGGAATAACTTGAACCCCTCACCTAGAATCAAATTGATTTCATGGACTCTCTTTTAAGATAATTAGTTAATCGGTTTCCTAGTTTTCCTAAAAATTAGGTGGCGACTCCCTTCACCCCTTTAACTCCCATTAATCCTTTTAAACTCATTTTACCACTTTTGACCCCCTTACCCTTTTTAATAATTATTTTAACTAATTCTTTTTTTTATTGAGTCGCCGAGACGTTTCTCCTATTCAAAGGATGTCAACAGAATGTCGACTCTACTGGGGACATTAGAGGTTCTAACCATTCTGGGTTCATTTTTTCAAATTGTAGATACTATTCTTTATTGTGTTATTGATTATATATTGTATATTTTGTTAATTATTTGCATGTCGTACTAATTATTTATTCATTATTTATTGTATATTGTCATTGTATTTAATGACATAATTTCTGGCAAATGGCAAATAGAATGCATTAGAATAAAGGCGGTTACCTGGCTTTCCACGACTGTCCTTCAGAAAAACACCTTCGAAATTCTTTGGAAGTGATAAACAAATAGTTGGCTTGCGGTCATCCAACATTGTTCATTATACTTCATCCCGTAGTTTGTCCAACTCGAGTAAACAAGTCTCTTTTTAAGTCCACTCTTAGTCAACTAGTGTAGAGCGAAACCAAAATATCGTATTAAGCCTGACACTCAAGACATATTTGCATAACATATGCACTCATTATTTGTATATTATATGATATATATGTTATACGTGATGTATGATAGTCTATTATTTCAAAGTTATTTTTGTTAACCTATTTTTTAGAACATTCATAATCTCAGTTCATTCTCTATGTGAGTCACAATCTGTTGGAACTACGTTTGACCTGATTACTGCTTCAACGGGATACGTAGGTGCCATTAAGGCTCGGTCATCTTCCCCGTAATTTTTCCAAATTTTAAGAACAGAAACTGGGGCAAAATTTTGTGGAAGTCTCCAAAATTTTATAATGGAGATAGTTGTTACAATATTAAATACCAGAGGTTTGTCGAAGCTGAAACAGGGGCAAAAATTTTTAGGAATGCCCTCAAAATTTTCACCAAGATTGTATGCAGACTCCAGTATTTATGAGGCTTCACTCCGAGTTGGTTTGTTTATTTTGCATTAATTTTTTGTACATGATGTCACATTCATTGTATATCTTTGATTTTTATTATACTCTATTCAAAAAATTAGTTTAATTGACATTTTTTAAGTTTGGATAGTCCGTCCTTCAACGCGACTCATTATTTCATTATTTTATTTTTGTTACTTTTGTTAAATTTAGGTGGTCCGCCCTTCAATGTGACTCACTGATTCATTCGTCCTTGTAAAATTTTCTTTAAATAGTAAATAAAAAAAATATTTTGTTCAATTCGGGTTGCCCGCCTTTCAATGTGGCTCATTGATTTTTATTCTCATTATTTTTTCCTTTCAAAAAGTAATTTGTTGTTTATAAATTTTATGTCATATTTGGAAGAACTACGCAAACCTGATTCTCATCAATGAGATACGTAGGCAGCCCTTATTGGGTTCGGCATTCTTTCTTCAAAAGATTTTTTATTTATTTATTTTTTATTCTTTGAATGTTTATATTTTCGAAATTATTTTTAACTGGGTTGGGGCCAACACAGTTCAAGTATGCATGTGAAAAATAATTTGTATAATAATGAAGATTGACTTCTTGTTAAACCATGGATTCTTTTGGTACCTCTCATTCATACTTTGTTACACTTGCAAATGTTGTCTTGTATAAATTCAAGATTAGAACAAAATTAGATTCATTGTTTCATGTGCATTGTGTGGTGAGTTTTGAATCAAATTCAATTATTTTGCATTGTTGATCTAGAACTTGGCCTAAATGTTATTCATGCGAAATTCTGAGTAATGTTTGATTTGAAAAATGATTGTAGGACTTCTTTGACCCGTTTGAGCCTTTCAAAGCCTACCAAATGATGTTAATCCTTAGATGTCCCCACTTTGAGCCTTAAGCCTTTTTTTTGGAAAACCACATCTTAGCCTATACCTTTTCTGAGTGTTTTTACGCACTATCTCTCTTTTGATCAGACTTTCTTGAGCGCACTGAAGACATGCAAGTTATAAGAGATTTGAACAAAGTTCAAATTTGTCAAAGACAAAAGTTATCAAAGTTCCTGAATGTCAAAAAAACAATAATGACTTCAGAAGAAAAAAAAAGTCTTCAAAATTCCCCACCAATTTAAGAAAGGACAATTTCAAAAAGAAGAAAAACACTCCAAACAAAAAGGAGAAAATTCAAAAAGGGGGAAAACTCAGACAAACAAAGTTTCAAAGAAGTCAATAGTGCGAAATAAAGGGACAACAAAGAGAATCAAACGCTAAAAGCGTAATAAATGTTGAAAGCATCTATTTAGTGCAATGCTCAAGAAGGAATAAGTCACTTTAACCCAAATGACTAACCTACCCGTTCGTAAGCATACATTACAAGCTATTAACAAGCCCTACATGATTTCAATTTAAATGTTCCACATTATTGGAGATTTACATGAAGGTCAAGTCTATGGTATCACAATTGCATGCATTGAATTTTTTTTCGAGTGTGAGTGTGCTTTTCCAGATGTTTCCAAATCCAAACACTTTAAATGTGCGCAAATTGAAAGTTTCTTTCTTGTGAGGGCACTTGAAAGATGATGTTAGGTCTAGTTCTAAGCTTTTGTTTATAGCAAGATGGACAAATCTTGTTGTTGTTTAAGTATATTTGAGGTACCACTTGAATCCATAGGAATTACCTCGATGTCAATTTCAGTTGAAAGAGAAAAATTGTGAGAATTTTTCGTACAATACTACTGTTGGCGCTAACTAAGTTAAAATATGTTTCATTGTTCATAAAATAAAAAAAGGGTTGAAACCCACTTTACAATATTTGTCCAAATAACTTTGTGGACCGTTTCAAAGTTTAAATTGCATTTTTGGTAGTCATACCCTTCAAAATGACATTTTTTTTTATTTTTTTTAGGTAGTCATACCCTTCAAAATGACATTTTTTAATTATTTTTAGGTAGTCATACCCTTCAAAATGACATCTTTTAAATTTGGGTCGTCATACCTTTCAAACTGACATCATTTTAATTTTTGCCCAATATTTGTCCAAACAACTTTGTGGACCGTTTAAAGTTTAAATTGCATTTTTGGTAGTCATACCCTTCAAAATGACATCTTTTATTTTTCGGTAGTCATACCCTTCAAAATGACATCTTTTAAATTTGGGTCGTCATACCTTTCAAACTGACATCATTTTATTTTTATGCCCCATATTTGTCCATATCAACTTTGTGGACCGTTTCATTGTTGATATTTGTCCATACCAACTTTGTTGACTGTTTCATTGTTGATATTTGTCCAAACAACTTTGTGGACCGTTTCAAAGTTTAAATTGCATTTTTGGTAGTCATACCCTTCAAAATGACATCTTTTGTTTTTCGGTAGTCATACCCTTCAAAATGACATCTTTTAAATTTGTGTCGTCATACCTTCCAAACTGACATCATTTTATTTTTATGCCCCATATTTGTCCATACCAACTTTGTGGACCGTTTCATTGTTGATATTTGTCCATACCAACTTTGTGGACTGTTTCATTGTTGATATTTGTCCAAACAACTTTGTGGACCGTTTCAAAGTTAAATTGCATTTTTGGTAGTCATACCCTTCAAAATGACATCTTTTATTTTTCGGTAGTCATACCCTTCAAAATGATATCTTTTAAATTTGGGTCATCATACCTTTCAAACTAACATCATTTTATTTTTATGCCCCATATTTGTCCATACCAACTTTGTGGACCGTTCCATTGTTGATATTTGTCCATACCAACTTTGTGGACTGTTTCATTGTTGATATTTGTCCAAACAACTTTGTGGATCGTTTCAAAGTTTAAATTGCATTTTTGGTAATCATGCCCTTCAAAATGACATCTTTTAAATTTGGGTCGTCATACCTTTTAAACTGACTTCATTTTAAATTTTTGCCCAATATCTGTCCAAATAACTTTGTGGACCGTTTCATAGTTTAAATTGCATTTTTGATAGTCATGCCCTTCAAAATGACATATTTTTATTTTTTGGTAGGCATACCCTTCAAAATGACATCTTTTAAATTTGGGTCGTCATACCTTTGAAACTGACTTCATTTTATTTTTATGCCCTATATTTGTCCAAATAACTTTGTGTACCGTTTCAAAGTTTAAATTGAATTTTTGGTAGTCATGCCCTTCAAAATGACATATTTTTATTTTTTGGTAATCATACCTTTCAAAATGACATCTTTTAAATTTGGGTCGTCATACTTTTCAAACTGACATCATTTTATTTTTGTGCTCATATTTGTCCAAATAAATTTGTGGACCGTTTCAAAGTTCAAAATTGCATTTTTGGGTCGTCACATCCTTTTAAATGACATCTTTTTATTTTTCGATCGTCATGCCTTTCAAAATTATATCTTTTAGAAATCAATTTATTATCTTAAATAAATTAATTATTTCTAAATTGATTTGTCATGCCGTTCAATATGACACTTTTTTTTATTCCATTTTAAGTTGACATTTTATTTGATCCATGATGTTATTAAGTTTGAATCATTGCATTAGTTAATACCTTGTCATATGGTCATGTTTGCATAATTTATGTTATATTTGCTACTAACATTGATATTGCAGATTTTGTGATACGTCATGTTAAGTTCAAGTTGGGTCGTCCGCCTTTCAAAGAGATAAGATCGGGTTGTCATCTCCCTCCAAATGACATATTAAGTTCAAGTTGGGTCGTCCGCCTTTCAAAGAGACAAGATTGGGTTGTCATATCCCTCCAAATGACAAATTAAGTTCAAGTTGGGTCGTCCGCCTTTCAAAGAGACAAGATTGAGTTGTCATTTCCCTTCAAATGACATATTAAGTTCAAGATTGGTCGTCCGCCTTTCAAAGAGACAGGATTGGGTCGTCATCTCCCTTCAAATGACATGTTAAGTTCAAGTTGGGTCGTCCGCCTTTCAAAGAGACAAGATTGTGTTGTCATCTCCATTCAAATGACAAATTAAGTTAAAGATTGGGTCGTCCGCCTTTCAAAGAGACAGGATTGGGTCGTCATCTCCCTTCAAATGACATGTTAAGTTCAAGTTGGGTCGTCCGCCTTTCAAAGAGACAAGATTGGGTTGTCATCTCCCTCCAAATGACATATTAAGTTCAAGTTGGGTCGTCCGCCTTTCAAAGAGACAAGATTGGGTCGTCATCTCCCTTCAAATGACATGTTAAGTTCAAGTCGGGTCGTCCGCCTTTCAAAGAGACAGGATTGGGTTGTCATCTCCCTTCAAATGGCATGTTCAAGTTGGGTCGTCCGCCTTTCAAAGAGACAAGATTGGGTTGTCATCTCCCTTCAAATGACATATTAAGTTCAAGTTGGGTCGTCCGCCTTTCAAAAAGACATGATTGGGTCGTCATCTCCCTTCAAATGACATGTTAAGTTCAAGTTGGGTTGTCCGCCTTTTAACGAGACACGCTGGGTTGTCACCTCATTCAAAGTAACAAGTTATTCGCATCATCCTTCTTTTAAAAGGTACATCACCTTCAATGTGCAATTTTGCAAGTAACATCAAAGGGTATGTGAATTTTCTCAGTTTGCAATCAATCTCCGTCTTTTGTTTATTATTTTCATCCCAGTCGATCAATGTGGAGTCTTGCTCAAAAGTTCTACTAACGTCTCAATTGTTTTGTTCAATGTTTATCAAACCAAATTTGGTTCGTCAACTTTGTTTGTCCAGGATCACTTTCATCGATCCTAATCAAACAAAGGGGCAAGTTGTTGACACCAAATTTTGGTCCGATAGTTTTAAAATTAATACATTTTGAGTCAAATACAAAAAATAAATAATAAAAAATAAAAATAAAAAAAATCCGCCTTTCCCACATCTTTTCTCAAACAATTTTCAATTTTGCAACAGTCCCACATCGGTATTTCATCCTTTTTGAGGATATTTGGGTTTCTATATAAACGCACTTCATTCACTATTTTTAGAGGAGGATTTTGGAGGGGAAGACCAAAGAATACTCATAAAATTTTGACAATTCTAAGTTCCCATAGTTCAAAAATTTTAAAGTGTTTTTTGTGGTTTTTCGAGTTTAGGAGGTGGAGTCGTCTCCTTCAAACTCGTAGTTCTGGTTCGCTGCCTAGAACCAGGTAATTTTTTTTTTCTTAGCCTTGTTTTTTTTAATCCCCAGCTCTTTTATGTTTTCTGTTCATTATATGTAGCTTGTTTTGTTTTTTAGTTTAATGTAGTTCTAAAAGTCAATTAATATTTGTGTTTATTGTAGTTTTAATATTAGCATTATTTTACGGTTTGATGTTTATTTATTTATTATTATTATTATTTTAAAATTGTTAGTCAACTATTTGCTATCTTAACTTTTCAGGGTTTTGTTATTATTCTATTGTAATGTTATTTTTAATTATTTATATATTACATTATTGTTATTTCCATTTCTAATTATGTTATTTCAGTTTGGTTGTTGTTTTCCATATTCTCTTGGGATAAGTTTGTTATGTTTTGTTGATGTTCAAGTTATATTAAATATACAATGAAAAATCTATCCGTCGGGTTTAGAAGCCTTTCCATTTCAAAAGACGGAATTTTTAATTTAAGTTTATATATGTTTATTTGTTAAATTGGCCAATGAAAAAACTCTCAGTCGGTTTTGGAGGCCTCCCCAATATTAAAAGACGGAAATTTTTAGTTTAAGTTCATATAAGTTGTTTGTTAAATTGTTAAAAGGGCCGATGAAGAAACTACCGTCGATTTCCAAGGCCTCCCATGTTAGTAAGATGAATTTTTGTTTTTTAAATTATTATTTCATATATTCAATTTTGTTCATTTTTATTTATTACTAACACTTTTACTAAGTGTGTTTACAGGTACCCAAGACTTGTTTCATTGAAGTTATTCGAAAGCAGTTCGATTATATTTTACAATTTATTATTTTGTATATATCGATGCTAGACAAACCTTAGGCCGTTTCTCATGTTGTTGTTTTATTTTATTATTATTGTTTATTGTATATTATATTACTGGTATATTATTGTTATCTCTTCAATTTGAAAAAATGAACTCAGTCGGGAACCACAATTGTGGATTTCGAAGGGTGCCTAACCCTTTCCTTCGGAATAACTTGAACCCCTTACCTAGAATCAAATTGGTTTCGTGGACTCTATTTTAAGTTAATTAGTTAATCGGTTTCATAGTTTTCTTAAAAATTAGGTGGCGACTCCCTTCACCCCTTTAACTCCCATTAATCCTTTTAAACTCATTTTACCACTTTTGACCCCTTTACCCTTTTTAAAAATTATTTTAACTAATTCTTTTTTTTTATTGAGTCACCGCGACGTTGTTCTTATTCAAAGGATGTCAACAATAACCAAAGCTTATTTGATGCATTTACAACACAACTATAAGCACTTAAATATATAATATTAATGCAAATGTATGCCAAATAAGTACATAAAAGTTTACCTTTGAGAATACTTCATCGGAACAAAATAATCTAAAACAATGACGAATAAACTTGTTCATCCGATCGTAAAGAATTTTAGGTACAGATAGTAAAAATATTTTTCTTGCAATTCACACACCAGTGCTGGAGTTGAAATCAAATCATTGTAAAGTAGTCATCATACAGTGAAAAATCACAAAACTAATGTTTTCACAATTTATCTCGGTTGATCAAGCATCTTATTGTTGAGACTGAACCCTCAACATATTGAAGCATATCTCCCTAGAAAATGAAAAATTTAAGAAGATTAAACGGACAATTCCATTAGTAGACTTCTAAAAATTCCCCACATGAAGTATGCACAAATTGTCTTCAAGCACCACTGTTTTTCAAGAAAGGAAATGATCTGTGGAAATTCACCTGAAATAAGAGTCAGGGGTGTCAGAAGATCAGATCCCGTCCAAACAGAAAAATTCAACACGAAAATGTATTGGTTAAGCAATTGGCCTCACAGTCCAGACGAAAAGTATGAATCATCAACATTTATATTTCACAGATTCAACCTTTGAGTTCTTACGACAGAAAATATTACACTTTTAAAATTACATATGGTCATCTATTGTGTCGAAAATAATTGAACCCATCAAGCTTATGCTTTATCTGCACTTTTTCTAGACATCAAATTTAATGAATTTAGCCATACATGTATTTATTAGTATCATTAGCAGCAACCAAATTAATTATATAGTTGTAATGCTAATAATTATCTGTGCAAATCAAATTTCTAGATAACAAACGAGAGAGCACTTACATATATCAATAGAAGTGCAACCATACTTGAGAGGCAAAACTTTTTTTAGTGCCAGATGTGTTGATACCTGTAATTTCTAATGAACAAAGTGCAAGCAGTATACTTTATGTAATTCATCAAGAACACATAATTCTATTATCAAAGGAACGAAAAAAAATTAACTGCCATGAAATTGTTGGGTGACAATAGATCTAGTATTTTTAGAAAAAGCTCCACCAATATGTTCATTCTCCAACTTGATCACCTTTGTCAACAACAATAATAGCATACCCAGTATTGTTCAATAACTTGATTGCCTTTGTCAGATAGAGACATATCTCTTTTCATTCCATACTCAAGGATTCAAATGAATCAGAAGGAAAAAATAGCACGTAAGAAATTGAAATTATCTTTCGTGAACTGTTTAGATAACAAAATCTACTTAAGTAGTTATATCATATAGGTCAAGTATTGACCATAATTTTCCAATGAGTTGCAGAGACTCGCACACAAAGGGAGAATCGTGTTCATCCATGTTATTACAGACATACAGGGAAACAAAGTTGTGAACTTCCACTATGCTTTTGTGTCATCAATTTGAAAATAAACACCTCGTTCTTTTTAGTTATCTTGACTGAGGAGCTGCTTTAATTCTAAAAGTTATCCATTCATCAAAAAGTATCTATATTTTTAATAATAGAAATATCTCAAATAATAAGATAACTCTTGTATTGGTGATGTGGCTTTTCAATTCTGTGGTTTTGAGTTAAACCACTAGTTCTAAACTTTTTAATATAGGTTAATTCTCTTGAAAAAATAATTAGGATGACACAGGTGGTCATGGTATAAAACTCAAAGAATTGTTAACATGGCAAACTGCTAGCAAGACAATTAAGGAACACAATAAACATGATTTATCAAGAACAAACACAAAAACAAAGAAAGATCCTCAAACATGATAGCTGAAGATTATCCTACGATAGAGAAAGCTAACAAAATAATGCATAATGATGACTCGAGAACTATAAATAAGAGAGAACAAAGAACGGTGATCAGCATATTTCAGTAAATATTTTGTCAGGTATAACAAAATTGAAGGCCAAAAGGAGTCATTTAGATTATTTGCTAAGGAGACCTACGACTGGGAGGATTATCTATTGGTTAACCAGTTGTACTAATGCTTTAATTGTAAATGAATTATCTTACACGTACAATCTAAGACACATTTAAGATATGAATATGCTAGAAGCTCAAGTATAGTCTAGTTAAATATAGTTTAGAAGATAAGGTAAATTGGATAGTAGAATAATCACTTATCTTTTATTTATCTATAACGTGCATGATAACTTAGATATTGAGTAGGTTAGCATCAACCTAGTATCTCACGGACCAAATTGCAAGTGGTGTAAATTTTGTGGCAAAGCCCAACTAACTATTGATGTCCTCACGGATGGTCTATTGGAGCAAAAATAAAAATAAAAATGTATCAACAGTAAGAAAAATGGTTTTGAAAGTTATATACTCTTACTTTGAGCTATTAATCAAACGTGATAAAACCAGAAATCTTAGGATAGTCGTCTTGACATTTGAACATTACATATGTAGGTAGCTATATTTCTGTTGAGCAGACTGCATGGGCAAAAGGAAACTTTTCTAAAAAGCCTAGAATACACCAACATGGCAAATAGTGACAATAATACAATTCATCTTGAGCTCCTTAAGAAGTTGGTCGTGGAATTTAGCAAAAAAAAAAAAAAAAAAAAAAAGAAAGTGAAAACTTAAAGGACGATGATCCTTAAAGCTCCCAATTTCATAGAAAAGTTTGATGAATCAATAAATGGCTAATATTGTCTTAAATTGAAATAAACTTAAGGGTAAACAGTAGTCATGAATAAAGAAAATAGTCGTCTGTTTCTTCGCATTTAGAGAGAGAGCTTTGTGTTGGATTCTATAATTAACAGTGAAATAACATGTTTTTTTTTTTAAAAAAAAAAATACTGAAGCAATATCTTTGAAACATCTCTGAGTAAATAAAAACCATATTCCTAATGAAATAAAGCTCAAACGACTTCCAACTGAATGACATTTCGGATGATAAAATCATAGCCACATTCTTACATAAGCTAGATTGTAATTACGTCTGAAAGAATTTAACAAATCATATAAATTCTTACATTATCTAGGGGGTAATTATATCTAAAAGAAGAGAACTGATTTTTACTCAATACCACCATATAAAATGTAAAGTACCTACATGTCCGACTAAGTTTTTTCTATTCGAAATTTTCCAATTCCTTCCCGACTCACTTACTTTAAAGATAGAAGCACAAGTAGTTGTTTGTGTAGCTGTGGAAGCATGTCCTCCGAAATGGTAGAAGAGGAAGTAGTGTAATTGAGAGTAAATCAATGTATGTATGAAGGTATAACTATATATACACAAGTAACATTAGGTGAAAAATTTACTTTTCTGACAGTTATCCCTAGTTAACGAAGGATCAAAATTTGGAAGCGTACTTTGATAATTGCCATGACCCTGAACTTGTAATGTGGACAGTGTATTATTTTAGTTATGCTAGAGTCACCCTTTTTCCGATTCAGCCATATTAGCTTGTTGATGCGATAGAAATTTGAACAAAACAGTGAGCTTTCAAGCTCACTACTCCATTGAAGAACCTAGAGAGAAAGCTAAAACATGAAGAAGAGAAGAAGGAATTATTGTATTGATCTGTTAAAACCCACACAATACATGTTTCACTGCTTATATAACAATCAGAAGCAGAAAAAGAATGTACAAAAAAAATATCTACTAACTAATTTTTTCAGCACACTAAACGAGGCAACAAGCTACTAATCTGGAAGTTACAAAAACAGAACTACTAACTAACATTTGAATTGTTAGTTATTATAACTAACTAATACTCATTAACTACTTTTAACAAAATCGTTCATTTCTTTCTGGTGATATTTGTGCATATCTAGTCTGACATAGCATATTTCTATGTGCAAGCTGTTGTTCCTTCGTGTTATCAAGTTCAGGCACATCAACATTGTTTTTCGACTATTAAACCACAAAAAGAGGAAGCAAATTCCAATAAAGTCTACAGAAATTCTATAATACCAACAATTTTTTTGTTCATTTTTTTGGTTTCCAAAAATCACCAAAGAACAATTGAAACAATAGGTGCATTAATACTCATATATGAAAAAATAATATCTCATTTAGTTAACAAATGTCAAAGTAGTCATGGAAGTGTGATGAGCTTATTGCAAAATCTTTACCTGAATTATCAAGGAACATGCCATGTTCCTTCATCTGACACAGTAATAGCAATGTAGAATAGTAAAATTTTAGAACTTTTCTCAGTTAGACAATATTCCTTCACCTTTACACATTCGATGATACCTTCTTCATTCTATGGAGGTGCGTCATGATATCATTTCAAATTTCCACGTATGATGTAGAACTCCATGATCAATTAAAATTTCAGAAAATAGTGCTCGAAATTTAAATTGATGTTTCATCTCTAATAAAGATATAAGAAGATAGAAATTATATTACTCTGTAGAATCCAGAACCAAGAGTATTTTGTAAATGCACCAAAGGAGAATATATATTGAAGGAAGAAGATTAACTAAAGGGAAGAACCAGTAAGGAAAACAATATTATTTTGTTCTTTCAATTGTATTATCAAACACTACTGGTCTATCAGTGTGAAAATTATGCACTTAATAAACAAGCCAATAGAATATCCAAAAAAGAAACTATAATTCAAAATAAAAATTGGACAGTGCATTTATTTACAATTTTGAAAGTCAGCACAAATACATAAACAAATGAATTTCTTCTTTAACATGATGCAATTAGGCAATGAAAAAAGCGTAAGAGATTCTTCTCATAAAGCATCAACTTCTAAAAATTAGCTACTACATAATAAAGCAAGCTTTATAATCAAAACTAATGACCAAGATAGCATATTTGCAGGCCACATGCATGTTAAACAAAAACCATAACAAAATCATGAAAATTGAAAGCAGAGAAGAGCAAATACATATTACATCATACCAGTTGAGAGGTCTTTGCTAATATGTGATAAAATATTTGTACCTCTTTTAATTGGACTCATCACTACAAAATTGAGATGGGTCTATAGTCTTGTGCATTGGAGATGAAGAACTGGATTCAACATAGTAATTTTATATATGCAACATACCGACAACCATGTACGAACAAAGCAGCAAAAATTGAAAGTAATAACAAAATAATCGAACATAAAATCAAACAAATAGAATCCAAAAAATCAAAAAAAAAAAAAAAAACCTAAAGCTGACGTCCAGTAGATCCGGGCGTACCAAAGTTTAACCAAAACTTCTTGAGGAAGAAGATGAGAAAGAAAAGAAACAAAAAAGAGAGCAAGAAAGCAAAGTTAAAGAGGAAATTAGGACAGAAAACTGGAGAAGAGAAAAAAGAAAAGCATAGCAGGAAGGAGAGATATTGCAGGGTAGAAGAACTTTGACATGCTTCCGTATTCTCGTCCTTGGCAGGCAAAAATAAAACTATGCACGTACTAAACAAATAGGCCCACAAAATATGGAGTACTGAATAGCCAATGAAATAGGCACACATTTCTAGTACAACTCAGATTACTCTATGTACAATACTTAAATGCGACGTTCGTCCTACTTCTTGTTGGCTTATTAATAAGAAGTAATATGAGCGATCTTGGTTCCGCTTATATTGCATGCTTCAACGATCAAAAAATATTTATCTATTTTAAAAATAAAATAGGGCTTTATTATTTTACACAATAATATTATATATATATATATATATATATATATATATATATATATATATAATATTCTTTTCCTTGTGACCTTTTCTGCCTATTGTTTTTAAGTTTATATTATTATAAAAAAAATTAGGTTTTATTATTATTATTATTACACCATCTATTTCTATGTTATTTTTTTTAAAAAATGTGTATATGTAATAAAGCTAAATAAAAACTAGGTCACGTGGCACATCTCAAGTTCAATGGTCACCATTCATATTATATATTTCCTTGATATTTTAAATTTTCTAAATATTTATTCTTTATTTATATGCTAGGTTAAAAATCAATTCAAAATTATATCTTTTTAGTTATACCTCCCTCATTAACTCTTCTTTATTTTCCATAAAAAAAATCAGTTTGTGAAACCAAAAAAACTATCATTAATCCTTTAATAACTCCCCCTTATGGTTACTCTACTAAACAAAAGGATCTTTTATCTTCATTGTGTTCAATTCTCATGACTTCGAGCCTGTTTGGATAGACTTAAAAGCTGGTCAAACTAACTTTGTATTCAATTTTTGACTTCTTAGACTGTTTGAAAAGTATCAAAATGACTTATTTTAAGTCAAAAATAACTTATTTTAAGCCAAAAACTAAAAGAGGTACATGGTGCTTCTTTTTTTTTTTCAACTTAAAAGTCATTTTATGTTGATCAACTATATTATTTTTGCCCTTAATTCTTTTATTATTATTATTATTATTATTATTATTATTATTATTATTATTATGATATTGGTAATATATTATTATTATTATTATTATGATATTGTAATTATATTATATTATTTATTATGATATGTTATATATATTATTATTATTATTATTATTATATTATTATTATTATTATTATTATTATCATATCATACTATTATTATTATTATATACTATTATTAAATAATAATAATAATAATAATATAATAATAATAATAATAATAATAATACTAATATAATAATAATAATAATAATTATTATTATTATATTATTATAATATTATTATATTATCATATTAATTATATTATTATTATTATTATTATTATTATTATTATCATTTATATTATATTATATATTATTATCATCATCATACTATAGTATTATATTATACGATTATTAAATAATAATAATAATAATAATAATATAATAATAATAATAAGAAAATAATAATATAATAATAATAATAATAATAATTATTATTATTAATATTATTATAATTATTATTATATTTATCATATTAATTATATTATTATATTATTATTTATGATTATTATTATTATCATTTTATCTTATTCTTTTATTATTGTTATTAATATAATAATAATAATAATAATCAATATAATAATAATAAAAATAACAATAATAATAATAATAATAATAATGATGATAATAATAATAATAATAATAATAATAATAATAATAATAATAATAATAATAATAATAATAATAATAATAATAATCTATAATTGTGATGATAAAGAAATATGTGAATTATAGAAAATAATATTACTTATGGATATACAATATAAATTAATTTTGTTTTAATTTTTTTTAAGACAAAAACATTAAGTAATCAGCTTTTTATCATGTTAACATCTTTAAGGGTATTTCAGACATTTTGATTAAAAAAAGTGTTTACTAGATTTTCTTTGCCAAACATATCAACAACTTTTTTATCAACTGCAACACTTTTATCCAAAGACATAACTATTTATTTTAAAAATAAGTTTCAGCACTTTCAAAAGTACTTTTTAAAAGTTACTTTTTAAGTCATTCTAAACGGGCTCTTCATCTATCACTATATAGGTATCAGAAATACATGCTACATATGACAAAAATTGCTAACATCTCAATGATTTAGGGTATTATGGTTAAATATTTTTGTTTTAATTTTTTTTTAAATTTTCATTTTCATCTTTTACATGTACTAATTGGTTCCAACATATGAAATCTAACTTCTTATTTTGCAGGTAAATGTTCAAAGGAGCATGTTAGAGGAGAACAAGATAATCAAGATTGGAGATTAAAGAAATCAGAGTTTCTTATCAAAATTTATATATAATATGAAGTTATGTGTTAGAGAAGTGATGCACCTTTTATTATCAATTCTAGTTATTATTTTTTAGAATTTTATTTACTTATTATTGTATAAAAATAAAATTTTCAATTAGTATTTCATATTCATTTTTAAAGAATAATTAAAAATAAATAAATAGAAAAAAATGTATACTTAATAAGGTGTTATGTTTATAAAAAAAACAATCCTTGTTGTAAAACGAGAGAAAAATACAAGAATACACAAACAATAGTGGTAGACAAATGTTGATGGAAGTTTAGAGTAGAAAATACTATTTCAATTCTTCAAGTTTGTCATTCACAAGGGTGAAGTGTGCCTTTTATAGGATGTAAAATCATTCATTTACAATGCTAAACAAATTGCGTTAGAAGACATTACTCAAGTGATATATTAATAGGACATTACGTTAGAAGTAGATGAATAAAAACATCTACACAATTAAGTGGATTTGTAACACTCCCCCTTAGATGTGTATAGATAATTTACCTCATTAAAACCTTTCTAGAAAACCCTTTGGAAAAAAGCCTAGTAAAGGAAAAAGAGTACACACATCTTGTAATACGCCTTGAGTGTTGCATCATTAAAAAAACCTTATTCAGGAAAATCCAATGGGACAAAATCTTGGCTAAGGGAAAAAGAGTACAATGCGTATTTACTCCCCCTGATGAAGAACTTATTTGATATCTTGCAGACGATGCATCCTAATCGTATATCTTAGCTTATCAATTGTTGACGTTGGCAATGCCTTAGTGAATAAATCTGCAAGATAATCACTCAATGAATTTGTTGAACATTTATCGCACCATTCTGTTGAAGATCATGTGTTAAAAAGAACTTAGGTGAAATATGCTTTGTTCGATATCCTTTGATATATCCTCCCTTTAATTGTGCTATGCAAACAACCTTATCTTCATACAATATTGTTGGAGACTTTGTTTGCACAGAAAGACTGCATATTTTCAAAATGTGTTGATTCATTGATCTAACCGTACACACTCTCGACTGGCTTTATGAATGACTATTATCTCTGCGTGATTTGAACAAGTAGCAACTACTGTTTGCTTCATCGAACATCACGATACAACTGTACCTCCATAGGTGAATAAATAGCCTGCTTGATATCGGACTTTATGCGGATAAGATAAATACCCTTCATCTGCATAACCAACTAATTCTGACTTGGATGCATTAGAATACAACAATCTCATATCAATTGTTCCTTGAAGATATCTGAATATATGTTTAACACCTTTCCAATGACTTCTTGTTAGACATGAGTTGAATCTCGTCGACAAAATTCATGCGAAACAAATATCTGGCCAGCTATTGTTGGCAAGGTACATTAGTGCCCCAATAGCACTGATATGATGTTTCATCACCAAGAACATCTTCATCTTTTTCTTGAGGTCGGAATGGATTTTTATTTATATCAAGAGATGTCACAATCATTGGGGTACTCAATGGGTGTGATTTATCCGTGTAAAATCTCTTTAAAACCTTTTCAGTATATGTTAATTGATGGATAAATATTCCATTTGTCAAATGTTCAATTTGAAGGCCAAGAAAAAAAATTTACCAAGATCTTTCATTTCAAATTCTTTTTTCGAACACTCAACAACTTTTGAAAGCTCTTTAGGAGTTCCAATGATGTTCAAGTCATCAACATAAACAAATATTATTAAAAATTCAGATTTTGACCTTCGTATAAAAATACAAGGACAAATAAGGTTATTCTTGTACCTTTCCTTAGCAAATATTCGCTAAGACAAATATAGCACATCCGCCCTGATTATTTTAATACATATAAGGATTTTTGAAGCTTTATTGAACAATTTTCTTTTGAATTTTTATATATTTCAGGAACTTTGAGTGCTTCAGAGATTTTCATAAAAAAATTGTGGTTTAACGAGCCATACAAATAGGCTGTGACAACATCCATTAAATGCATTTCAAGCTTTTCATGAAATGTCATATTTATTAGATACCTGAAGGTTATTGCATCCACCACAGGAGAATAAGTCTCCTCATAATCAATGTCAGGCCTTTGTGAAAATCTTTATTCCACAAGTCGTGCTTTATATATTACGATTTTACCATTTTCATTGAGTTTTGGCACAAAAACCCATTTATGCCCCATTGGCTTGACACCTTCAGGTGTTCGAACTATTGATAAAAAAACTTCATATTTTTTAAGTGAAGCCAATTCTTTTTGAATTGCTTCCTTCCATTTTAATCAATAATTTCTCTGTCTATATTCATTGACAGATCTTGGTTCAAAATCCTCATCTTGTTGCATTATTTCAACTGCAATATTATAGGCAAAAATATTATCCACCACGATATTATTTTGATTCCACCTTTTTCTCGCCGAGATAATTTATAGAGATTTTCTAATCCTCATGATTTTCAGGTACGTGGACCTCCTTTGTGTTGTTATAATTTATTATGTATCGAAGCTCTTCATGAGCAATTGCCTCTATATTATGATCATCATCTTGATCATTTATTCCTTTCCTTTTCCGAGGATTTTTATCCTTGGAACCAATTAGTCTACCACGTTTTAAGCGTGGTCCAGACTCATTTGCCTTAACATTTTGTCCTATAGGGACATCAACTCAAACTTGAGCATTAGCAGCTGGGATGTATGATTAGTAACCCGTGGAAGGTTAGTAAATGCAGCCGATAGTTTTGAAATATTCTGCAAATAAATTATCTTTTGAACTTCTAAATGAGACAGTGAAAGTGAATTCCAGTCTATTTCATTTCCCAACTGCTTTTGTTCTCCTCTTAATAGTGGGTATAATGGTTCATCAAAAAGACAATCAGAAAACCTTACCATAAATAAATCTTCATTCTCTACTGTCCAAATATTTTATAATAGAATGAGATTCATACTCAACATACATTCCCAACCTACTTTGGGGACCCATGTTTGTGCGTTGTGGTGGAGAAATTAGAACATATACCTCACAATCAAAGATTCTAAGATGGGAAATGTTTGACTCCTGACCAAAAACAAATTGTAATGGAGAGATGTAATGATAACTAGTTGGCCTTATGCGCACAAGTGTTGCTGCATGCAAAATAGCATGCCCCAAACCAAAACAGGTAACTTTATTCTCATAGACAAGGGTCTAGCTATCAATTGAAGATGTTTAATCAATGACTCCACTAAACCATTTTGAGTATGAACATGTGCAACAGGATTTTCAACTGTTATTCCAGTGGACAAACAATAATCATTAAATGTAAGAGATTAAACTGACCAACAATATCAAGACGAATTATTTTATTGCATAATCTGAAAATTGTTCTTTTAACCTTATTATTTGAGCTAACAACCTCGCAAAAGTCATATTGCGAGTTGATAATAAGCAGACATGAGACCATCTTGTAGATGCATCTATCAAGATCATATAATATTTAAATGGTTCACATATATCACCCTGTATCCGTTCCAGAAAATGTAGGGGATTCCACCTCAACTTTAGCTACTGATGGTTTGATAACCAACTTTCCTGTGAACAAGAAATACAAGAGAATTCCTTTGATTGAAGAACATTTTGGTTCTTAAAAGTATGCCCATGTGAATTCTCAATTATTTTGCGCAACATATCATAACTGGGATGACCCAACTGGTCATGCCAAATCATAAAATCATTAGAATCATTAAACCTTTTGTTTACTATGGTATGTGATTCAGCTGTACCAATTTTTGTATGATACAACCCCGAAGAAAGTGCTGACAATTTTTCATGTACAATTTTCTTATATGCAATTATTGTAATAATATAAAGTTATTCCACATTTCCTTCATTCGCAGTCTCAACATGATGACCATTTTGGAAAATAACCTTGAAACATAACAAGTTTCTATGATACTTACTACAATACAATGCATTATCAATTACCGATATGTGACTCCAGGTAGCAATAAGGCTGCTCTTTCAGAGCCCTCAATTAATTTTGTACTACCTGATATTGTATTAACATATGCCTTTTTAATTATCAAATGAGAAAAATATTTCATTTTTCTTAGTATCGTATGAGTTGTGGCACTATCCAGAAGACACATATCTCTGATACTCATTTTGAATTCAACTGAAGACTGAAAATTTTTATTTATCTTCACAAAATTACATAATAAGAAGTACGAAATTTACCAAAAGAAATCTTACTTACATAAACTTTAATTAAGACATTAAAAATACATAAAAACATTATTCATTTCCTAGCTCAATTATCAATCTCAGTTGTGATCCCCAAAGAAGTCCTCAGCTTCTAGATGAGTAATGTCATCGAGCCCATCAAAAGCATCATTTTTCAATGCTAAATTTTCCTCAACATTCTCATTATATTTTTGAGGAGATCCTGCCTGAACATCATCTTTGAGAGTCAAATGTGACTCTACACGGGTATTAGAAGAGGAGGCACCGCCTTTATTTCCTTTCCTTTTAAAGGAATTCTGATACAGCCTGATAAAATGCTCAGGTGCCCGACATTCATTTTTCCAGTGACCTTTAAGGCCACAACGATGACAGTGATTTCCCTTTCCTTTAGAAGGATTATTTTGAGAACCTATATTATTTTCCCTTTTGTAATGAGCATCACCTCGACGATTATTATATCGTCTTTTACCTTTGCGCCACACATTTCATGGTCATGATTATTATTTTGTCTTATTTCAGACTGGCCATGTGCTTCTACCGCGTGAGCCTCCAGTTATAGAGCACTTCCAGCGGGACAGGCATCATGATTTTTCATTAGAAGGTCATTAAGCTACTCAGCCACCAGAAGACATGAGATCAGTTCAGAGTATTTTTGAAAACCTTTTTCACGACATTGCTGCTGTAATGTCATATTAGAGGCATGGAAAGTAGTTAGTGTCTTTCCCAACATGTCCTCATCTTTTATTTTTCCCCCATATAATTTCAATTGTGAAGTTACTCTAAATAAGAAGAATTATACTCACTTACGATTTTATAATGTTGAAACCGTAAGTGCATGCACTCACAACGAGCCTTTGGCAATACAATTGCCTTGAGGTGGTCATACCTCCCTTTCAAACCTATCCACAATTCAAGTGGATCTTTCACTATTAGGTATTCAAACTTCAGGCTTTCATCAAGATGACGGCGAAGAAAAATTATAGTTTCCGCTTTATCCTGATTTGATGTCGTATTTCTTTCGATTATACCATCACCAAGACCCTTAGCGGTAAGGTGAATTTTAGCACCAAGTACCCATGACAAATAATTCTTTCCAGGTATGTCAAGTGCCATAAATTCAAGTTTTGACAAATTCGACATGATGAAAACTGACTCTAAAAGAAATTTGATTAACTTTTAGGAACTAATTTTGAATTAAGTATGTCTCAGTTGGTTAGAGACTCGTGTTGATAATGTGTTGTTAAAACGAGAGAAAAATACAAAAATACACAAACAATAGTGGTAGAAAAATGTTGATGGAAGTTTAGAGTGGAGAATACTATTTCAATTCTTCAAGTGTGTCATTCACAAGGGTGAAACATGCCTTTTATATGATGTAAAATCCATTTACAATGCTAAATAAATTACGTTAGAAGACATTAATTAAGTGATACATGAACATTACGTTAGAAGTAGATGAATAGAAACTTCCACACAATGAAGTGAATTTGTAGCACTCCTTGAATTTTCATAATTTATGTTACGTATGCTATGTAGAAACTTAATTTTCTTTTAACGCAAAAGTCCCTTACTTAATATATATTTTCTTACGTTATTCCATCCATCTCATTCAAGCTAATTATCGCTCTTCAATAACCTATAAATGGGTTTTTAAAATTTTAGTATTTTTTGAATCTTTGATTACCTATTATTATTATCTATTTTGAAGATTTATATCCATTATTGCCACAAAAGTTGTGTCTTTCACAATTTTTTATCCTCAATATGATGAGTAACAAATTTTTTGTTGCTTTCCTAATTTTATATATATTAGTTGAAGTGCTTCAGATTTTTTGCTATTTTATTTTTTTGTAAGTAGTTTGTTATTTAAAGTTCACCATATTTTTAAAAATAAAGGTTTTTTCTATTGAAGTATACGTACAAAAAAGTAAATTACAAATGTGTTATTTGAATTTTTGTTTTCATTTTTCTTCTTATAGTGTTTTCGTAGGAGAGGTGATGTGACATGCTTCTAAAGCAAAGAATGACATTTATTTTTTCTTCAATTTTTGACATTTTCTTAATTTTTTTTACATTTAATAATTTATTTAAAAACCAACAAATTATATATTACTTACATTAAATTTAGAAAGCTCAAAAGTCATTATCATGAATTTAATGAATTTTTTTATTTCTAATTAAACTAAATAATTAATACATTTTACATCCTTTTTGCTCATTTTTTCATAGGTGAATATTAATAAATAATTATAATGCAATTAATTAAGCAATTAATATATTCAATGTCTAGTGTCTATGTTTATTTACATTTTATTATATTTCTTATTTATTATTTATAATTGTGAAACTTCACTTTTGCAAGTCGTTGGATTTATGCCTAAAAGACTAAAACTCTAATTTTACACACAAAAAAAGGTCAAAAAAATATGTGATATGTATGGTAAGTTTATTTAAATATATTCTTTATATTTTTTAAATATTATGTTATACAAAATTGGGGTAGGATTACATTTTATAAAATAGAGAACTCAAAGGAATAATATCAATTTTTACTTTGCAAATTTACAATATTTTATTTTTAATTTGGATCTTCATACTTTATGATAGTATTTTATTTTTAATTTGGATCTTCATACTTTATCTTGCGAAATTTATGTGGTATTAGATATTCTATTCTGATAAAATTTATTTGTATGTGTTAAACTTTTTAGGATATTAAAACAGATTCATTCTTATGGCCAAATTAAGGTATGTATTGTTTTGGTTGAGAACTACTTTGGAATCTCTTATTAATTCTTACTCAACATTTGAATCTTGATATTTTGTGTTATAAATCTTGATATTCTGATTAATCAAGGAGTTTCATACTTTCAATTGCTAAATAATTGATGTATTCTTTTGGTTGAGAACTGCTTTAGAATCTCTTTAGTAAAATATTTTTTACTCAATATTTGATAAATTTTAATATTGTGTGTTATAATCTACATCAAAGAGTCTCATATATTCGATCTAAACATCTACCTTAATGTTGAATTCTAAAGTAATTACCGCTTCCGTTCATTTTAGTTATCATATTATATTGTTTGAAAACCTCCCCAAGTTCCATTACATTCCCACACAAAGACAAGCAATAAAATTGATTAAGAAAACATAATAAATTAACAAAGTTAGATTACGTACAAATAAAAGAAACTAATTTTAAGAGATATGAAATTTCAAAACTAAAAAAAATGAATTTGTCCCATGTTGACATCTTTAAAAAATAATCATAATCAACAAATATAAGTTTTACAAAACATCTTTTTAATAATTAAATAAAATTAAAGAATCATTTTAGAATCGAAACTTAAATTTTTAAAAAATAAATTTTATTGAAGAAATACTTAAAATTATTGTGATATAATCATTTTAACAATAATAATAATAATATCTATTATTATAATAATAAAATCAATATTTTAATTTTAATTTGTAATCAATTAAAACTTTTGCCGTTTTAAGTTAATCATTATCATTATAACCAACCAATTAAATAAGTTGCACATTAGCATAATGTCACGACCCAAATCGAGCCGCGAGTGGCACCCACACTTATCCTACTATGTGAGCGAACCAACCAATCTAAACTCCAACATTTCAATATAATATAAAAAGAAAGTAATGCGGAAGACTTAAAACTCATTAACAAAATCAATTATATAACTTCTAAAAATTCAACATCTATTATTCCCCAAAATCTGAAAGTCATCATCACAAGAACATCTATCCTCAAATTACTAATCTAAAAGTATCTAAGAAACTAAAATAAGTAAAAAGCTAGTCCATGCCGGAATTTCAAGGCATCAAGACATGAACAAGAAGATCCAGTCCAAGCTAGAAGCAATAGCTCACCCTGAAATCTGGCTTGATAAAGACTGGCTAGAGTTGCGGTTGAGTTGAAGACGATGACACGTTTGCTGCACTCAACAAATAACAGAAAGAAAAATACAAGTAGGGGTCAGTACAAGGCACAAGTACTGAGTAAGTATCATCGGCCAACTCAAAATAGAAATAGTATATATCAGATAATATCATAAATCAACTACAATACTCAACATGTAGCAACAACAAGTACTATAATCATTACTAAGTACGCCAAGTACACCCATGAGGACTCAAGCCTCAATACCATAATCATTTGGGAATTAGGTTCATTAAATGAGTATATTAACATTTCATTCAAGATTCATCTTTATTCCTCTCGTGTCGGTACGTGACACTCCGCTCCATATACTATCCTGGTGTCGGAACGTGACACTCCGATCCTCATATACTATCCTGGTGTCGGAACGTGACACTCCGATCCTCATATACTATCCTGGTGTCGGAAAGTGACACTCCGATCCTCATATACTATCCTGGTGCCGGAACGTGACACCCGATCCATATACTATCCTGGTGTCGGAACGTGACACTCCGATCCTCATATACTATCCTGGTGCCGGAACGTGACACCCGATCCATATACTATCCTGGTGTCGGAACGTGACACTCCGATCCTCATATACTATACTGGTGCCGGAACGTGACACCCGATCCTCTATTACTATCCTGGTGTCAGAACATGACACCCGATCCCCTAATCTCACTACTTTCATTCATCAAGCCTTCTTTTATACCAAGGCATCATCATTAACAAAGTAGATTAGGGTTTTTCAAGATTTGGGATTCAATAGCCTCATCATGCTTATTTTATCACAATTATATAATCACATTCATGCAAGCATACAATTAAGCATATAGAAGGGTTTACAATACTACCCAATACATATCATTCGCTATTAAGAGTTTACTACGAATAGCATAAACCATAACCTACCTCCACTGAAAAATTGTGATCAAGCAATCTACTTTTCCAAAGCTTTGCTTTCCTCTTCGTTTCTCCTCTCTCTCGATCGTTCTTCTCCCTCTCTCTGTTCTTTCTATTTTTCTTATTCCAACCCTTTTTCTTTTACCCTAATTAGCATATAATTAAGTATAAAAGATGACAAAAGTAACCCACTAATTAACTCAAGGTTATCTCCTTTAACCTCCAAGTAATTGAATTATTAATATTAAACCACTAACTTTATAATTATAAGCAGGAATAGTCCAAAATGCCCCTAAAATATTTAACAGAAATTTGACCCAGTCAGGGTTTACGCAGCCTGTGACGGCCCGTCGTGCTTGCTATGGTCCGTCCTGCTGCTTCCATCACGGCGTTTAGAGACTAAATTTCACTAAGGGTCTGTGACGGCCCGTCATGCCTGTGATGGTCCGTCCTGCCATTTCGTCGCGAAGTTCAGAGAGTCAATTTCAGTACCCAAATTTCAGAATTCTAAGTGTTTTGGAACAAGACCCCCTCGATGGTCCGTCGTGCCCATGACGGTCCGTCGTGGGATCCGTCGACCAAGATAGTTTTTCCAGAATAAAATTTGTTGCTCAAAACGACTAAACAGGTCGTTACAATAGATACCAAGTTACCCATCGTTTGTCCTCGAACGATCATAAGAAGAAAAACAAGGGCAATAGGGAGTACCTGGATCTGTAAACAGGTGTGGGTAACTTTCTTGCATATCAGCCTCCTTCTCCCAAGTGGATTCTTCAACTGGTCGATTCTTACATTGAACTTTAATGGATGCAATCTCCCTTGACCTCAACTTGCGGACTTCTCTATCTAAAATAGCAACAGGCTCCTCCTCATAAGACAAATTCTCATCAAGCAGAACCGAATCCCAACGAATGATGTAGTTTCCATCCCCATGGTATCTTTTCAACATAGACACATGAAATACCGGATGCACTTCCGACAGTCCTGGGTGCAAGGCTAATTCATAAGCTACCTCCCCCACGCGCTCCAAAACTTCAAAGGGACCAATATACCTCGGACTAAGCTTACCTCGCTTACCAAACCGCATCACCCCTTTCATGGGCGAAACCTTCAGCAAGACTTGCTCAACCTCCATAAACTCCAAGTCTCTAACCTTTCGATCTGCATATTCCTTCTGCCTACTTTGAGCCGCTAAAAGCTTTCCTTGAATGCATTTTACTTTAGCTAACGATTCCCTCAGAAGGTCAGTACCCCAAGGTCTAACTTCAAATGCATCAAACCAACCAATGAGAGACCTACATCTCCTCCCATACAGTGCCTCAAATGGGGCCATACCAATACTTGAGTGATAGCTATTATTGTATGAGAATTCTGCTAAGGGTAGGAAGTTATCCCAATGACAACCAAATTCTATCACACATGCACGAAGCATATCCTCCAAAACCTGAATCATTCGCTCAGACTGACCATCGGTCTAAGGATGGAACGCAGTACTAAGGTCCAACCTAGTACCTAATTCCGCATGTAATGTTCTCTAAAACTTAGAAGTAAACTGCGTACCTCTATCTGATATGATGGAGAGTGGAACCCCATGCAATCGAACAACTTCTGAGATGTAATGTTTGGCTAACTTCTCTGCATTGCAAGTCACCTTGACCGGAATGAAATGAGCAGACTTAGTTAACCTATCAACAATCACCCAAATAGAGTCATACTTACAAATTGTCTTTGGAAGATTAACCACGAAGTCCATTGCAATTCTCTCCCACTTCCATTCAGGAATGAGCATTCTCTGAAGTGTTCTTCCGGGCCTCTGGTGTTCATATTTCATTTGCTGACAATTTGGACACTTGGCAACAAAATCAACAATGTCGCGCTTCATTCTCTCCACCAAAAGTGTTGCTTTAGGTCGCGATACATCTTGGTTGCACCAGGATGTATAGAATACCTTGAACTATGAGCCTCTGTAAGAATAGTGTGGATCAAATCATCGACGCGGGGTACACATACTCTTCCCTTAATTCTCAAAACACCTTCCTCATCGATTTGTGCTTCTTTAGCCTCTCCTCGCAACACATTATCTCGGATCCGAATTAGTTTCTCATCAGTAAACTGTTTTCCTTTAATCTCGTCAAGAAAGGAAGATCTTGCCTCCACACTGGCCAAAAGTCCTCCCTTCCCATTTACTTCTAACCTCATAAGGTCATTAGCCAGAATCTGAACATCGCTAGCCAATGGGCGTCTAGTAACTTGCAAGTGAGCTAGACTTCCCATGCTTCCTGCCTTTCTACAGAAAGCATCTGCCACCACATTAGCTTTTCCCGGATGAAACAAAATAGTAATATCGTAGTCCTTCAGTAGTCCCATCAATCTCCTCTGTCTCAAGTTCAAATCTTTCTGAGTAAAGACATACTGTAGGCTACGATGATCCGTATAGACTTCACACTTAACCCCATATAAATAGTGCCTCCATTGCTTTAATGCAAATACTACCGCGGCCAACTCCAAATCATGGGTCGGGTAATTGCGTTCGTGCACCTTTAATTGCCTTGAAGCATAAGCAATTACATTCTTATCTTGCATTAGCACTGCATCCAAACCCGAATGGATGCATCACAATAGACAATGAAATTCTTACCTTCCACTGGCAAGGTGAGAATGGGTGCAGTAGTCAACAAAGTCTTGAGCTTCTGAAAGCTTTCTTCGCACTCGTCCGACCATACAAATGGAACATTCTGCTTAGTCAAGCTTTTCAATTGGGAAGCAATAGAAGAGAACCCTTGACAAATCGGCGGTAGTAGCTAGCTAAACCAACAAAGCTCCTCACCTCTGTAACATTAGTGGGTCTTGCCCAACTCTTCACTGCTTCGATCTTGGAAGGATCCACCATCACTCCATCCTTAGAAACCACATGCCCCAAGAAGGACACTGCATCTAGCCAAAACTCACACTTTGAGATTTGGCATAAAGCTTTTTCTCCCTAAACATTTCCAATACAATTCTCAAGTGCTCCTCATGTTCCTTCTTGCTCTTTGAGTATACCAATATATCATCAATGAATACGATGACAAAGAGATCCAGATATGGCTTAAAAATCCCATTCATCAAGCTCATGAAAGCGGCAGGGGAATTTGTAAGCCCAAAAGACATTACTAAGAACTCATAATGCCCATATCTGGTCCGAAAAGCAGTCTTGGGCACATCCGTTGCCCGTATTTTCAGTTGATGATAACCAGATCTCAAATCAATTTTTGAGAAGGTACAAGCACGTTGTAACTGATCGAACAAATCATCGATGCAGGGAAGAGGATACTTGTTCTTAATAGTTACCTTATTCAGTTGTCTATAGTCTATGCACATCCGAAAACTTCCATCCTTCTTCTTCACAAACAAAACCGGAGCACCCCAAGGAGATGCACTTGGTCTAATACAGACTTTGCTTAACAACTCTTGAAGTTGGGCCTTTAACTCTCTTAACTCAGCGGGAGCCATTCTATAAGGGGGTATAGAAATGGGGCGAGTACCCGGTCCCAGATCAATGCAAAAATCAATATCTCTATCCGGTGGAATACCACGAAGATCTGCAGGGAACACATCCAGAAACTCATGGACTACTGAAACCGACTCAATTGAAGGTACTTGGGTAGTGTCATCCCTGAGATGTGCCAAGAAAGCTAAACACCCTTTACTAACCATTCTCTTAGCACGAATAAAGGAGATGATACGAACCGTAGTGGAAAAGTAGTCGCCCTCCCACACTAATGGATCTATCCCAGGCTTGGCTAACGTCACAGTTTTAGCATTACAATCCAAGATTGCAAAATTTGGAGAAAGCCAAGTCATACCCAGAATAACATCGAAGTCAACCATTTCTAGGATAACCAAGTCTACATAAGTATTGCTCCCCACAAACGTCATCAGACAAGACTTATATACCCTTTCAACTATCACAGACTCACCCACCGGAGTAGACACACGAATAGGCATGTCAAGCAATTCACAAGGTAAATTAAGACCAGTAGCAAATGAGGAAGATACATATGAAAATGTGGAGCCAGGATCAAATAATACTGAAGCCATGCAATCACAAACCAAAAGATTACCTGTGATAACAACATCAGATGTCTCTGCTTCAGATCGCCCGGGGAAAGCGTAACAATGGCCCCTATCGCACTGTCTGCCCGTTGCCCCTACCATGTTGTGCTGCAGTGGCTCCAATTTTCCCGTCACCTCGACCGTTTTGGTGACCACCATTACCTCGACCACCACGTCCTCCAGAATGACGGCCTCTTCCATGACCACCTCTACCTCTGACTATGGGAGGTCTGTAACTCTGTTTTGGACAATACCTCTTAATGTGTCCAGTCTCCCCACATCCATAACACTCTCTGGATTCAAGCATCGGTCTTTGTGAGAATGACGAAGTCAGGGAATAACCTCCTACCTCGGAGAAATGTTGACCGGTCTGAGGTGGACCTGCAACTACAGTCTGTAGCGAGGATTGAATGGGTCGGCCTGGATAACCTCCTGAACCCTGTCCTCTGGAGTAAAAACCATTGAACTTACCTCCCTTACGAAACCTTTTAGATGTCGATGCCATGGTGAAGTCATCTGGCTTCACTCCCTCCACCTCTATCACGAAGTCGACCACTTCTTGAAAGGATTTTGCCGTACCGCTACCTGTAAGGCTGAAATTCGCAACTCTAACCTCAATCCCTTCACAAAATGGCGAATCCGCTCTTGTGGACTGAAGCAAAGCTGGGTGGCGTATCTGGATAGTGCACGAAACCTAGCCTCATAAGCAGTAACCGACATCCTGCCTTGGTCTAGGCTTAGAAACTCATCTCTCCTCCTATCCCTCAAGGTCCGGGGGATATACTTCTCCATAAACAAGCTAGAGAATGACGCCCAAGTCATAGGTGGTGCCTGTGCGGGTTGAGACTCAACATGTGACCGCCACCACATTTTGGCATTTCCCTGAAACTGATAGGTTACGAACTCAATGCCAAATCGTTCCACTATGCCCATTTTATGTAGTAACTCATGACAGTCAACCAGAAAATCATAGGCATCCTCAGATTCAGCACCTTTGTAGACTGGAGGTTTCAATTTCAAGAACTTACTGAAAAGTTCATGCTGATCGTTTGTCATTATAGGCCCTGTAGTCAAACGAGGAAACGTGCCTATTTCCAATGAGGCATCCATGCGGGGAGCCTCAGCAGCGGCCTGTCGTAATTCCGGAACCTGAGGTGCTGGTGCAGAAAACACTAGAGTGTCTGGCCTTGATCAGATAACCCGCTAAGATAAGCAAGAACCTGATTAATTATCTCTGGCGTAGGTTGGGGTGGTAATTACTCATTCTGCACTTGTTCATTCTCCCCTTCCTCACCCTCTCTTATCACTTCCTCATTCGGTGGAGGAGTTACCGCCCTAGTACTAGTTGGGCTAGGTGCTTGTCCTCTTCCTCTAGAGGACGTCCTCCCGCGACCTCTACCACGGCCTCTTGCCACTGCTCCTCTCCGAGCTATAGCCCCAGTGGCTGGCTCAGATGCATCTTCTCTTGCCGGTGTTGGTGTAGGCGCAGTCGTTGCTCTAGTTCTAACCATCTGCGAAATAGAGTGAAGATGGTCAGATACCAATTTGTATCACCTAGATACCAATTGGATCCAAGTAATAGCACGAAAGAAAGAATGAAAGAATGGAATTTTCCTAAAGTCTTATAGCCTCTCAAAGAAAAGTAAAGGCATCCCCCTTCCGTTCCTTAAGACTCTACTTATACAAAGTTTGTTACGACCCAAATCGAGCCGCGAGTGGCACCCACACTTATCCTACTATGTGAGCGAACCAACCAATCTAAACTCCAACATTTCAATATAATATAAACAGAAAGTAATGCGGAAGAATTAAAACTCATTAACAAAATCAATTATATAACTTCTAAAAACTCAACATCTATTATTCACCAAAATCTGGAAGTCATCATCACAAGAACATCTATCCTCAAATTACTAATCTAAGAGTATATAAGAAACTAAAATAAGTAAAAAGCTAGTCCATGCCGGAATTTCAAGGCATCAAGACATGAAGAAGAGGATCCAGTCCAAGCTAGAAGCAATAGCTCACCCTGAAATCTGGCTTGATGAAGACTAGCTAGAGTTGCGGTTGAGTTGAAGACAATGGCACGTTTGCTGCACTCCACAAATAACAAAGAAAGAAAGATACAAGTAGGGGTCAGTACAAGGCACAAGTACTGAGTAAGTATCATCGGCCAACTCAAAATAGAAAACAGTATATATCAAATAATATCATAAATCAACTACAATACTCAACATGTAGCAACAACAAGTACTATAATCATTACTAAGTACGCCAAGTACACCCATGAGGACTCAAGCCTCAATACCATATTCATTTGGGAATTAGGTTCATTAAATTGAGTATATTAACATATTTCAAGATTCATTATCGTTATTCCTCTCGTGTCGGTACGTGACACTCCGCTCCATATACTATCCTGGTGTCGGAACATGACACTCCGATCCTCATATACTATCCTGGTATCGAAACGCGACACTCCGATCCTCATATACTATCCTGGTGTCGGAACGTGACACTCCGATCCTCATATACTATCCTGGTGCCGGAACGTGACACCCGATCCATATACTATCCTGGTGTCGGAACGTGACACTCCGATCCTCATACACTATCCTGGTGCCGGAACGTGACACCCGATCCATATACTATCCTGGTGTCGGAACGTGACACTCCGATCCTCATATACTATCCTGGTGCCGGAACGTGACACCCGATCCTCTATTACTATCCTGGTGTTGGAACGTGACACCCGATCCCCTAATCTCACTACTTTCGTTCATCTAGGCTTCTTTTATACCAAGGCATCATCATTAACAAGTAGATTAGGGTTTTTCAAGATTTAGGATTCAATAGCCTCATCATGCTTATTTTATCACAATTATATAATCACATTCATGCAAGCATACAATTAAGCATATAGAAGGGTTTATAATACTACCCAATACATATCATTCACTATTAAGAGTTTACTACGAATAGCATAAACAATAACGTACCTCCACCGAAGAATTGTGATCAAGCAATTTACTTTTCCAAAGGTTTGCTTTCCTCTTCGTTTCTCCTCTCTCTCGATCGTTCTTCTCCCTCTCTATGTTCTTTCTATTTTCTTATTCGAACCCTTTTTCTTTTACCCTAATTAGCATATAATTAAGTATAAAAGATGACAAAAGTAACCCACTAATTAACTAAAGGTTATCTCCTTTAACCCCCAAGTAATTGAATTATTAATATTAAACCACTAACTTTATAATTATAAGCAGGAATAGTCCAAAACGCCCCTTAAAATATGTAACAGAAGTCCGACCCAGTCAGGGTTTACGCAGCCTGTGACGGCCCGTCGTGCCTGCGACGGTCCGTCCTGCTGCTTCCGTCATGGCGTTCAGAGACTAAATTTCACTAAGGGTCTGTGACGGCCCGTCATGCCTGTGACGGTCCGTCCTGCCATTTCGTCGCGAAGTTCAGAGAGTCGATTTCAGTACCCAAATTTCAGAATTCTAAGTGTTTTGGAACGAAACCCCCTCGACGGTCCGTCGTGCCCATGACGGTCCGTCGTGGGATCCGTCGATCAAGACAGTTTTTCCAGAATAGAATCTGCTGCTCAAAACGACTAAACAGGTCGTTACACATAAGCTATATTACATTTAATTTAAAAATTATGACATTTAATTCATCGCAATATGCGGGTATGAATACTAGTTAAAGCAATTTGAAGAGAGCAAATAGGTTATATTAATTAATAACTTTGTAATAAATGCTGAGTTAGTATCTCAGATGGTCACTCAACTATGCACTCTTCTCTCAGAACGTCACTCAACTTTCAATTTTCACTCAAAAGTCACTCAACTATGCACTTCTTTCTTAGAAAGTCACTCAACTTTGAATTTTAATTCAAAAGTCACTCAACTATTCACTCTTCCTCAAAAAGTCACTCAGTCTATTAAATTATTTTTTTAATTAAAATTTATTGATATTAATTATTTATATAACAAACCAGTTTTTTAAAATAAAAATATCATTTAAACCATTTAGTGATCCACCCACCTAACCCGACCCACTAAAAAATATGATATGACCCATTTTATTTTGTCCTTAATCCTAATTCAAGGTTTAAAGAGAGGGATTAATTTAGGATTAAAGACAAAATAAAATGGGTCATATCATATTTTTTAATGGGTTGGGTTAGGTGGATGGATCACTAAATGATTTAATTATTTTTAAAATTTTTGGTTTGTTATATAAATAATTAATATCAACAAATTTTAATTAAAAAATAATTTAATAGATTGAGTGACTTTTTGAGGAAAGAGTGGATAGTTGAGTGACTTTTGAGTTAAAATTCAAAGTTGAGTGACTTTCTGAGAAAGAAAGCAATAGTTGAGTGACTTTTGAGTGAAAATTGAAAGTTGAGTGACTTTCTGAGAGAAGACTGCATAGTTGAGTGACCATCTGAGGTATTAAGTCAATAAATGCTTGAAGACCAATAACTTACCCTAATGACTTTATAGTTGATTCATTAAATAATTTAAATTAATTTTTGGTATTTAATATGATGATTTGTCTGCGCATTTGTTCTGCATATTATGATTATATATATATATATATATATATATATATATATAATATATATATATATATATATATATATATATATTCCTTTGTTTTCATACAGTACGCTTTCTTCCTGCCAAAAATTAAAGAGAAACAATGTCAGGCTATTTGCCTGATTGGTTGTTGCCTGATATCCTTTAAAGACTACCGATTGAATATATATATATATATATATATATATATATTATATATATATATATTATATATATATATTCCTTTGTTTTCATACAGTACTCTTTCTTCCTGCCAAAAATAAAGAGAAACAATGTCAGGCTATTTGCCTGATTGGTTGTTGCCTGATATCCTTTAAAGACTACCGATTGAGAGCCTTTTATGATTTAAATGTGTATCAAAGCAACGTCGTTCACTCATTTCATCTCTACTTACGGATCAATCACTTCTATTGCTACTCCCCTTCTCCTCATCTCTCACTTCTCCCTAAAACATCAAAATTGTCCCGTCTTCTTTGACCCTTGTTCAAAACCCAAAATCTCACCCTCTTTACAGAATTCAAGTTTCCCTTGATGACTAGTTCTAGATACAAATTCAGAGTTGTGGGTTTCTCTAATGGCTTATTTTGACTTGTTGATGATATCATTCTTTGGAACCCCGCTATTCGCAAAAAGTATCAGTCTCCCTAATATTCTTGTTAGCTTTGCTTGAAATCACGAGTTTCTCATTGTATTTGGGTTTGATAACAAAATTCTTGATTTTAAAGTGGTTAGGATAACCCATCTACGAGATAAGTATTTTTATATCAAGCCTGTGGGAGTTGAAGTCTATAAATTGAGTACGGATTGATGATAATATATTAATTACTCAAAGGGCTTCCAAATTTTAAATTTTATATCAATAATTTGAGTACTTACTTCAATAGGACTGTCCATTGGCTTTCCTATAGTAAGAATAAAGTTGGGGAAACCACTAAAAATCTGTTGGTTTTTGACTTATGTAATGAGACATTTTGCGAAATGGGTTTTCCACAATCGCTACCTCATGTTTCTTTTTTTGATTTTTCTGTTGTTGTATGTGGCAAAAATATTTTAATAATTTCGTATAAAATCGGTCACAATAATCCATTATTTCAAATTTGTGTGGTCTGGGTGATGAATGAGTATGGTAAATCAGAGTCGTGGATGGAGAAATTTAGTGTGAATTTGAATGGTGGGATGATAACTGTTATTGGGTTTACAAGAAATGGAGAATTTATTGTAGTGCAAGAACCTGGAGATCTTATATCGTATGATCTAGAGAGAATAGGTAATGATAATTCTTTTTTCTTGAGCAAATACACGAGAGTTTAGTATTGCTTAATGAATAAAGTAGGCCTACATATGATCCTTCCATTGCATCAGGAGCGGAAGAGGAACCAATAATTTAGTATTGTGTTTGTGGAAGATTATTATGTAGTATATATTTATGAGAAATTTATCATTTTATTGAACTTTTGATAGCATTGTATAAAGATGACCATATTATTCTATCCATGTGGACACATGCTAGTGGTCGTCAAATCAATTTCTATAAGCACTTCATTTGCAATTCTTAATGCGTTCAATTTCTATATTCTCAAATATTATTGCTTTTTGTTTGGAGTAATGAATTCCTTTTATTTTTCCAACAATTTCATTTCTGATATATTTTTAGAATTGATGGATCTTGTTATACATGGAAGCGGTAATTCATTCTTCTTGAGCATATACATTCAGAGCTTATTGTTATGGTTATGAAAGCTTACTGTGCAGTGTAGTTTGTGAACTTTAGTCAACTTTTAGTAGCATATGTATTATAATTTATCATATTTAAGAGTATAAATTCGTTATGCTATCCAGGGATTTCTTTCTTGATGTATTTTATGCACTTATTATCACATTTTTGAGTATAAATTCCTTGTGCTGTCTAGAGATTTCTTTCCCAATGCATTTTACACACTTATTTTTAACGGTATTATGATAACTCAGAGAGAAAGACCAAAACTGTCCCTTAGCTTTGACTTAAGACTCAAAATGATCCTTATAATTTCATATGAAACATACTAGTCCTCCCTTCTTCGTAAAAGTGGTGCAGTTTTAGTCTTCCTAACATTTTTCGTCATTACAATATTAAGCTCCTTTTGTCCATTCATTAAGCAATAGTGAAGATTCATTATTAAGGTCACCAAATGAATTAATGTTGAGTAGCAGGATCCATTGTTTTCACAAGCTCCATTTATCTATTTACAAATTTGCTAAAAAAAAGTACTTAGTTTCTCACTTGATGTCAGGATATTCATATTGGAGCCAAACTATGTAAGAATTGTACTATGTAGGGCTTCATTTGGTTCGTATTTTCAGAGATCGAATCTGAAATCTTTGATTAAGATAAAAACATTTTTATCCACTACACTAAACCCTTTGGTTGTATAGATATACCAAATCCTTTCTCTAGAATTCAAAAAACACGCTTCAAGTCTAAAACAAGAGCTTGTTCGTATCAATTAAGCAAAAATTTTCAATTTAATAAATATTATTTGGTTATGATAACTAGTTAAGAAAATTCATATATCGTTATTGAATTTATAATACAAGGGAGATAATGATATTGAAGAATTTTTTTGATCATACACGAATAGAAATGAAGGTTGCATCTACTAATTAAAGTGCTTACATCAAAGAGTAACAAATTCTTTCAACAAGGCATGATTTGTTGCTATATGATTGTTGAGCTTTTACTCCATTTAGGGCTTAGATCTACCCTCTACAATGACACAGATAAAAAATACACAGAACAATTAGTTTTTTAGGATAAAAAAGTTAGTTAATTAATTTAATGCATGACACATATATAAGAAACTTCCGTTAGTGATAGAGGGAAATTTTTCTAAGAGAGACTAAATTGTACCATTTTTACAATGAAGGATGACTAGTAGTGCTGATAAGGATTATTTTGAGTTTTAAGGCAAAGATAAGTGACAATTTTGGTCCTTTTCTCGAATTACTAATCTAAATGAAAAGTATCTTTGATAGTAAATTTGTATTAAAGACTAAATTTATCAACAAACTTCTAATGAAATAATTTAACACAACTTATTTTCCTAATTTATCACTACAATGATCATTACACATAAGGAAATAAAAAAGGTAGAAATGATGAAATAAGAATATTATGAAAGAGGATTACAAAATTTGGTTTGAAATTGAGCAATTCAATGAAAGTTGACGGAAAAGCAATAACAACGTTCCCGGTGTTCATTATGGCTTCCTAATGTCACTTAGCTAGCGTTTCAACATAGATTTTAAAATATTGCATATATTATTTAGGTTATAATTTGGTGAAATTTCACCATGTGTTTGGCCATAGTATTTGAAAAACATATTTCACTTTTTTTGAAAAATATTATATATACCCATACACTTGAAAAGCTATGAAAACTAACCATAAGTTTTTATTACAAGTTAATTAAATTTTCGTTGCAACAAATAACAAATAATGTCCATGACACTGGAGAAATGTGGTAGTTTGCAGGGAGTAAAACAAGCATCATTTCATAGATAGTAAAATAGACAAAGCACATGACTTTGTTACCCTGAGCCGATTGTTCATCATTTTTAATCAACAACCGTATCATCACTTTCATATTCACGAAATATTTCATCCCTATTATGGTGTTTACGTAAAAAATTATGCAATACGACAAAAACAACTATTATAGAGGGTGTTTTTGTAAAAGATAAAAATTTGGTGTAAAAATAGATAATTTTAAAAGATTCCAGATAATGAGATTTGACCAAAATATTAGTTTTTCCTAATATTTGAGAATTTAGATTATTTGCCAAACAATAGAAAATTTTATGGACAAACACTATTTGCCAATTTTTTTTCCAAATTTTACTAGGAAAATCTATGACTAAAGAGGTCCTTAATCCTCCCTCCCCCACGGTATACTCATATAGTTTGTTTAATGTGGTGGTTAGTACAAAAGTTTTAGTTTAGAGTGGTTAGTTCTATTTTCGTTCCCATGGAACTATTGACTGTTGACACTGCAATAACTCTTTGAAGCGTTTAAAAAATGAACTTATTTCAATCTTCCATAAAATTAGTTATCCTATCATTGCACTCGTAGGTGTGACGTGGAGGCCAATAAAGTAAACCACGAATCGAGACCTCAAGTAGTGATGAAAATAATATCAAGTGATTTTTTCTTATAAGTTCTTGTGAAGTATGTTACTCGGTGCCCATATTAGTGGGAGGCCGCAGGAACCCTAAGTCCACACAATATTACTCAAACACCATGGTAGTAAAAGAAATGATTATCTTATCATATCTGCATTTTGTACCCCGTTTCTACTTTTTATTATCTATCTGCTTTTGTATATACTGTTTAAATACTGGAGATATGCTATACTTATTACTTGTTGTTTATGCTTGTGTTTTCTTTGAGCTCAGTCGGAATATGCCTATTAAGTATAATTTTTATACGTATACTACACTTCTTCCCCTGCCGTTTCACAATCTGATTTCTCAGTCAATGATGACAACTACTACATATCACTTGTCGATAAGCTTAACCCATATCCTGGAGCCATAAACAATGGACTACCAAGATGAATCAACAACAACAAATAAGATCTTAGAATAAAGCAGAGATAGGTGATCAACAAAACCATACAAGAACCATCCTAAGATCTGCCAATAGTTAGTGGTTGAGCATCAAAACTGAAATCGGAGTACAAGTGTTCCACAATAACAAGAAAACTACAGGTTGTCTCTGAATACAATATGAGAACTAAACCTTGCTAAACAGACAAAAACCGGTAGCTCCAAATGCTAGGATCTTAACCCTAATCTCCGAAATCCCCAGTTGCTCCGCACTACTCCAAATCAACTACAATCTGTAGCGGGAAGAAGTATAGTATGATTACCAAAAATGTTACTGAGCAGGCAACTACTTTATAAGATCAAAATATAGAACAATCTAAAACAAACAAGTCACTAAAAAGGATATACTAAAAAAGATATGAACTAAATAATAGATATAGAAAATAGGGAAAAAAGGCAGATAAAGAACGCACTTGGATAGCAAGCCAACAACCTAATCGCAAGCAACTAAGACCCACAACCACAATTCTAAAGTCAAAACCTACCAAATAACAATAAAATAATTGAATAAAATATGTTGTAGTCAAACAATAACATAATCAGACCCTCATAAGCCCATAAGGTACACACATCATCACCCAACTGGCCCTATTAATCGTAGGGTACAAACAACAAACAACTATACTTGTGATACGTATAGCATTGGAATGCAGGGTGTGCAACAAAACCATCCGAAACTATAAAAGACTGTAGTCAACTCCCACCCCAACTATTAAGAGTGACAAATCCATATAGGCTACCCAACTACATAGTCCACTTCTCGAGGTGTAAGTAAAACCAAAAGCATGCAAGGAAGGACATTGATACGTCGAGTATTCAGTTCAAAACTGAGCACAACCTAAATGACTCTAATATCTCAAGTAGAAAAAAATATCAAGTACCTAACACCTTATCATCTAAAAAATCAATTATTAAAGTGATATAGGTAGTATGACTCATATTAAAGACAAGTTTAGAGTAAACACTGAGTAAAATACATCATGAATGATAAATATGTCAATGCAACGAGGGGATCGTACCACAAAATCTAAAGAAATGATCAGACAATGCAATGCATGCCACCAACATCATTCAAACAACATACTTAAAATCAAATAGTTATACATACACTTAAACCAAGCTACCAAAGAAGAGAACAATAACTTGGCATCCAATTGGTCCTCGCACATGGCCTTAAGCCCAGGAATATAATCATTATTTCAATAAGAATATGACTTGTACACCACTAATCAATAACCAAAGGGAGCAAGAAAAAAAATCAGGGGATGATGCCCTACCCCATTCATACTTCTCCAGTCCCAAATTGAGCACAATTAGGACTAACCCACAGCTACGACGAGCCATAAAGGTCACAAGAGTCAACGCAAGAATAACCATAAGAAACAACCCTTACAAGGATCAAATCATAACTACAAGGCTATACAACACAACCTAAAACATCTAATGTCCTGCGTACTCTAAGGCCACTACAAGTAAATCTTAAAAACAATAATCAAGATCATTTACTCCACAAGAGAAGATATAATATTAACTAAGGATATCAACACCCACAATAAGCCCAAGGCTCATACAGAATCAAGAAATGATGGAATAACAAGAGAAACATTAAATAACTAGCAAATTCAATCCAAAATTACATGAAATATATATTAGGAATTATATAAGAAGCTCAATCAAGAAAGTAGACTGAAGCCTACCTTGAAACTATACACGAGTACTCTTAATCCATCAGATATGACCTATACGCATCTAAAAATCTCAAGGACAACACACAACTATGAAATTATTAATCACAATGTCATTACAAACATTTTGACACTCAAGTCGCTATAATTGGAAATGGACCAATAATTAGTCAAAATGAGAGAACCCGTGCCAAGAATCCTAAAATTGACTCCAATAAAAGGCCTTAAACTATGCCTCAAACTTGTGTTAAAAAATTGAACACAATTAGAGGCTCGAAAACATCAACAACAAATACAACAAAATTAACAAAAAAACAAAGCAAAGGCAGCAACTTCGAGCTCAAATTTAAGTTAACTGAAGGTTCCTAAACAACTTGTAATCACCAAAACAAGTAGCCATCTCTCTATGATCACACAAGATTTCGAATCATTTAAATTGGAGCTCGGATGACCGAAAATCACCTTTTGAAAATGAGGGCAAAAAGCTGAAAGTCTGATATGTGGTCCACTAAAAGCCTGCAAAAGATATTAACATTTTAGCTAGTTTACTCCAACTCGATATTCTCTGACGGGTTGCCCATGATTCATTCAGAACCCCATGAATGCAAACAAAATATGCTACCTCATCAGATTCGACATTCCTCACTGAACAAAACTATCAAAACTACCATCCAAGGCCAATTCATGAAAAGTGCGTGCCACACCTAAGTTTCGTTTTAAGCTAAAAACCATAAGAAGGCTCAAAATAAGACTAGAAGCCGGGGGAACCGCATGAAAGGTTGTTCTAGACCACACTCTACATTCTGGAGCTAAACGCGCTGACAGAATTCTCATTCGAGCACATTATCCAAGAAAATTGACAAAAGGAACTTTTGAAACTCTAACACCACGTGCCCACAAAATGCTCTATCACAACAAATTCAAGCTAAATACCCTATCCTAATGGAAACTAAGCCGATAAACGACATATCAACATAGACAACTGACGGTAGTGGCCTAAGAGTAATAACCCTATCTAAAATCACGAAATCTATTAAGCATAAAAAAAGAAAACCACACATTCTAAAATAGAGTCAACTCATAAACCCAACAAATTACCATGACCCATATTAAAGATGAATCTTTTAAATAAGTTTCCATTTCCCAATTAGGCTAAGACCTTAAGTCACTAATAAACACACAATTTCGACTCTAAATCATACACCGACTTCGATGTCTATCACATAACTATCAATAACCAACACAACAAGGGAAAACAAGATATTACACCTCCTATTTCTATCAATCTATAACCAAACTCTAAGACCACAACAAATGGATGAATCCAAAAGTGAAATCCCAAGAAGATAATGAAGAAAAGTGAGAAAAAAACATTACTACAACTAAAGAATATAAACTACCTAGCAGACAACTTCGATAATTACAAATATTCAACCCATTACTTAAAAGGGACGACTCACAACTAAGCGAACTATACCCGACAACATACAAAACTTAAATATGGCAATGATGGTCTGGCCATCTATCAAACAAGGATCAATGTAGAAAATAAGGGTTGAAACTGGGAAACTGGCAATCCCAAGGTCACAACCACAAAAGGACTATCAAGGAAAGGATTGGGGAGTTTCTCCACCACTACTCTTAATTGAAGCAACATAACTAAGCCATACACTACTAACATAAGTTAATTACAGGGGCAAACCACATACTTAATTCTCAAATCAAGTTGTCAAAACAAGCAAGACATAGATATTAAGCCAAATAAACCATAATGGGCAAATCAAAAATCACACAAAATAAGAAGCAATGGGATAAACCATAAAATCACATCAAAAGAAGAGATACATGAAGCCTCAACCTCTAACTAGTCTACAAAAGCATAGAATGGACCATGTCGGACGTTAACATGAACACCTGATATAGTAATTGAAACACCCAAGGAACCACATCTAGATGAAGGAGCCGATAACCCCTAAGAATGATCTACATGAATACCTATCATTATGGTGCCATAATTGGGAGAAGTTGTAGGATGATGAAAAAACTCCCTATAGGTAAAACTAAGTCCGGCCACCACATCTTGGGACTATCAGACGTCTACAATTCTTAGAAAAACAATTCCCATTAGGGGCACTCACTATAGAAGTGGCCTAACTTTATACAATCATGGAAACCTATATAACGTGAAGCCCAATGCAGAAAATGTGTTGATCTTCCCTATCGACCTTTGCTTGACTTAGGAAGACACCTACGAAGCTGCACTGGGGCCTTACGACAATATCTTACATAGTTTCCTATCCGGCCACACCCATAACAACCATTAATGAGAGCAATTGTCTGCAAAAACCTAGCTGGAGTAACATGAGACCCAACACTCGAAGGTCCAAAATGATCAATATAAGAAGTTTGACCACTCTGCTTGCTGCTAGCGCCACAATCTACCTTATGACCCTATGGAACCTGAGTTTCTATACCTTCATAAGCCTAATATGTCAAGAGAAAGATTACCCTCATCTGATTGATACACATCTCGAATTGAATTTTTTTCACCGTTGTACTAATGGAAAATCATCTTACCACTATCATTTAAGTCAAGGCATTTCTTCTCCACAAACCTTTAACCAAACCCTGACTCAACTCCTAAACTAAAAGTAACAATGTTGGGTTATGCCCAACCCACTCTAAAATCCCAACGTATAGTCATATATGAACCATAAACCTTTCTAGGGACCAAATAACTCAACTTTTCTCTAAGCAGCACCTGCTACACAAAAAAATTCACCTAGATGAGGTGTACCTCTTAAGGAGCTCGAACCTTCTAATACTGAAGGAACACACATAGACAAAGATCCTACAAAGACTAGGGTTCTATCTGGTTTTCTAAATTCTAAGGAATGCCCTGAACTATAGGTCCAATCCTAACTAACGTCTCCTAGCATGATTACTTGCTAAAACTATAAAATAATATGTTGATGATCTACCTACATCAATTGAATGCTTTGTGTTATCAAACAAGGAGAAAGTAGGTTCCAAAGAAGAAGTTTTAGGGATTATTCAAAGCAATAACACATGATAAGAGTAAAAAATGAATTTACTATAAATTCCCTATAGCCACTCAAAGATAGGATTTAGACATCCCCGCATCAATCTGTAGGATTCTGCTAGTCATTTTCGCTTATACCAACGAAGTTGGTCAACCTAGAGCTTTGATACAAAATTTTGATGACCCAATTTTTCCAGGTCATGATAGTACTTACTAAACAAGAAATACTAAAGTAGCAACTAAATAAATAATAGGAAGAGGAAAGTAGAGTAAGAAGTTGTGTCAAGACACACCTGAACCAAACAACCTAATCATAAGAAAATAAGATACCAAGTCGAATACCAATGTCATGAGGACCCATAATCACAATTCTAAAGTCAAAACCTGCCAGGTAACGATAGAAAAATATAGATAATTGAATATAGTCAAACAATAACCTAAGCGGACCATGATAAGCCTGAAAGATACAAACATCAAATGTAACCCAACAAACCCCTATAAACCAGAGGGTACAAACAATCAAAAAGTATACTAGTCACTGGTAATGCATGAAAATGGATGTGGAGTAACATAATTATGCTAAACCATAGACATAGACTCCGGTCATAGGGGTGCAAGTTACTGAAGTAGAAAGAGTGTGTCAACTCCTTTGAGGATCTTAGGTATCATCGCGCATCCACTATCATGGCACATCCACTTCGAGGGACGTAAGCCACCCAATTAGAAAGAATGACCCAAAGTCAAATGTAAATCCAAAATCATACAGTAAAGGGAGTCGATGCATGGGTAATCAAGTAAAAACTAAACACAACTCAAATGCCTCTAAAATCTCAAGTAGAAAAAGTAGAACGTCGATGAAACCTCGTAACATAAAAAATCAGTACGCAAGTGATCCAGGTGGTACAACTAAATTCAAACTAGGTTACAAATAAAACTGAATAAAAAATATCTCATCATGAACAATAAATCTATCAATGCATGGGATAGGATTGTACCACAAAATCCTTGAAAACAGGCAAAACAATGCAATGCATGCCATCACAAACATTTAAAAAAGTTACTCCAAATTAAAATTTATACAACCACTGAAATAATGCTACCAAATCATAGAGTACTAACCTTCAACAAAGCAATTCTTGTACATGGACTTCGACCTAACAATATAATCATAAGCTCAATAGGGATACGACGTGCCCTCTACTAATCAATAACCAAAGGAACCACGAAGAGAATTTAAAAATAATAAAGGGTGAAAAATTCAAGGGATAACACCCTACCCCAATCACACTACTCTAGTCCCACACTCAGCATAACTATATTAATCCCATGACTAGGTTAAGTTCCACCATGGTAACAAACATCAATGCAATAACACAACGAATAACAAGCCATACATGGGACAAATCATATATATGAGGCGATAACATACAACCTAAAGCATCTAGTGTCCTTTCTAATCTAAGGACACCACAAATCAATCCTAACAAGGATAAGCAAGATCATCTATTCCACAAGTAAAGCCACAGTTTGAACTAAGGATTCTAAAAATCACAATATGACCAAAGATCTTAGGTAATCAAGAAATAATGAAATATTAAAAAAGGAAAATTAAAATACTCGAAAAAAATATCTAAAATTAGATGAAATCTATTACTACTCATTATCTAAGAAGCTTTAAGAATGCAGACCAAAGCCTACCACAAAGTCAAACATGAGCGCTCTATTCTATTACACATGAGCTTTTTGCATTTGAAATTATTCTGGACACTGACAAACTATGAAATTATCAATCGTAATGTCATTATAGTTTTTGTGACACTTAAATCGAAATAATTAGATTATAACCAAATATTAGTCAAAATGAGAATGTAGGACTCACATCAGGAAGCCTAATATTGGCTCCATCAAAAGATCCTAAACTATGCCTCGAACTTGTGTTCCAAAATTTAACATAATCGGGTCCGAAATAGCCCCAACAAAAACAACAAAATTAAAAAGAAAACAAAGAAAATGCAATAGTTTTGAGCTCATATTCACCTCAACTGAAGGTTCTTAAACAACTTTGAATTACCAACCTAAGTAGCCACACTCCGAATGATCTCAAAGGACTTCAAATCATTCAAATTGGAACTCAAATAGAAATCACCTTTGGAAATGAGGGTTTAAAACTAAAATTTCTGTATATAAAACATGAAACTGGTCGCAAAAAGTCACATAACTCATTGCTAAAAGCCTGCACTAGATATCAGTATTTTATCTAGTTTGCTACAACTTTGAATTCTCTCAAACGGTTCTTTGATTCCCGTCCATACAAATTAAATATGCTACCCTATTGAATTTGACATTTCAAATTCATTGGAACCATCAAAAATCCCATCAGAAGTCGTTTCAATGAAACGTAGGTCCAATACCCAAATTTTGCTACTGCTACATTTGGGGTTCAGGTTGGGGTTAGGAATTGTACATTCTATGCTTAGAGGCATCTAGAGGCCAAGGCTCCAAGTGTCCTTTTTTGTATGCAATTCTTTTTTATCCATTTAGTTCCTATTTGTGTGATTTAGGGCTTTCATGTCCATTCAAGTTTATTCGTCTTAGTACCTATCACTAAATTTGTATGGAAGCTTGACTTGTGGTTTATGATTGTGCTTTGCCTTATATTGTTCTGCAACTTTGATTAGAAGTAGTGGTTGGATAACTTCCCGTACCTTTACCTTGATAATACTGTTATGGTTGTGGGCTTGGGATTGTTGGTTTCCCTTTTTGCCACCCTTGTCGTGTGATTTTTCTATGGTGCTGATCCTTGTTTGATGGGTGGCTAGACTAGTTTTTCCCAAATTTGAATTTTTTGTGTTCTAAGGCCTAGTTGGCTTACGAGGTTGTCTTAGTTGTCTGCCATCCCTTTTAAGTAGTGTAGGACATTGCTAGTTTTTAGAGTTTTGTTTTGGGTAGTTTTGTTCTTTAATTATGGTGGTCGTTTTTGGCTTCTTTCTTTCTTTTCTTTACTTTTTTTCACGATTATGAAGGTGTATTTCCTCGTTCAGTCCTTTTGGGATTCATGCTCTTCTTGTTGTCTTGTAGTTTTGTTATGGATGGCTCGAAGATGGAGGCTTGATCCTTTGTTGTGCTTGGATTACTTATTATATTTGTTCATTATTCTTGTGTTTATACCTCTCGAGGCTAATTTAAGATTTAAAGTTGGAATGGTGGTGCTATCTTGTCGTTTTAGTTCTAAGCTGTGTTAGGAAATAGAATTTTTTTAAAAATGTTCATCTTTATAATGAGGTCAAGGTAATTAATGGAATGTATGAGTATGTTATACTTCAAGATGCAAAGTTGTTTTTTTATCATGTTTGGTAACTTGTGTGGTTCGTGATACGAGTTGGTACCCTTGTGCCCCTACATACAAGCTGGGTATGTTTATACACTGCCTGCTAGCTGCGCTTCCCTTAGACTAGATAGTTGGTTCAAATTAGTGGTGTTAGAGTATCTTGTGGACCTATGACGTCAGATTCTTTTTTTTTTCTTTTTTTAATGAGAAGTTCCTTTGCTTGAAATAGGTCTTTTGTGTTGGGCTCAATGTACACTTGGTGTTCGCGAGATAGTTGTCCTTTGGATTACAGTGGTTATCTTTAAAAGGTTGTGTTTCAGCTTGATTTGTTTGTATTTGAGAGCCAAATGTGTTGGCATTGCCTTAGGTTGCGTTCCTTGTTTTGGTAGTTGTTCCTTGATGTTCAAGTGGAGATTGTTCCATTTCAAGGGTTGTGTTTTGTGTCTTGGTACATAAGATTAAGATGGTGTAGATGATGGTCATGATGGCTTATTGTAACACCTCAGATTTGAGAAAAGATAGAAAGGGGTAATGAGAAAGCTCATAGGCCAAAACTAGACCACGGAACCCTCCATGGAGCCCCAAACGCGCCGTGAAGGGGACCACGATCCATGAAGGGCATCTTCGTAAGTCCCCTAGACTGCCTTCCGCTTAGTTTTATGAAATCCTGGTGATATGACTTGTGTTTTAAAATCTCTTGATTTTCTATTATATTGTTATCCATGATAAGTTTCTTGTGTAGGGCCTCTCAGTGTCCTTTATGACATTTTACTCGTAAGTTGTACCTTGGATCATGAAAACATGGTATTTAGGGAAAAGGTTTAGAAAGGTTCTATGATGTATCAAAATTCACATCAGTAGAGTCTTGCTCATAAGTGTGAAATGCGCCATATTTATGAATAGGAAAATATAAGATGATTAGGAAACTCCATTTATTTCATTACTCTAAGTCGTGCGATATAGTGTAACTTTATAAGTCCTTTCTCATATTCGTGTATGATGCTTTTTGGGAAATGGCCCCTTGAAGAGCTTATGTTAGAAGAAATATGAACGATAACGTAAAATAGAGGCTCCTCTTCAAGCTCCTTAGGCTCTGGTCAATGCTTTGGCCGAGCAAGTGAGCATTGAAGAATTTAGAGCCTCTTTCCAAGAGTTGGATTAAGACATAACGTCTAAATACAATAGAGAGATTGTTGTCCCCATGAACCCAAATATGGGTATGGTGGCATCTAGCGTGAGTGACTTCACTAGGATGTATCCTATTAAATTTCATGGTTATAAGGTTAAGGAAAATCATCAAGAATTTATTTATGAGGTATATAAGGCGTTGATGATTATGGAAGTAACACCACTGGAAAAGGCGGAATCGGCCTCTTACTAACCCAAAATATTGCTCAAGTTTGGTTTATCCAATGGAAGGAAGAGAGAGCGGTTGATGCGGGTCCTCTCGATTGGAAAAAATTCAGGCTAATTTACTTGATAATTTCTTTCCCCTTGAGATGAGAGAGGTAACAATGCTTGAATTTATCAACCTTTGTCAAGGAAACATGAGTGTAAAAAATATGCTTTGATGTTCACACAATGTCACAACCTGAAAGCACCCCCCTAGTCGGACACGCCATACTTGACCTCACAAAGGTCTTATATTAGCCCGTAGCATTCACCATCACATATAGTCTTAGAAAAATATAGCATTATTAAAAACTTTTACAATTTAGAAGTCAACTTCTTCTATATATCAAAATAAGAACTAACTTTGTCTCATAGTACCATCAAGACATAGGAATATGAAAGTTGGTACTTTGACCTTACATCAATAGAAAGTCTTAGAATAGGATAGAACAGCATAGTCTATCAAATATACAAAGTGAACTAAAGCTAGAATCATTGGTGCTTTGTCCCCAGACTTAATGACTCACCAACTTGGGAAAGCAAATCCAAGCTTCTTGAGAAATGGCCTTTAATCACCTCTATGGCCCGAAGTTACATGTGTGTGTGTGTGGGGGGGGGGGGGACAATATGGGTTAGTACAACACACGTACTAAGTATGGTGCCATGCACATAAAGCATTTGAAATACACATAAAAGGACATTTTCGTGGAAAACATGCTCTTTATCAAGTAAATTACAATATGCATACGCGATAAGGAACATAAGCTAAAATAACATGATAGTAATCCAACATATAATCAACTTAAGCAACACTAATTCAATGCCAAGGATAGGATTCCATAACCCCATCAAAGACTAAGTCTCAACTATAGTCCACCTACTACATTCATATGTCATAACATCGTAATCATCATAAGAATACCATAAGATGAAGTGAACCATGTTCATAATATTTATACATAGTTTACAATACATAATCCAAAATTAACATAATCATAAGAGAACGCTACTACAACCACCTCTTAGAATCTTACATGTTAAATGTCCAAGAGAAGTTGCATACCCTCCCTTCACCTATGTAAAACGCCTCAACAAAGCCCTAGTGGGACTTCATATCCGTACATTCATTCTTTCATAAATTTACTTTTACATTTAGGAAAGGGTTCTATTACAGATAAAGACCACGTGAGCTACATGGAATCTGGTGTTTTACTCCCACACCGAAATGATAGGGTTTCCACTTGCCTATGGTGGAACATTTCATACTAGCTATCTAGGGGGATCTACTAAGTTATTATCCTATGTGGACACATAGTTAATGCACAAGGAGATTGCTACTATAAACCCAGACTTACTAATATAGAAGGCTTCCATCTCATGAGAGAACACATATCCTTGGGAAACTAGACTTACTATTGTATAAGGAACCCATGTGGGGAGCCGAACTTGCTAAACGTAAAAACCCCCTTCTCACTTTCATGACCTCTCGGTGCTACACATTTATTCCCTTTAATAGTCATCTTTAGTCATTACATAAGTTCACATTAGTCTTTACTAGACACTCATGTCAACATCTTATCATAATAGCTCATAGGGGTTTCATAAGTGAGAATGATCTTTTCGCTTTAGAAACACTAGTAAGTGAATAAACCGTTAACTTTAACATTACAGTATAATCATAAGAACTTAGCATGCAAACATACTTCATACCTAATTCAAGTGTGTAGGGTTTAGGATGAGGAAACGTTGTCTTCAACACCATAACAACACAATAGATATAACATCATTACTACCTAAGTAATTCACCTTTTATACATTAAGTCCATGAAAAACGTACCTTGATGCCTTTTTGACCTTCAAGGGACTTGATACTTCAATCAACCCAAAAATGCATAATCAACGCATAATATAAGGTAATTCATGAAGTAATAACATAACTAACATCAACATAAACAATTGGTATATTCATCATCTGCAATCAATCCACAATATCAAATCCAAGATTTAGGAAATTAGGGAAGAACATGGGTCTAAAGGGATTTCAAATGAAAAACCATAAATAGTCATAAGTATTCACATAATAAACCCTAATTATAGATAGTTAATCATAATAAATCTATGAAATTTCTTTAGGAAGGAAATCCATGAGTAAGAATAAAACCCTAACCTTTGTGGAACTTTTCAAAGCTAAATTTGAGAGGACCTCTTGAAGAAAGTTTAACCAAGAGCGAAAGGCAACCATAAATTGTTAATATTCAAAAAATTATGGAAGATAATTCAGTTCTTGAAGCCATAATGAAAGCTTTCCGTCCTCTTCCATGGAGTCTTGTGTTGAAAGAGTTTGTGTTTTGATTTGATGTATTGAGTTAGAATGACTTGGGGTAATAGGGTTGGGGTCTTATAGTTAGGTTTTTTTAGGTAATTAAATAACAAACCAATCCCTTTAACCCCTAATTAAATAACTAAGTTGAACTAAGACCCTTGAGTTAAAAACAAAAACCCAAAAACTGATACCACCTATGGACTATAGGTGGCTATACGCGACATGCTGCTTCTTTGTGAAACTGGTCTAAGGGTGGGAAAATGAGGGAATTGGTGGAGAGAATAAGTCTCAAACCACGATCCCCTTCCACTCCCCGTCATCCACTTGACGATCCGTCAAGGGTGGTCGTGGAATGCTGCTACCTTTTGACAACGTTTTCTCAAAAGTTTTGATTCTCCCTTATAAGTCAAACCTTTTCAATAGATTCATAAACTATCTCTGGTCCAAGAAGAGAAAAATCACCTACTTCAAAGAACCAACCAGAGATGTACACCTCCTACCATAAACTGCTTCGAATGGATCCATCACAATACTTGAATGGTAACTATTTTATTAGGAAATATCTATCAACAATAGATGATTATCCTAGTTAGCCTTGAAGTAAATAACACAGGCCCTCAACATATCTTCTATGATTTGGATGGTATGTTCCACTTGACCATCCGTAGAAGGGTGAAATGCGGTGCTAAGTTTTACCTTAGTACAAGGCCCGTTTTGGGATGATTTCCAAAAGCGAGAAGTAAATTAGGTGCCTCGATCTGAAATAATGGTCAAAGGAACTCCATAAAACTTCACTATTTCCCGAACATATACCTTAGAGTACCCTTCTGCCGAATAATTAACTTTGACGGGAAGTAAATGGGCTAATTTTGTCAACCTACCCACAATGACCGAACTGGAGTCATATTGCCTTCTAGTTCGAGGAAAACGTACCATTAAATCAATATTGACATCCTCCAACTTCCATGAAGGGATGTCTATATTTTGAGATAAACCACCCGACCTTTGATACTGGGCTTTGACTTGTTGGCAATTTTGACACTTGTCCACAAAGTCCACTATGTCGCTCTTCATTTTATTCCACCCATAGATTCTCGTAGGTTATGACACATCTTGGTGATGTTGACACCTAATTTTGACCCTCCTCGATAGAAATTAAATAGTGAGCTTCTTAATTCTAAACGATTTGAAATAATTAGATATAGTTCAAATGTTTCAAATTATTTTCAATCAATATTATCACTTTCTATAATTTTAGATAGTATATATGTTTACGTAATTATATATATGACTAATATTTTATGTTTATCCAAAAATGCCACAAAAAGACTTTACTTCGTTAATTATTCTACTAATTAGTTTGGTTATACAATAGTTTATATTTTACATCATTTATTTTATAAACAAGCTAATTGTTGTATTTTGTTAAAACTAAAGAAACTTATTAATTAATTTATTCATATATAATCGATAAAATATTATTAACCCACTTTTGTTGAGACCCCAAAATCGGGCCATTTGTATTCCCCCATCCCAATTCCGAGTTAATTATCACTAATTTTCAACCAAACAAACCTTTTTCTTTAAAATTGGATTCCCATTTGTAGCAGCGCAGTTACCCTCTCATTATTAGTCCTCGTTTTCCTATCTCGTTTGAAGTGTGTTTTGTTTCGTCTTCTGTCTCAAAAGATCTATGTTGAAGATGGTTTGTCTTTAGCTTATTTGGTACGTTGTAAATTAGTTCCGCCAAGTATATGTGGCGAAATTTCTCATCATGTTTTCGGTGAATTAATTCTCGAGATTCAAAATGGTGGTATAATATGATGTGTCTGTTCAATCGTCTTCGTGAGTTATGATAGTCTTATTTTGTGTTTTGGATGCTCTACTCCTAAAACTAAGATCTCTCTTATAAATTTATTTTGGGCACATCCTGTTTCTTGAATTTGCTTCTTAGATTTAGTTGAGTCTATGTTATCATATAAAGAAGATATTGCACACTTCATCCTTTCACCTCGTGTTGAAAAGATGAACTAAGATGTCAACATTGTGGATTATGTGTTGTGTTTGTTACTATTTTGGGGTCCTCGGATTACATTTATCGTTATCCATTTCAACTCTTCATTGTACTTTTCTTTTTGGATTGCATGATGTCCTATATATATATATTTTCTTCGCCCCCTCTGTGTTCTCTTAATAATATTTTAAAGTCACTGGCCATGCCCTTTTGTAATCGATGTATTGTTAACCCTTTTTCATTTTTCTGGAAAATAAGACATCTCTCCCTTGTTTTGAGTTTCCTCTTTGCTATCTGTCGATATTCTTGAGTTTTCTCGTTTATTTGCGTTCGTTTTAATTTTTGATTTATTTATTTGAAGAATTACGTTAAATATTTCTCTACTAGTCTCCCTGTTCTATCTATGCTCTACATATTTATTTTTTATAGGTTTGCAATTAAGAATGTCTGTCTTCTGTTATCTCTAAACTAGTTGACTTACTTCATTGTTTTTAAATTTTGTCTCAATGAAGGTCGAGCCATGATTGTCCCTCCCCTTTTTCTTCTCCTCTAAAGTTGAGAGTTTTGAATCCCTCGCCTATGTTCCGTTTAGACTCATATCTTGGCGTAATGATTCTCTAGATTTTATTAGGACTATTCAGGTAGTTTCCTTATACTCGTGTTGTATCCACATGTTTTAGTGCTTATTTAAAATACTATATGTTTATTTCGATTGTGCTTTATGTGATAGCTACTAATCGACCCTTCCCATTCCTTTAACTGGATTGTTATTTGCTAATATGTAGTTTCGTAAATCTATTAATTCTTTTAAAGTTTGGAAATTGTCAAAATTACGTGTTCAATAAATGTGTGATACAACCCTGATGAAGTACCCTTTTTTATATTATTTTATTTATCCCCCTTCCTTCTTTCTTATCATTCTTGTTAGTTTGATTTTTCTCATTCCAATTGATTTTCTTTTGTTCTAAGTCGTGTCATATTGTCATCATCTCGTCTGCTAATGTATTTTCATTTAATGTGCATGTGAAATCCTTTTGAGTTTGCTATGAACTCCTCTCATGCATTTTCGAGAGCCGTAAAGGCTCAACTTCCCTTTTTCTGAGTCAAGCCTTCTCCAAAATTGACGTGCAAGTCCCGGAGTTTAAAGAATTGAAGTGGAAGAAGAGGAAGAGATTGGGCCTCAAGGCCCAAATTTATTTTCCAAAATTTTATATTTTAGTTGTTTTGGACCTTAGCCTTTGTTGTATCGCTTATTATTTTTTCTAGAATTTTAGGAAAGGTACAATGGTCCTAAGACATAAAAATAAAGTGGTTCAAAGGCCTAAAAGTCAAATGGGTCAAAAACCCAAAATAAGTGGGTCCAAATTTTCGGTCAAGGTGGACAGAAAACATGGATTTGGACCCGAAACTCTTTCCCTCTTTGTCCATACTCTTTCTATCTCTTTTTTTTTATTACTAATCTGCTTTATTTTCGGTAGTTTAAAAAGAAAACTTCAGATTCCCATAGAATGTCGTAAATGTTTTATCGATTTAAAATTGAATAAAAAAATTTATTCTAAAAAGAGAAATAAATTTGCAAACAAATTTTTACTTAAATAATAAATACTTCATAATGCAAAGCCACTCCAAAATTTTTTATCTTAAAAGTATATTTTTATAAGTTATAACATTTAGCCAAACAAAGTTAGTGCCGGATAACCGCATTAAGCGGATATTTTAGGTGCTTAACCCCTTCCTAAAATAAAAATTGGAATCCCCGAACCCTTTAAAGTTTTTATTTGATTTTTCTTTTTAAGTATTTTGAAAACAAAGTTTTTTTTCTTGATTTTTCTAAAAAATTTAGTGGTGACTCTAAAAAGTCGAAAACTTTTACAAAATAATATTTTTCCGCAAACTAGATAAACAGAAATGACGACTCTACAGGGGATTTGAGGACTCTAAATTTAAAACTAACGTGTTTTGGCTCTGTGAAGTTAACTATTTATCTTTTTATTTATGGTCTTATTGAATTGTTGCATTTTCATGGCATAACATCTTCCGTCAAACGATGATTATTTTTTATTTCCACTTAAAGGATGATTATTCGGGCTCGTAGTCGTTCGTTAACCACATTTTTTTCAGGGCACCCTGACGAATGTAGTTGGTGTCTTGATAGTCAACGGTCGTTAATTGTCACAGCTTAAGTAGTCCGCTTGGGTTACCCTTTCCAATATAAGTACAACCCACTCCTAGTTAAACTAAGATAGAGTGAAACCAAATCCCGAAAAGTGGCACATTAGCCTAAGATGACCCAACACCGAAGGAGAGTTGGCCCTATTAGAAAGATCGCCTTGAGTCCGAAAAGCCCATGGCTCTATAGGACGATCATATTTGTGTGTTCAATCTAATGGATGTTTGCGTGTTTAACTGTTTATTGTGTCCTAGGGGTGGGTGGAAACTAAATAGATAGATGTTTTTGTACATGTCGAGTCAGTTGCTTAGTTTCAATATGGTCACCAAGAAACCAAACATACACCCATAGCACATAACACATTGTACACTCCATCCTGTAACTCTTAGAGATTCTCTCCCACATTAGAGACAAGAAAGATAAGAGGATTCATCCTCACAAAGTTTCGTAACCTAAACGTCATAGTGCTCTCCAGAACTCACCCTAGACACCATACTCAAATTCACTTGAGTAGTCACGGCTTGGGATAAAGCAAGCAAAGCCTCTCTTATATCCCAATTACTGAACTCTGGGACATCATCACCTCCATCCACAATAGGGACTTGATAAGCTTGAGCCCCTTGAGAAACTTGCTGAACCTCCTCAACTGGAGGAGGAATCTCCTCTTGCACCCCATTCTCCTCAACTATCCTAGCCGGTGTTCTCCTCGTATTTATCTTTCTAGAAACACAAGGAAAACCATAAGAAAAGAGTACTCATGGGTATGGTGTGACAATCTTAAAGCTTATCAAAAGAAAGAAATCTCGATCCACCTGGGCCACTTAACTTCGATAATGGACTACAAGGTCCGGCCAACGTTTATCGAGGTAATTATGTGGTTCTGGGAAAACGAAAAGATGGTGTTTCAATTTGGAGACGTCAAAATAACACCGACACTATAAGAAATAAAGGACTGTTTGGACTCCATCGCAACATGTGGTAAGAGGAAAAAATATCCAGACCATCATATCCTTCTATTGGATAGGCTGACTAGTAAGAAGTTAAAAAACATGCTATTGCTTGTAAATGCAGACTGGTTGGATGCTCAAGACATACCTCTAATGAGATTCTTTGAAAGGTGGGGGACGACAGCTACGTCAAATCATTTCCAAAAGAATTTCATGATCACAGAACTTGGAGGCAAACTCAAACTATTGCGTTCTCCACATGCCTTTTAGGAACGATGGTGTTCCCAAAGATGAAGGAAGAACGATTGATACCCGGGTTGTGATGGTAATAGATGCCATCTTCATAGGGATTGGTGACGAAGGGAAAAAAAGAAGCACTATAGTTTGTCCCCAATCATCTTGCCGAAATCTATCGATCTTTGAGCTTGTGCAAAAACGGGTTCCCATTTTTCCAAGGTTGCAACATTCTACTTCAATGGTGGATGACTGAACGCTTGTGTAAGAGGGATGGCACCCAACCACAGGAGTTGTCCAAATCGATCCAGATGAGTCCACTTGATAATTATGAATTCTATGTAAGCATATGTAGATTCCCAATTAACACCACCAGGGATGCGTGGGCGAGGGTATTTTATGATCTACTAGAAGGGGACATACATTGGATGTCACCGAGCTTCATGTCACAGAAGATAGCAGTGCAGGGGGCCAAACTTCCCTTATTAGTTATTCCCGACATAAGAGGATTGCGACCCTAGAACCCGGCTAGGGTGATGCAGCAATTCGGTAGAACACAAATCACACCTATCCAAGGTGCACTAAAATATCTTTCGCCAAGATCATCCTCCAAGAATGGGTCGGACGTGTCGACATGAAATGGGGTATGGCTCAAAATAGATATGAAGCTGGGTATGTCGATGAATACAAGACGTTGTTGCAGAATGATTTGTGTGGTGTAGTGAACCCAACACCATACGCGGGTCAAGAAATCGAAGACGTATAGATAAGTCTCAAGATCCACGCATACCATTTTTTGCAAGAATGGGACCGAAGGAAGCAGGAATTTCAGTGAAAGGGACAAGAGTAATAGTCCAGAGAGTTAGAATTAGAGGGATTTAGCTGTGATGTCACAAGAGCTAACCGATGCAAGGATCTATTTGATGCGTCTAGATGAAACCTTGGATGAGCAGATTAACACTCTATGTTCACTGAGCCATACACGGTAACAAGCAAGCACATCATCGTGAAGAGGTAGAAAAAGCCAGAGAAGGAGCAGGACCGTCAACCTTCTAATTCATCTGCAAGGGATTGTTTTCTACTTGTATTTGCAATGTATTGCCCTTCCCAAAAATGTACCCCCTTTCTAATTAAAATACATAATGAATGCTACGATTATTTATTTGTGAAGTTTATTTTGGGGGATGCAACAATATGTTTTAAATGACGCAATACATCCTTCAAAACGCTAGGCCTACCCTTGGCACAAAAGGTTCACATGCATAATTATGATGCGATATATGTATTTTAACTGTCTATATGATATGTTGCTTTGAATGAGTATATCGTTAACCCACTCCTGTCCAGAAATTTCCAGAAATATATACACAAGTCACTACTACAGAATGTCCGACAATAATTTGTTGGGTCTTAAGTTTCTCACTCAAAAGACATATCTCATGTCCCAAAGCCTAAAACACTACTCAATCATCTCAAGAAAGGCAAGATCACCGCTACGGACAAAAGAAAGAGTATCCAGATTGCGCCAAGTGAAGAAGAGAGGATCGACACACAAAAATAGCGGAAAACGCCTGTATGACTTACTGTTTCATCCTTGTAGCCCCGAGGAGGAAATCAACAAAGAGAGTTATGAGGAGTCAGTTGCCCGCAAACCTTCTTTCGAAGGAATTTTGCAAAAGGAAGCAAGAAAATTTCTCTCAAAGCATATCAACACGAATACTCAAAACGGAGAGAGACTATTTTGTGCGCCCTCATTTTTTAGCATTATCGATCTAGACGTATGCTGGGGCCCGTCGAAAGAGAATCTTCCCAAGTGGGATCAAAGGACCGACACAAGACTTGTGAGTGTCATCCCAACCAAAAAGGGCATACGATAGAAGAGTGCATAAAGTTTAAGAATGTAGTCCGTCGTTTATTAAGTATGGACAATACTCTGACACTTGGGGTGACGACGTCCTCCTTGCATGTTATGAACCGCGACTGGACATACCATACACAAAGAAGATCATAGTCTATCGTTGCTCATTCACGCTTTTCAAGAAAACGATTATGGAAATATACTAAGAATTAATTCAGAATGGAGTCTTCACCCAATTCTACAGGGACATGGACATGTCGTATTATTTTCAGTACAAATTTTGGAAGCATTATCCCTATCACAATGCCACAGACCACAACATTGAAAAGTGTCTTAACTTCCACCATGACCTCGAACCCCTTGTCGACATGGGAAAAATTCAAGTCGAGTTTTTTCCTCGTGATTGATGCTACAATGAGAAAAAGAATGACTGAGACGTAGTCATTGTTTTTATGTTTAAAGCGTTGTTGTCTTTAAACTCCATTGTAATTGTAATGAATGAGTGAATGAAAAGATATCCCCTTGTACTCGAACTACGTTGAGCCTGAATTCTCCTTGTGAGATACGTAGGCAGCCTCTCTATCGTTAAAAAAATTCATTCTTCTAATTCATATTACTAGAGGATACAAAGGCCAGATCGACGGATGTCACAGCGCAACTGAAAGAAGACTTAGCTCAACATGATTTAGCCTTTCTGAGATAGTGTCAAACTAAAACAAGCAAACTACTGCTTGTTAAAAAATTTGTTTTCGTCCTTACTCGTGAGTTTAAGATATCCTCAAACAAAGCAACTTATGTGTTTATCTACTCTCTGTGTAATATTATGCATTTTTTAATCTAAATCTAAATTGACAAATCTGCCTTTGAGTTGTTTTCCTTCTCTGGTACTTTGGCACTGATCTGTGTCGATTAAGCTGGCAGATCATCCCTATTTCACCAGATCCAAAGGTCCGCATATTCCTTTCCCAAACAAGATTCATAAAAAGTAAAAACAACAATGGGATATAACAACGAAGAAGTAAGTCTCACTGACGTTGTGGTGGATCAACCCACCATAGCAGACCCAACGAATTGATTTTGAAACTGATGCAACAAAGTGCGGAGATGAGGGTGGAGATGCAGAGGACACATGATCAGCCTCCACCAGGTTTTGCTGCTAACACCGCTGATGGGAGACCCCCACTCTACTTCTCTGCTTCAAACATGGATCCGGCTTAGAATCTTCCATCTATACCTGTCCAAAATCCCTCCGTCATAGACTAGACTAAGTAAAATCCTCAGTATGCCACCACCTCCTCAAAACAACTATTCCAAAATACCACCTTATCCTCAAAATACCCAACATCAAACCTCTCCACCTCCGCCAAAACAAACCTAAAACCCGAACAAAAATACTTTCAATCCCCAAACACCCCACCACCACTTAAATCAAAATACAATCCTCAGACTTATCCACAAAACTACCAAATCACCCAGAATGCCCAAAGTCCTTCTGTAGCTCCACCCCTACCAAATATAATAACTTTCCAGATTCCCATCCTAACTGAGCACGATATGCACAGTTCTCAGCTGGACCATTATGAGGAACAGAAAGGAGAATGGAGAGAAAAAGAAGAGGCAAAGGCGGACATAAAAGAAGAGATCAAGAAGGACATGAAAGAGTTCCAAATGATCCCCGATGTTGTTGGTCTTAACTATGGGGAATTATGCATTCATCCAAATCCGGACCTTCCAGAAGGGTTCAAGATCGGAATTTTGATACTTTTGGAGGAGTGGGAATTCTATGGCTCATCTGAAATCCTACTGCGACCATCTTGTTGGAGTAGGTAGGGATGAAGCTATGTTGATGCGGCTCTTCAGCCAAAGTTTGTGCAGGGAGGCTCTGAATGGTTCACCTCTCACGAAACCAGGCAATGGCCTAGCTGGAATGCCCTGGCCAATGTATTTATTGATCGGTTCGCTTACAACATGGAAATCATTCCCGATCGATACTCTTTGATAAAGATGAAGCAAAGATCCACTGAGAGCTAAAGAGTGTTCACCTAAAGATGGAGAAAAGAAGATGCATGAGTAAGGCCACTCTGTCTAAGAAAGAAATAGTCGAAGTGTTCGTACGGGTGCAAGAGCACGAATATTATGATAGAATCATGTTTCTCGTTGGAGTAAAATTTGTTGAGATAGTGAAGATTTTTGACACTATCGAAGATGGTTTTACAACAGGTAAAATAGCATGTGTTGCCGCATCGCCCAGATCGTCAGGATTGCTGAAGAACGAGAGAGAGGATATTGTTGTTGTCTCTTATGAGGGGAAGAAGACCCCCATAAGATCATCGTCCTCCCAAGGTCGTCCTCAACCTTCTCATAGCTCCTACCAGGTTTTCTACACGCAGGCTAGTCATCCAAATAATCATCCTCTAGTCTACCAAAAAGCTACCTCCACTTACTAAAATACCCCTCCAAGTTACCAAAATCCACCTCATGTTTACCAAAGTTCTCCTCCTCATTACCGAATCCCATCACCAGTCTACCAAAATGTTACTCCCAACGGTGCCAATGTCCAGTCGATCAATAGAGCACCCCCTCCTATTTATCATATTTAAGCTCCACTATACAAAAATCCCTCTCTGAATTACCAAGCTCTATCGCCAAAATACCAAACAAATCCCTATCCCAAAAATCAATCTCCCCGTCCCAATAACAGAGGTTATTAACAAATGCTTTATCCACAAGGAAATTATGATTCACCCTAGACTATATTCAAGAGGAAGTCTCCCAGGAACTTTACTGCACTCCCCGAAAGTTGAAAAAAGCTTTACGAGCGACTGGCTGCGGCTGGATATATCCATCCAGTAGGGACCAAACCGGTTGATACTAGTTCCAAGTTCTACGGGCCCGATCAAAGGTGTGTATATCACTCCAACAGTGTTAGACATGATACTCAAGACTACATCATCCTCAACCACAAGATTCGAGATCTGATTGATCAAGAGGTAGTCTCTCTTCAAACAGCCACACCTAATGTCAACAACAACTTTTTGCCGAATCATGGAGACGTCAATATCAAAGTGATTGAGACAGACGATGATTGGTGTGTGACTAAGGTGATAACTTCAGTTGTTCATGAAGTGTTAGAAAGGGTCGTGGCTTCATTAAGCGTTAATGAGAAAAAAGTGTTTGTAATCTTGACACCCGCAAAAGCTGTTGCCTTGGTACCACTAGAGACTCTTGTCAGACAAAAATTTGTGATTGAAACTGCTGCCGCTCAGGGTATGACCTGATCTGGGAGGTTTTCTACTCCCAAAAAGTTGGCCCTTGAAGGATAGAAGAAGAATCAGGGTAAAAGGCCGATAAGCGAAGGCGAAGCAGAGGAATTCTGGAGAAAGATGCAGCCAAAAGATTATTCTGTTGTTAAATATTTTGAGAAGAATCCAGCCCAGATTTCCATATGGACCTTGCTGATGAGCTCCCAATCGCACAGACAAGCCTTGATGAAGGCTTTTGATGATACTTATGTTCCCGTAGGCAAAAACAGTCATAATGTGGCCGCTATGATTTACCAAGTTATCCTAGGACATCAGATTAGTTTCTGTGACGATCAATTCCCTTTTGAAGGGAGGTCACTAAACAAGGCATTGCACATCACTGTCGTATGTCGCGATAAGGTCATAAATCACATCTTGGTGGATGATGGATATGATCTGAACATTTTCCCGTTGTCGACACTGAGGAAGCTGAGGTTTTACTTGGGGAAGCTGCAACAAAACCAAGGCAATGTAAGAACTTCGACGGAGTACAAAGAGATACATTGGGAGCGGTGAATTTGCTTATCTAAATGGGTCCGACAGAGTTCAGTGCACATTTTCAAGTCTTGGACATCGACACCAACTATAAGCTTCTTCTAGGAAGGCCTTTCATCCACATGGATAGAGCTGTGTCATCCACTCTTCATCAGATGATGAAACTCGTTTGGAAGGGTGAAGAGCTGGTTATTCATGGTGAAGAGAGTCACTCCGGCAGGCAGACGCCCATTATTGATGATGTCTCATGAGGTACTGATTTCTACACGGTGGACTTGGTAAATGCCACCTGTGAGGATTTGGACCCACAGAATCCCATGCCCGCCATGTACAAGATGATAGCCAATGTGATGCTGCATAATGGTTTGAAACCTTGTTTTTGATTGGGAAGAATTTCCAAGGAATTATTGAGCCTATTTTGGCCCCCATCAAAGGAGATATATATGGTTTGGGATACATCCCCACAGATGATGATATGAAGACGAAGATTAAGAATGATCAAGCATTGGCTAAGTTAATCCCTCCTCTATATCGTCATTCCCATTCTGGGAGTATGCCGAGCATGATGGATTTGGGGAAAGGCCTTTTTGAAGAGATCGATGCTATTATTGTGGAAGAGGTCGAGCGAGAAGGATTCCACGATGCTGATCCTGGGGAGATGCTGCAAACTTTGACCTCCACGCCGCTTTTGATTCCCTGAAATCCTTGGTAGAAGGGCATCATTTATTGCATATTTAAACTGGTTGTGGTCCGGAAGAGGCCCGAGACCCTCCATTTTGCATTTTCTTAATTACTTGAATTTTAAAATTTCCCCATTATGTTTGAAAAAGGAAACATAGCCCCTTGCATGGCCAAAATTTGCGTTATTTTTCCAATTTTATTGAAAATTTATTTATTTACTTATTTTCCATGTTTTACTTTCCTAACTTTGTTTGTTTATGGTTTCAGTAATATAAGTTTTAAACCTTCAAATGTCATATCATGTCACGAGCTGAACGAACAAAATGAGGCAGGTGATGATGAGGTTGATGAATACAAAGAGGAAATTGAGGCACCGAAATATGTTGTTGAAGAGTTTCTATAGTTTGAAAATCAGCATAAGTCGAATTTAGAGGAAACTGAAGATGTAAAAGTGGGAGACCAAAAATGTGTCAAAGAGGTCAAAATCATTGTTCATTTGAATGAATCTCATAGAAAATATCTAACACATTCACTCACCGAGTACATTGATGTGTTCGTCTGGGAAGTCAGCGACATGTTGGGGCTTAGTACCAATGTTGTGTCTCACAAAATGCCGATTAATCCAGGGTTCAGTTCGGTGAAGCAAAAGTCTCAGAAGTTCAATCCTAAATTGAGTATGAAGATTAAAGAAGATATCACCAAGCAGACTGAGTCTCGATTGGTGGAAGTAACACAATACCCAACTTGGATGGCCAATGTTTTTCCGGTAGCCAAAAAAGATGGGAAGATTAAAATTTTTGTCGACTACAGAGATCTCAACAAAGCTAGCCTAAAAGATAATTTTCCGTTGCCAAATATTCATATTTTTAATGATAATTGTGCTAAGCATGAAATTCAATCATTTGTGAATTGTTACGCAGGTCATCATCATTTTTTGATGCACGTGGAAGATGTAGAAAAGACAATATTTATCACACCTTTGAGTGTATATCATTACAGGGTGATGGCATTTGGCCTCAAAAATGCTGGCGCTACCTATATGAGGGATATACTGACTATATTTCATGATATGACTCATAAGGAGATTGAGGTGCATGTGGATGACGTCATAATCATGTCCCGCGAGAGTTCGGATCACTTGACACACTTGAAGACGTTTTTTGACCATTTGTAGCGTTACAACTTAAAATTGAATCTCGCCAAATATTCTTTTGGAGTGACAGCCGGCAAGTTGTTGGTATTTATAGTCAGCAAAAGAGGTATTGATCTCAATTCTTCCATGATTAAGGCGATTCAAGATTTACCTCCTCTGAGGACTAAGAAGGAGGTGATGAGTTTCTTAGGGAGGTTGAACTACATTAGTCGATTCATAGCTCAATGAACAGTGATGTGTAATCCTATCTTCAAGATATTAAAAAAAGACGCCTCGACAAAGTGGACTGAAGAGTGTCAGAATGCTTTTGATGCTGTCAAGAACTATTTGTCCAATCTACCAGTATTGGTTCCTCCGCAAGAAGGGAGTCCATTGTTGCTATATTTGTCCTTCTCAGACAGTGCATTCGGATATGTACTTGGTCAACATGACAAGACAGGGAAAAAGGAAAGGGCTATTTATTACATAAACAAGAAGTTTAATCCATACGAGTCTCGTTAAACTCTTTTGGCGAGAACATGTTGTGGTTTGAATTGGCTTTCCCAGAAGTTGAGGCATTATTTGTCTTCTTATACTACATACCTCATTTTAAGAATGGACCCATTGAAGTATAGTTTCTAGAAGGCTATGCCGATCAAAAAGTTATCTAAGTGGCAGATGCTGTTGAGTGATTTTTACATTATGTATGTGACTCATAAGGCGATAAAATCACAGGCCTTGGCTGATCATCTTGCAGAAAATCCTATTGATAAAGAATATGAACCACTCAAGACGTATTTTCACGACAAAGAGATATCGTTTGTGGGTGAAGATATTTTTGAAACATATCCTAGTTGGAGACTATTCTTTGATGGAGCAGAAAATCACCAAGGTAAAGACATCAGAGCGGTCTTAGTGTAAATCTGGTCAACACTATCCTGTGGCAGCTAAACTTTGATTTAATTGCACGAACAATATGGCTGAATATGAAGCTTGTATTCTTGGACTGAAAAAGGCCATCGACGTTAATGTGCACGAGTTATTGGTTATTGGAGATTCAAAGTTGTTAATTCATTAGGTTTAAGGAGAGTGGGCCATGAAGAACTCGAAGATTATACTTTACGTACAGTATGTACAGAAGTTGTGCAAAATTTTTGTAAGATCGAGTTCAAACATACTACCAGAATAGAGAATGAGTTGGCCGATGCTCTTGCCACCATAGCTTCAATGATTAAACATCCAGATACTTATTATATTAATCCTATGGATATAGAGCTGAAAGAACATCTCGTTCATTGTTCCCATGTGGAAGCAGAATAAGACGGGTTGGCATGGTATTTCGATATAAAAAAGTATTTAGAAATCGGAAATTATCCTAAAGAAGAAACATCCAACAAGAAGAAGTCGATATGCCGTATGACTCTCACTTTCTTTCTAAGTGAAGAAATCTTGTATAGGAGGACTCGGGATTTGGGTCTTCTAAGATGTGTTGATGCTATTGAAGCTGCAAAGCTTATTGAACATAAACATGACAAAGTTTGCGGCACGCATATGAATGGACTCACTTTGGTAAGGAAGATCCTGCGCGCCGGTTATGTCTGGATGAATTTGGAGAATGATTGTTGCGAGTTTTTCCAGAAGTGTCATAAATGTCAAGAGCATGGTGATTTAATCCGAGTGCCGCCTCACGAACTCAATTCTATGAGTTTACCTTGGCCATTTGTAGCTTGGGGTATGGGATTCATCGGTCCGGTAGAGCCAGCCGCTTCTAATGGACACAAATTAATTTTGGTTGCCATTGACTATTTCAGAAAGTGGGTGGAAGCAACTTCTTACAAGTCGGTAACCAAGAAGGTTGTAGCTGATTTTGTTTGCAACAATATGGTATGAAGGTTTGGAGTACAAGAATCCATCATTACCGATAACGGTGGAAACCTCAACAATCACTTGATGCAAGATATATGTGAGCAGTTTAAGATTACTCACCGAAACTCAACAACTTATCGTCCTCAAATGAATGGAGCTGTAGAGGCCGCCAACAAGAACATCAAGAAGATTCTGAGGAAAATGATTGACAATCACCGAGGTTGGCACGAGATGTTGCCATATGCTTTGTTGGGTTATCAAACGACCGTCAGAACATTGATTGGGACTACTCCGTATTTTCTTGTATACGAACTAGAAGCAGTCGTACCTACTGAAGTTGAAATACTGTCTTTGAGATCATCCAAGAAGATGAGTTGAGTAATGCTGAGTGGGTTAGCAGGCAGATCGACCAATTGACATTGATTGACTATAAGTTAATGGTTGCCGTTTGTCATGGTCAACTATATCGACAGAGAATGATTCGTGCTTTCCACTAGAGAGTAAAATCTAGAATTTTTGAAATCGGTCAGCTAGTACTTAAGCGCATTTTTCCTCATCAAGATTAGTATAAGGGAAAATTTGCACCAAATTGGCAAGGACCCTAAATGGTCCGCAAAGTATTTTCTGGAGGTGCTTTGGTCCTGTCAGAGATGGATGGCATCACATGGCCAAACCTATTCAATTCAGATGCTGTCAAGATATACTACCTGTGAAGCCTCAGTTTGTATTTCTTTTATCTTGTATCGTTATATTTCATTGTATTTTCTTTGTTTGAAATTTTATCCCTCCTTATAATGAACTACGTCTGACCTAAATTCTCAAAAATGAGATATGTCCGCGGCCTATGTCGACCTCGATCACCCCCATTTATACCTTTTAACATTCCTTTGTATTTGAACTACGTTCGACCTTAATTCTCAAGAGTGAGATATGTAGGCGGACTATGTCGGCCTCAGTCGGTTTCTTTGTAAATTTATTATTGTCGTTAACCTTGAGGGAAACTATGTTTGACCTGATTCCTGCCTCAACGGGATACGTAGGCGCCACAAGGGTTCGGTCAAATCTCTCGTAAGATTTCTATTTCTCTTTACAATGGAAACTAGGACAGAATTTCTGAGTGGGACTCAAAAAATCTCGAGAAGAAGATTTTTCCTCAACAAGCCAAGACTGAAGTTATTTGCAGATTTTCAATTGGGACAAACTTTTTGTGAGGATCTCAAAAATTCTGTGAATTACTCACAGGAAGTTAAAGATAAGTCGAAACATGTAACTGGGACAGAATTTTGAGGATGACCTCAAATTTTCAACTTGGTTTTATCGGTAGTCTAGAGTGACTTTGGATACTCCCCATCGAATAATCATATTTACCTCCAAGCATCAAGCTCAAAGAAGTTCTCTAAGCCTGACGCGACATGACATGTGGTAGTGACTTTTTTTCAAAATACTATTTCTCAAAAAATTAATTTTCTTCAATTTTCCCTTTGGTGTTTCATTTATTTTAAAATAAAATATTTTATCTTTTCTATCAAGATTTGGCAGATCAGAAGGTCAAGCGGAGATAGCAGGACAAGGAGCAGACAACTGAAGAAATTGACACAGATCAATCTGTTTTAAAATTAACAATTTTTCTGTGGACGCAGGTTTAATAAACAATTTTTCTGTGGATGTAATAATTATTTTATATTTCACATATAGAAGACTTGGTAATGTTACGTTATTTCGATTCTCAGCAACATGAAATTGAAGGAACGTCTAGCTAGATTGAAAGATGAATCAAGCAAAAAATCTCAATAGAGAGTTTACGATTTCCGTAAAGGACATCATCTGCGTCATATTATCAGATATGATATTATTACCACCCGGAGAGGACATTTGTTTTATTTTCGATCAAGACAATACACTACCCATGAGTGGTAATTTTATTTTATTGTTGATTGGTATGATACACTACCTGGACATTCATTTTACCGCTATTGTCAATTGAGATGATATGATTATCAGGAAGACACCTAGAAGATCACTATGTTGCTGATTGAAGCATTATCTTTATTTGGTACAAGGATGGGATCAAGAGTTAATATTCAAGTATCACAGGAAGATATTCATGCCCCGCATAAGTTATGTAACACGAGTCAATATTGATGCATCGCGGAGGATCATGCATCGCGAGTTAATACTTATGCATCGCGGAAGTCATGCATTGCGAGTCAATATTCATGCATCGCGGAGGATCATGCATCGCAAATAAATATTCATTCATCATGGAAGATCTTGCATCACACGTTAATATTCATGCATCGTGAGAAGATATTCATGCCTCGCAGAAAGTTATGCATCGCGAGAAGATATTCATGACTCGCAGAAAGTTAGGCATCGTGAGAAGATATTCATGCCTTGTATAAAGTAATGCATGGCGAGAATATATGCATGACTCAACGAAAATTATGCATCACGAGAAGATGTTCATGCCTCACAAAAATTTATGCATCACGGGAAGATATTCATGTCCCACAAAATATCATGCATCGCGAGTCAATATTCATACATCACGGAAGATTATGCATCGCGAGTCAATATTCATGCATCGCGGAAGATCATTCATCGCGAGTCAATATTCATGCATCACGGAAGATCATGCATCGCAAGTTAATATTTGTACATCGCGAGAAGATTTCATGTCTCGTGGGAAAATATTCATGCCCCGCAAGAAATCACGCATCATGAGAAGATATTCATGCCTCACAAGAAATCATGCACTGCCAGAGAAGGAATTGCGCATCTCAAGAGAAATATTTACCCATTGGCATCAACTACATCCTTTTATTTTGATAAAAGTAAACATCAAGAAGAGCATCAAAGATGACGTCAAGAGAAAATACCAACAATGCATCAACTTTTATTTATTTAAATATCAAATGAAGAGTACATGTAAGATTATATTGCAAACATAAGACATAAGATTTATTTGCTTTAGGTCAAGACCATTCTAGTTGACGTTAAATATCGAAGGAGAACAATTAAGTGTCAAAACAGTAAATGACACTATCTCTCATTTGAATCACATTTTTATACTCACAAATTTTATCTCAGTCTTTGTCGAGATAATCCAAAAGGATGAATTCTCCAAAACATACCACAAGTGCGGACGACTTAAAAAAGGATGCAACACAATGTGGAACTCTTTCTTACTAGCGAACTAGGACATAGTCCAAGAGGAGTGTCAAACTCTTAGGACGCGAGAAGAGGAGCGACTTTCCACCATAATTAAACTACACCCCTATAAGAAGGCATGTGGGTTCTTCTTTGAATTTTGTAAGTTTCAATTTTGTATTTGGATTTTCGGTATCCGCCGGAAGTAAATTTCCAATCTGAGTGACAGTGCACCAAGAGCTTTGGAAATTATGTCTGTGTAAGCTCTTAATCATGGGTGTGAAGCGCGCCACATTCATGGCTAAGAGGTTACAAGCATATTTTTTCATACTCTATTTAATTTGTCACTTATACAGAACCGAGGTTATCTAGCATAATAGACTTCCTTTTCAACCGATCGAGTTGAACTGCAAATAACCCGATTCCTGAGGTTTAAGGATATGTAGGCGGGCTCAATGTAAACACTCCGCTGTATTCCAACATTCTCTCTTAAATGCCCATCCTAAGCATTTTTGATGCCTTCATACTCCAGTGTCGAGATGACTTTTGAATTCTTTCAAAATTGTGCATTAAATCGAGTGTATCAAATTACAAGTGGCCTGAATTCTCATGTATCCTGAGATATGTAGATAACCCATTTTCAGGTCTCGACCACATTTCCTAGAGTCCATACCAATTTTTTGCCAGAAATATTAATTTGTGGTTGGTTAAAATTAGATTGGTCACTTTCATTTTCCTTTAATTTCTTGCATCAATCAAAGTAAAAATGAGGGACAATTGTCGACACCTAATTTTGACCCTCCTAGATAGAACTTAAATAATGAGCTTCTTAATTCTAAACGATTTGAAATAATTAGATAAAGTTAATATGTTTTAATTTATTTTAAATAAATCTTATCGCTTTCAATAATTTTAGATAGCATATATGTTTACATAAGTATATATACGACTAATATTTTATCTTTATTCAAAATTGCTTCAAAAAGACTTTACTTCGTTAAATATTCTACTAATTAGTTCGCTTATACAATAGTTTATATTTTAGATCGTTTATTTTGTCATCAAGCTAATTGTTGTATTTTGTTAAAATTAAAGAAAATTATTAATTAATTTTTTCATCTTATAATCGACAAAATATTTTTGACCCACTTTTGTCGAGACCCCAAAATGGGACAATTTGTATTCCCCCCATCCCTATCCCGAATTAATTATCACTAATTTTCAACAAACCAAACCTTTTTCTTTAAAATTAGATTCCCATTTGTAGAAGCCCAATTACCCTTTTTCCCAACCCACCATTACTCCAGTCCAACTTAGTGCAACAACCCATTAGAAATAAACCCAAAATTAGCCCATTACAAATCGAATTTATGATGTTCCCAGCCCAATTTAATTCTCAGAGAAAAGAACAAGCATTTTAGTTGGGAATGGCGCCGTGGTTCCTTGTCTTCTTCCTCAACGTCATTTTCCATTCGTACTACAACAATAATGACAGATGCGTTTTCCATCTTCGCTGCTTGGAGATGGCGCCACATGGTACAACAAGGACATATGATCAACAGAGGACATCGATCTCGTGTTTCCCTCTGTGGGAATAAGTCAATTTTTTAGAAAAAGTCTTTTAGTTCTGGTTTGGTGCATATTTTTTTATTTCAAATTTTGAATGAGACCAGGGGTTAATCCGAGATTTCACCCAAAAATCGAAACCCTAATCCCTGCTAGATATATTCTTTTTCCCTAACATAGGAGGGGGGATTCTTTTCCCGGACAATTCTCTAGAGAGAAATTTTTATGAGAAAGGGAAAATCAGTGAGGAACTTGGAAATGGAGGTCGGAGAAAAGAGTTACTTATTTACTGAGAGAGAAAAGTTTTTAGAGTTGGAAATGGAGGTCGGAGCTTCCGTAAGTGAGAAAAACACTTGGATTAGTTTTGAGTAAAATAGAAAAAACACATACGAAAATACTTGCTAGTTTGATTGGAGTTGAGTTCTCTCGTTTGTTTTCTTGCTCACTATCCACATTCTTTGAATTTTGTGGTCGAGGAATTTTATCTCTTTTCTGCTCGTAAGTCCCAGTGAGCTGCACCGGAAAAGGTAAATTTCTTTTCCCCTCTCATTGTTAGTCCTTGTTTGCCTATCTCATTTGAAGTGTGTTTTGTTTCGTCTTCTGTCTCAAAAGATCTCTGTTGAAGATGGTTTGTCATTAGCTTATTTGGTACATTGTAAATTAGTTCCTCCAAGGATATGTGGTGACTTTTCTCATCATGTTTCCAGAAAAATAACTGTCGAGATGCAAAATGCTGGTATAATATGATGCGTCTGTTCAGTCGACTTCATTACTTATGCTAGTGGTGTTTTGTGTTTTTGTTAATCTACGCCTAAAATTGGAATCTCTCTATTATGTTTGTTTTAGGCGCATCCTGTTTCTTGAATTTGCTTCTTAGATTTAGTTGAGTCTATGTTATCATTTAAAGAAGATATTGGGCAGTTCATCCTTTCTCCTCGTGTTGAAAAGATGAACCAAGATGTCAACATTGTGGATTATGTGTTGTGTTTGTTACTATTTTGGGGTCCTCGGATTGCATTTATCATAATCCATTTCAACTGTTTATTGTCCTTTTCTTTTTGGATTGCGTATATTTTAAAGTCACTGGCCATGTCCTTTTGTAATTGATGTATTTTAACCCTTTTTCATTTTCTAGGAAAATAAGGCATCTCTCCCTTGTTTTGAATTTCCCTTTTTCTCGTCTATATATATTCCTGAGTTTTCTCATTTAGTTGCATTCGTTTTGGTTTTTGGTTTATTTGTTTGAAGAATTACATCGAATGTTGTCCTGTTGACATTCTGTTATACGTGCAAGCATGCTTCCATTATGTGTCTCAGAAGGGGTTGAAATACTTAGTCTGTTGTGTCTGTTTTCTTGTGAAGATGAGTTAATTTCGTTATAGTTGTGTCCTGTATGTTTATGAGCTTGTGAAAAAAAAGGGGTGAAGGGAATCCTATACTAGTCTCCCTGTTCTATCCCTGCTCTACATATTTTTTTTTGATGGGTTTGTAATTAAGAATGTATGTCTTATGTTATCTCTAAACTTCCCTATTCATTTCAATATTATTTAAATTTTGTCTCAATAATGGTTGAGTCATGAATTTGGACCCGATACTCTTTCCCTCTCTCTCCATACTCTTTCTATCTCTCTTATTTTTATTACTAATCTGCTTTATTTGTCTCTAATTTAAAGTTAGAAAACTTCAAAACCTCGTAGAATGTCGTAAATGTTTTATCAATTTAAAATTGAATAAAAAAATGGATTCTAAAAAGAGAAATAAATTTGCAAACAAAACTTTACTTAAATAATAAATTCTTCAAAATTCAAAGCCACTCCAACAAATTTTATCATAAAAGTATATTTTTATAAAATAACATTTAGACAAACAAAATTAGTGCCGGATAACCGTATTAAGCGGATATTTTAGGTGCCTACCCCTTCATCAAATATAAATTTGAATCCCCGAACCCTTAAAAGTTTTTAATTGATTTTTCTTTTTAAGTATTTTGAAAACATAGTTTTTTTCTTGATTTTTCTAAAAAAATTAAGTGGTGACTCTAAAAAAGTTGAAAACTTTTACAAAACAATAATTTTCATTTTCTGGAAAATAAGACATCTCTCCCTTGTTTTGAATTTCCTCTTTCCTATCTATAGATATTCTTGAGTTTTCTCGTTTATTTGCATTCGTTTTAATTTTTGGTTTATTTATTTGAAGAATTACGTTAAATCTTTCTCTACTAGTCTTCTTGTTCTATCTATGCTCTGCATATTTATTTTTTATAGGTTTGCAATTATGAATGTCTGTCTTCTGTTATCTCTAAACTACTCGATTTACTTCATTGCTTTTTAAATTTAGTCTCAATAAACGCCGATCCATGATTGTCCCTCCCCTTTTTCTTCTCCTCTAAAGTTGAGAGTTTTGAATCCCTCGCCTATGTTCCGTTTAGACTCATATCTTGGCGTAATGATTCTCTTGATTTTTTGACTATTGAGGTAGTTTCGTTATACTCGTGTTGTATTCGAATGTTTTAGTGCTTATTTAAAATACTATATGTTTGTTTTGATTTTGCTTTATGTGATAGCTACCCTTCCCATTCCTCAAACTGGATTGTTATTTGCTAGTATGTAGTTTCCTAAATCTATTAATTCTTTTTAAGTTTGAAAATTGTCCAAACAACGTGTTCGATAAATGTGTGATACTGCCCTGATGAAGTACCCTTTTTATTTTATTTTTTTCCCTTCCTTCTTTCTTATCATTCTTGTTAGTTTGATTTTTCTCATTCCAATTGATTTTCTTTTGTTCTAAGTCGTGTCATATTGTCATCATCTCGTCTGCAAATGTACTTTCATTTAATGTGCATGTGAAATCCTTTTGAGTTTGCTATGAACTTCTCTCCCGCATTTTCGAGAGCCGTAAACTCTCAACTACCCTTTGTCCGAGTCAAGCCTGCCCCAAAATTAACGTGCAAATAGTGGAGTTTAAAGAATTGAAGTGGAAGAAGAGGAAGAGATTGGGCCTCAACGCCCAAATTTTTATTTTCCGAAATTTTGTATTTTAGTTGTTTTGGTCCTAAGCCCTTGTTGTATTGCTTATTATTTTTGCTATAATTTTAGGAAAGGTAAAATGGTCCTAATACATAAACATTAAGTGGTTCAAAGGCCCAAAAAGTCAAATGGGTCAAAAACCCAAAATAGGTGGGTCCAAATTTGCGGTCAAGGTGGATAGAAAACATGGATTTGGACCCGACACTCTTTCCCTTCCTCTCCATACTCTTTCTATCTCTCTTATTTTTATTACTAATCTGCTTTATTTGTCGCTAGATAAAAGTTAGAAAACTTCAGATCCCCGTAGAACGCCGTAAATGTTTTATCGATTAAAAATTGAATAAAAAAATGGATTCTAAAAAGAGAATGAACTTGCAAATGAATATTTACTTAAATAATCAATACTTCTTAATGGAAAGCAACTCCAGTAAATTTTATCTTAAAAGTATATTTTTATAAGTTATAACATTTATCCAAACAAAGTTAGTTGCCGATAACCGTATTTAGTGGATATTTTAGGTGATTAACCCCTTCCGAAAATATGAATATGAATACCCTAACCCTTAAAGTTTTCGATTGATTTTTATGTTTAAGTGTTTCAAAAACATAGTTTTTTTCTTAATTTTTCTAAATAATTAAGTGACGACTCTAAAAACGTAGAAAAACTTTTACAAAACAATATTTTCCGCAAACTAGATAAAACCGGTGACACCGGAATGAATGGAATGTCGAGAGACATAAGCCTCTTCCAAAATTTTCTCCCTTAAGTCATCTATATCTGGCACACACAATCTACCTTGGTATCCAAGTACCCCACATTCTCCTTGGTTTTAAGTTTCAATAGCTTTGCTAAGAACCTATCTTTCATCTCCTTCAAAAGAGGATCAACATGTGTCTTAGACTTCACCTCTACCACTAAAGACGACTCGGAGTTATGACAAACCATAAACCCCTTTAGTAGAATCTTCTAGTCGAACACCCAACGGGCAAATCTATGCACGTCCCTTACTAACTCTTTCTTCTTATCAACTACACGAGTCACACTAGCCATAGATGTTTATCTGAAAGCATCCGCAACCACATTGGCTTTATCGGGGTGGTAAAATACGCTCATATCATACTCTTCTAAAAGTTATAGCCACTTTCTTTGATGTCTTTGAGTAAGCACATATTGGAGACTTTTGTGATCTCTGAAAACACCTACATGAACCCCATAGAGTTAATGTCTCCATATGTTCAAAGCAAACAGTATGACCGCTAGTTCAAGGTCATAAGTTGGGTAGTGCTTATCATGTACCATGAGTTTCCTAGAGGCATATGCTATCACTTTACCATGCTGCATAAGAATACAACCCAAACCTACTTGAGAAGCGTCACGATACACAACAAACCCTTCGGTACCCTCTGGTAAGGTCAATGCTGGAGCGAAGGTAACCTTATATTTCATATGAGAATCCATCTACAAACCTCCTATAATACCCCGCTAAACTGAAAAATCTTTCAATGTTAGTAGTACTTAGGGGTCTAGGACAATTCCTAACAACTTCCATCTTCTTCGGATTTACCTTAACATGCTCACTTGAAATAATATGACCAAGAAAAGCAATTGACCTTATCCAAAATGCACACTTATCGAATTTAGCAAAAAGTTGGTTATCTTTAAGTACTTGCAAAACTATTCTGAAGTGGTTAATATGGTCATTCTAACTCCTCGAGTATACCTAAATGTCATCAATAACGACAATAACAAACAAAATCAAGATAACTTCTAAAGAATCTATTCATAAGGTCCATGAAAGCCGCCGGGCCATTCGTTAAACCGAAGAACATGACTAAGAACACATAGTGACCATATTTATTCGGAAGGCCATTTTTGAAATATCAACCCCTCTTACTCTAAGGTGGTGATAACCCGACCTCTAATTAATCTTTGAAAAGTAACTCTCCCCTTGGAGTTGGTCAAACAAATCGTTGATCCTACGGAGTGTACTTTGTTTATTGTGACTTTGTTAAATTGTCGGTAATCATTACACATCCTAAATGAACCATCTTTATTTTTCAAAAATAGCATCGGTGCACCCCATGAAGATATGCTTGGTTGAATAAAACCCTTATCTAGCAAATCCTTTAGTTGAACTTTTAATTCCTTCAATTCGGACGGAACCATCCGGTAAGGAGGGATTGAGATGGATTGAATATACGACAACAAATCAGTGCCAAAATTTATTTTCTGTTTCAGAGGAATTCTAGGCAAGTATCCGGGAAAAATTTCTACAAAATACTTCATTATGAGGACCGCTTTAAAGGAGGAGTCTCGGCTTCAAGATCGTTGAATCTTACAGTATGATAGCTACATCCCTTAGAAATCAACTTACAAGCTTTTCGAATGAAATAATTTGACCTCTAGGGATTGAGTTTTCCTCCTTCTATTCTAAAATGTATTCATTAGGAAATTGAAACTTGATACACGATATCTACAATAAATTGACGCAAACATGTGGAAAATCCATCCCCAATACTACATCAAAGTACAACATATTAGTTTCTACCAAATCAACCAATGTGACTCGATTGGTCAATGAAATGGGACAACCCCTATAACTCTTCTAGCACCTATAGTATTACCCACCAGAGTAGAAACAAAAAAGGGTTCATCTTAGACATCAGAGATCACATCAAATTTCATAGCCACTCAAGGAGTTACAAACGACAAAGTGGGACCGAGATCCAACTACACATTAATTGAAAATACTTGCAACATACCGGTAACAACATTCGAAGAGATCTCTTGATCACCTCAGGGTTGAAGTGCACAAAAGAGATTCTTCTTAGAAGCATCCGAGTTAGGATCACTTGTTTGGGCTTGAGCATTCTCTCTTCCTTGAAAATTCAAGATAGGACAATCTCTCCTGATGTGTCCACTCATACCAGACCATAGCAATTTCCCGTGCCAAATAGGCATTTGCCTTCATGCTTTCTAACACACTTTGCACAAATAGACTTATCAACATAAGAACCAGCATGTCCTTCTGTCTTAGGGTTAGACACCCCACCTTTGTTGACCCTTGGAGTTTTAAAAGGACCATTGTTGGAAAAACTCTTTTTGAACTTTGGCTTATCTTGAAAAATCTAGCCTTAGAAGAATTTGTATTATCGGCCCTTGACCTCGTCAACTCCCTACCAACTTGCTTAAGATTTTGCTCCTCAATTTGTTTGACATGAACCATTAGATGAGAGATGTACATGCTTGGAATTAGCATGACCAACCTACATTCATTCACCACAAGATCGAATATCACCATACCAAATTTTTTCATTTACGCCCTAGAGTTGGATAGTTGACTGAACTTGAGACTATACTCCCTCACGCTCATACCCCCTTGACGAAGATTTATAAATTCTTGAATTTTAGACTCCCTAAATTCCAAGGGGAATAACCTATCAAGGAAAGCCTCCTTAAATGATTCCCAACCTCTCGGACCCTCTCTAATAGGTCTCTCTTATTTCCATTGTTCATCCCAAACTTGAGCTACATTATGAGTTGATAGGCGGCTAGTTCTACCTTCTATTGAGAGGACATACCATAACATCTATCACCTTAAACACTTCATTAATGAACCCTTCTGGGTAATCTTACACTTGGAGCCAAAAGAGTAGGGTAATTCACTCTTGTGAAATCCTAATCCGAGAAGCGCTTGTTCTAGCATTGGGGTTCACTTGCACCCTAGTGTCCCTAGCCATTTCAGTCGCCAACACTTGAGTCAAACTATGAATGGTCGTCCTTATCACAATATTAGACATAGGTACTTCTTCAATAGTTACTTGAGGGCTTTGAGGAACTTGAGGAGGAACCACCTCATTCATATTCTCGTACTCGGCCCTCCTAGCGTTAATCTTTCTTATATTCATTGCCTATAAGCACATGAAAGGATTAGAAGAACGTACTAGATAGAGTCCAGACTCTTAGGCACGACAAATGAATGTCAAAAGAGAGAAATTTCCTGAACATGTCATAGCCACTCATTAATAAGTGTGTCACTTTACACCAATGAACAAGACTTTACAAGGCGGACACCAAATACTCATCCAGTGCTGTAGTCGCGACTTTGTAGACTGATGAGTCAATTTCGTACCTGAGTTCTTCTTCTCTAACCCTTTGAATTTCGTGCCTGATTTGTCCTATATTTCTCTTTAACTCCTCTCCAGTAAGTTCCCTCTTGATACTCTTACCCTTTCCCATAGATCTGATTCTTCCTCTCATGAGATGAAAAAGTACTATTTTAGAATTTGGGCATGAGATGTGTTTTTGAGTGAGAAACTTAACACTCGAAAAATTTTGGCCGGACATTTTGTAATAGTGTCTTGTGTATATTTTTCAGAAATTTATAAAAAGGGTGGGCTAACAATGCCATCATTCAAAACAACATATCACATAAACAATTAAAAATACATATATCGCATGATAACCATGTATGTGGCTCTTTGTGCCAAGGGTAGGCCTAGCGATCTGAAAGATGTATTGCGTCATTTAAAACATATTGTTGCATCCCTAAAAATAAGCTTCACAAATAATCATAGCATTCGTTACACAGATTTAATAAAAATGAGGGTACATTTTCGGAAGGGGAATGCATTGCAAATGCAAATAGAAAACAATCCCACGCAGGGGAATTAAAAAATTGACGCTCCTGCTCCTCCTCTTCCTTTTTCTACCTCTTCGCGGATGATGTTGGTCCTTCTTAAATAGGTACTTGATGGTTTTGAGGATCTTGAGGGGTAGCCGCCTCATTCACATTATCGTACTCGGCCCTCTTAGCATTATTTAACTTATATTCATTGCCTATAAGCACAAGAAAGGATTAGAAGAATGGACTAGATTTTGTCAAGACTCTTAGGTACGACAAATGAATGAAAAAAGATTGAAAGTTCCTAAACATCTCATACCCTCTCATTCATAAGTGTGGCACTTTACACCAATGAACAAGACTCTATAAGATGTGGTATTCTGAGATATCAATCCTACAATCTTTCCAAACCTTACGCTTGGATACCATGTTTTCACGACCCGAGAGCACCCCTAGTCGGACACGGCGTACTTGACCTCAAGGAGGTCTTATACAAGAACATAACATTCAGCATCGCATATAGTCTTAGAAAAATATTGAATAATTAAAAGCTTTTAAAATTTATAAATCAACTTCTTCTATATATCAAAATAGGCACTAAATTTGTCTTATAGTACCATCTTGACAAAGGAATACAAAAGTTGGGACTTAGCCCTTACATCAATAGAAAGTCTTAGAATAGGATAGAACAATACATAATCATATGTGCTTTGTCCTCGGACTTAAGGACTCACCAACTTGGCTAAGAAAATCCAAGATTCTTTAGAAATGACATTGAATCACTTTAATGGCCCAAACCTACATGTGGGTCGGGGGGATAATATGGGTTAGTACAACACACGTACTAAGTATGGTGTCATGCACATAAAACATTTGAAATACACATAAAAGGAAATTATAGTTGAAAACATTCTCTTTATCAAGTAAGACCCATTACACATACAAGATAAGGAACATAAGCTGAATCAACATGATAGTAACCCAAAACAACATATCACATAAACAATTAAAAATACATATATCACGTCCTAATCATGTATGTGGCCCTTTGTGACAAGGGTAGGCCTAGCGATCTGAAAGATGTATTGCGTCATTTAAAACATATTGTTGCACCCCTCAAAATAAGATTCTCAAATAATCATAGCATTCGTGACACAGATTTGATCAAAATGGTGGGTACATTTTTGGGAAGGGGAATGCATTGAAAATGCAAATAGAAAACAATCCCACGTAGGGGAATTAAAAAGTTGACGTTCCTTCTCCTCCTCTTCCTTTTTCTACCTCTTCGCGGATGATGCTTGATTGTTACCACGTACGGCTAAGCAAGAACAAAGCTTTGGAAGATGGTTGCATATCCTGGAGAGTGTCGATCTGCTCATCCAAGGTTATATCTAGACGCATCAAACATGCCCTCGCATCGGCTAACTCTTGTGACATCACAACTATGGCCCTCTAACTTTCAAATTCTCTGGATTGGTACTCTTACTCCCTTAATTTAAATTCTTGTTCCCATTGGTTCCATTCTTGCTAAAAATGATATACGTGGATCCGGAGCGTCATCTGTATGCCTTCGATTTCTCGACCCACGCATGGTGTCGAGTTCACTACACCACGAAAATCATCTTGCAACCATGTTTTGTATTCATCAACATACCCAGCTTCGTATATATTTTCAACCATATTTCCTTTCATGTTGACGCGTTCGGCCCATTCTTGGAGGATAGTTTTTGCAAAAGGTAGTTTAATACACTAATTGAAATCAATGATGAAGGAACTACTATCCCCATTGAAAGGTGTGGTTTGTCTTCTACCGAATCGGCGCATCACCCTAGTTGGATTGTATGGTTGCATTCCTCTGATGCGGGAAAGGGACTACAAAATGACATTTCCCCTCTTCCCCCTAGTCGCTATCTTCTCTGACATAAAGTTCTAAAACATCCGTTGTATGTCTTATTCTCTTAGGTCATAAAATACCCTTGCCCATGCATCTCTTGTGGTGTGGATCGGGAACCTGTGAATGCTTAGGTAAATCTCGTAATTGTCAAGGGGACTCGTCTATCTCGGTTTGAACAAATCTTGTTGCTGAGCGCTGTCTTTTTTACATAGATGTTCTGTCATCCACCACTGAAGAAAAGGTTGCACCCTTGGAAAATTGGAACCCGTTCTTACACAAACTCAGAGATCGATAGATGTGGGATAGACTGTAGTGTTTCTTTGCTTCTTCTCCTTTACCAATCCCTCTAAAGATAGTGTCTACTACCATCACAACCAGGGTATCAATCTCTTTTCCTTCTTGAGGAAACACCATCGTTCCTAAAAGGCATGAAGAGAACGCAATAGTCTGAGTTTGTCTCCAAATACTATGATTATGGAACTCGTTAGGGAATAATCTGAAATAGCTGTCGTACCCCCACCTTTTACAAAATCTCATTTATGGTATATTTTGAGTATCCAACCAGTCCGCGTTCATTAACAGTAACATTTCTTTCAATTTCTCACTGGTTGGCCTATCCAGTAGAAGGATGTGATGATCTGGATATTTTTTCCTTTTGACACATGAACTGTACAGTCAAAACAATCCTTTATCTCCTCTATTGTTTGTGTTATTTCGACGTCTCCAAACCGGAAAACCATCTTTTTATCATCCCAAAACCGAGCAATTACCTCAATAACCATGGGCCAACCATTGAAGTCCATTATCGAAGGTAGGTTGCCCAAGTGAATCAAGATTTCCCTCTTTTGACAGTCTTTGAGGTTGTTCTAGCACAGACGAAGATATCTCATGTTTCGCTGACCATTTTAAAGTAGAGAAATTTACTCGACGTCTAAAAAACATACAAATAGATAGTTGGCACCACCGTATGATACAACAGTCAGTCAAACACACAAACATTCTTCAAATGACGTATAAGTATGATTGTCCGATTGAGCCGTGGGCTCTTTGGGTTCAGGGCGGTTTTTTAATGGGCCCAATACTCCTTGAGTGTTGGGTTATCTTAGGTCAATGCGCTACTTTTGGGGTTTGGTTTAGCTCTATCTTAGTTTGAGTATGAGTGGGTTTATTTTGTGGTGGGAAGGTTCGGTTTATATTTTGGTTGGAAGGGTGACCCAAGCGGACTACATAGGTTGGGAAAATTTACGATTCTCGACTATCAAGTAGACAACTACATTCATCAGGGTGCCCCGAGAAAGATTTGGTTAACGAACAAGTGCGATCTTTTATAGTTGTCCCTTAATTAATAAATAGAAATAAAAGTCGTTTGATGGAGTTATGATATGCCATGAAATGCAACAGTTTAACAAAGCGGTAAATAAGCAAATAAACACATAGACAAAGCACGCTAGTTTAAGATTAGAATCCTTCTAAATCCCCAGCAAAGTCGTCATTTCTATTTTATTCATTTTCGGAAAAAATAATACTTTTGTATGTTTTTGACCTTTTAGAGACGCCACTTAGTTTTAAAAAAAATCTAGAAAACTATGATTTTCAAAAGATTTCAACGAAAAAATGTTGTGAAAACTTAAGAAGGGGGTTCAGGGATCCTTATTTATATTTTAGGAAAGTTGTTAAGGCACCTAAAATATTTGCTTACTCGACATTTTCCGATAACTAACTTGTTTGGCTAAAAAAAATATCTAACTTAAATTTTGAGCTAAGGATTATTTAGAGTCTTTTTGAAAATGATGTATTAATTATACTATCTAAGTAAATTTTAATTTGTAAAATTTTATTTTAAGTTTATTTATATTTAATCGACTTGACTTAACTAAAACAAAATAGCGTCTCCGCGGGGACTTGAAATTTTATCCTTAGAACTAATGAAAAAACAGAGAACATAAGAAATAAAGTAAGAGTGAGAGAAAGAGAGGGAGGGAGAGAGAGAGTTGGGTCCATATTCAGTTTCTGTCCGCTTGGACCGGTATTTCGACTGATTTTGTTTTTGGGTCTTAGGCCCCATTTGATTTTTTTACTTGTCCTACACTAACAAGAAAATAAATATCTTTACTCCTTAGGGACTAAAACCCAATCTTCACCTGTCCTAAGGTCTAGCAAATAAAATCAATAAGGAAAATTTACATGGTTCGAACCCGAAAATAACAAAAATACGATGCAAAGTCAAAAATATAAGATAAATGAGAGCCTTTGCCCCCAAATTCTTCTACTTCAGGCCTTCCCGAATTCTTCCAACTCAGTACTGGTAAGTCAATTTTGTGGGCCCAACTCGGTATAGAAAAAATATGAGTATTTATGACTCTCTCTCGGAATGCAGGGGCTAAATGGAGTCTATCAGGACTCGAAGGGATTTAACATGCAAAAAAATGATAGTAGGAATTAGTATACGAAATATTAGAATGAGATATATTTTAAACCAAACGGAATTCAATTAAAATAAAATCTACTGGAAAAATTAAATTAGGCCAAGGCATACAACTCTAAAAGATCGAGTGGACCAAATTATTGTGAAAGAGTTTGTTGATAAAGTGACACTAAGCATACATTCATGACATTAAAAAAAACAAACTCAAGATATAAAGAAAACAATGTTGCATACTTGTCAAACCAAACTCCTCATGCCAAAGTAAGAGCAATAATTTTTTGATAATAAAATAAAGAAAATTCATCGGTACCAGATGTGGTCTTTTAAACTAAGAGAGATAAATTAGCGGAATTTTGCTAGATCGACCGATAGGCACATAAAATATGACTATAGTTTATCCAATCCAAACAAACTTATTCTTTCGCGTTAACATGTTGTGCGCAAATGAAAATAGACATAAATAAATGAATTACTAACTCAATTCCAATTGCTGTTTCTATTCATGATAAAGCATGTAAAGAAATCGAAACTTAAATGTCATATATCCTCATGAGAAGCACTTCAACTTGAAAGGAACAAGCCAAAGAGCACAAAGAATTGCCAAAGTAAAGATATTTTGATACACTATGGAGTAGACATGATTTAAGAATAAACTTGCTAGTCTCCATGATTAAATAGAACACCAAGTTACCAAACTAATTTTGGAGGGTAAGATGCAAACACACAGAGCTTACAAATAACAAGGAATAAGAAGATTTTTTTTCTTTTTTTAAAAAACAAATAATTTAGAAACCAAACATATTCTTGAACAATGAGAACCAAGGTCATCCATAAGAAGGAAAAACAAAGAGATCATGTTCTATGTCAAGAAAATATAGGAATATATACAACATTAAAGTTGAAACAAAAACTGAAGTAGGCATGGATGAGTCTTGAGACTATGGAATGTAAATCCAAATAAAACAACAATAGTAAGGAATCAGAGAAGAAATTAGTTGTGCAAGCCTAGCCGAACCTAGATGATGAGGGTAAAAATGAAAATTCTAACTAGATTGTCACCATATAAATTTGAAATCATGTACTAAATAAGCAGGAACGCAAGTACATAATTTCTAAAACGAGATTCGAATATGCACAACAGGGAGACATACTATCTAAGGATACTAAGTGTAAAGAAAAATCTAAACTAAAACAACCTGAAAATCAATAAAACTCAAGTCAAATATCTGCTTAGAAACACCTGGAAAACGGTAAGCAAAAGAGATAGAGCAGCGCAACCTTCACTGTAGACAATTGAACAACTAGGACTTAAATAATTTTATCGAGTCATAGCATATAAAACAAACATATGCAGCCGAATGAAGTTAGAATCACCTACAGAAAAGGAGTCCCAAACTTTACGACGGAGCCACATTTTTTACAGTATATCTAAACAATGGGAGAAAGAGCCCGGGATCCAAGGAAAAACATCAGCCTTATAACAGGAATGGGAACACATAAACTCCCAACAATCACAAAAAGACAACAAGAAAACATACCATTAACGTCTAAAAAAAGTAAAACAGTTTAAAAACTAAATGGATAGCAGGCATAAAAACATGAGGAAATAAGCGAGAAGATTAATGATTTCTAAGGCTAGAAACAACTTAAAGATACACACTGCCTAAACTTCCCAACTCCGGCCATATTCTCGAATAAACAACTCTAAAAGAAAAACATGATAATTCTTGAAATCTTCACGAACAAAACTAAACAATAAACGGGCAACATATGATCCTCCTTATAAAATCAACAAAAACTCATTTTCTATTCACGATCTCCATTGATACCTAAAGATGAGTAACTCGATGATTGAAGATTAGTAGATACACTTCATACATTAGTCCACGGAGTTAAACCCATTTGAAATCAAGCAAACATTAACATATAGCAGTAATGAACCAAGAAAAAGATAGAATTACTCGAGGAAATAAACAAAACAATATTTGGAACGAGCTAAAATTTAAAAGGCAAATTCACCTTCTTTTGGGCAGCAAACAGGGACTATACGAACTTTGAGACGAGTTCTAACAAGCAGGCACAAAAACAAATGGCTGCAATGAAGCCCAAGTGAATTTTCGAGCTTCAAACAAACTTAGGGAAACGCTGGCGACAAAAGAGTAGAAGAGCGCAGGCTGAAATCGGCTATCACTCTTTTCTTTCTCGGAGTATTCTATACGTTGTTTGATTACTTAGCTCAAGATATTTTGTGTATATTTTTTATAACTCCAGACAAAGAAATCTCCCAATAAAATGTTTATCAACCCCAAAAAAATCTCATTGCAATGAACTAGACAGAGGAGTTCTATAGCGGGAATTCGGGTTGGATTTGGGGGGAAAAATCAAGAATTTCATATAATAAGAGGTCTCAATCGAAAATTTAAAATTTCTGAAGAATTCACTATTTTTGAAGAAACCTTTTACTTAAACTTTAACTCCATTCCGGAAAAAGCAATGGAGAATTGATGAACTAGGATTGATTTCCCGTCCTTGGTGTCGACGTGGATCAATCTCACTCAACCAAGAACAAGACCCATGCTCTGCTCAGCTGAGGAAAGCGACAAGGGTGTACGGAGTACCTTGTACTCGCAGACCCTGTGAGATGCTTTCCGTCATCACCACCACGTGAAGGAGACGAGGCGGGTACCGTGTCGAGAGGTGCTATTCACGCGCGCTATCGCTACTTCTATCTTTACGCCATTACCTTGCTGCTGGGAAACGCTGTGAAGTCGATGACCGTTGCTTCTTCCTTTCTATTCACGATGGGTATTCTTGAGGGAAATGAAAATGGGCCGAGCCAGGTTAAAAGAAAGGGGCGGGGCGGATTTAGGGGGAATGTGGGCTGAGGTACTGGAATTAGAATTTAGGTGTTGGAAGAGTTGGGCAATACTTGAGATGGGAAAAAAAGTGCGGGCTGGGGCATTCATAAGCCCAAAAGACATCACTAAGAACTCATAATGCCCATACCTGGTCCGAAAACCAGTCTTGGGCACATCCGTTGCCCGTATTTTCAATTGATGATAACCAGATCTCAAGTCGATTTTTGAGAAGGTACAAGCACCTTGTAACTAATCGAACAAATCATCAATGCGAGGAAGAGGATACTTGTTCTTAATAGTTACCTTATTCAGTTGTCTATAGTCTATGCACATCCGAAAGCTTCCATCCTTCTTCTTTACAAACAAAACAGGAGCACCCCAAGGAGATGCACTTGGTCTAATAAAGCCTTTACTTAAAAACTCTTGAAGTTGGGCCTTTAACTCTCTTAACTCCGCGGGAGCCATTCTATAAGGGGGTATAGAAATGGGGCGAGTACCTGGTTCCAGATCAATGCAAAAATCAATATCTCTATCCGGTGGCGTACCAAAAAGATCTGCAGGGAACACATCCAGAAACTAACGGACTACCGAAACCGACTCAATTGAAGGTACTTGGGTAGTGTCATCCCTGAGATGTGCCAAGAAAGCTAAACACCCTTTACTAACCATTCTCTTAGCACGAAGAAAGGAGATGATACGAACCGGAGTGGAAGTGTAGTCGCCCTCCCATACTAACGGGTCTGTCCCAGGCTTGGCTAACGGCATAATTTTAGCATTACAATCCAAGATTGTAAAATTTGGAGAAAGCCAAGTCATAACCAGAATTACATCGAAGTCAACCATTTCCAAGATAACCAAATCTACATAAGTATTGCTCCCCACAAAAGTCACAAGACAATACCTATACACCTTCTCCATAAATAAGCTAGAGAATGACGCCCAAGTCATAGGTGGTGCCTGTGCGGGTTGACACTCAACATGTGACCGCCACCACATTTTGGCGTTCCCTTGAAACTGATAAGTCACAAACTCAACACCAAATCGTTCTACTATACCCATCTTGTGTAGTAGCTCATGACAGTCAACCAGAAAATCGTAGGCATCCTCAGATTCAGCACCCTTGAAGACTGGAGGTTTCAATTTCAAGAACTTACTGAAAAGTTCATGCTGATCACTTGTCATTATAGGCCCTGTAGTAAGATAACCCGCTAAGATAAGCAAGAACCTTATTGATCATCTCTGGGGTAGGTTGGGGTGGCAATCCCTCATTCTGTACTTGTTCATTCTCCCCTTCCTCACCCTCTCTTACCACTTCCTCAGTTGGTGGAGGAGTCACCGCCCTAGTACTAGTTGGGCTAGGTGCTTGTCCTCTTCCTCTAGAGGACGTCCTCCCGCGACCTCTACCACGGCCTCTTGCCACTACTCCTCTTCGAGCTACACCCCCAGTGGCTGGCTCAGACGCTTCTTGTCTTACCGGTGTTGGTGTTGGCGCAGTCGTGGCTCTAGTTCTAACCATCTGCGAAATAGAGTGAAGATGGCCAGATACCAATTTGTATCACCTAGATACCAATTGGATCCAAGTAATAGCACGAAAGAAAGAAAGAAAGAATGGAATTTTCCTAAAGTCTTACAGCCTCTCAAAGAAAAGTAAAGGCGTCCCCCTACCGTTCCTTAAGACTCTACTAGACTCGTTCTTGTGTGATGAGACCAACGAACCTAATGCTCTGATACCAAGTTTGTAACGACCCATAACCAAGCCGCGAGTGGCACCCACACTTATCCTACTATGTGAGCGAACCAACCAATCTAAACCCCAACATATTGAACAAAATACAATGCGGAAGATTTAAACTCTTTAATGAAAATCAATTCAATAACCTCTAAAAACTCAACATCTATTATTCCCCAAAATCTAGAAGTCATCATCACAAGAACATCTATCCTCAAATTACTAAACTAAGAGTATTCTAAGAAGCTAAATAAATAAAAAGCTAGTCCATGCCGGAAGTTCAAGGCATCAAGACTTGAAGAAGAAGATCCAGTCCAAGCTAGAAGCATTAGCTCACCCTGAGATCCGATGTAATGAAGACTGGCTAGAGTTGCGGTTGAGTTGAAGACGACGGTACGTTTGCTGCACTCCACAAATAACAAAGAAAGAAACATACAAGTAGGGGTCAGTACAAAACACAAGTACTGAGTAGGTATCATCGGCCAACTCAAAATAGAAAACAGTATATACCAGATAATATCATGAATCAACTACAATACTCAACATGTAGCAACAACAAGTACTATAATCATAATTAAGTACCGTCAAGTTCACCCATGAGGACTCAAGCCCCAATACCATACTCATTTGGGGATTAGGTTCATTAGATTGAGTATATTAACATCTTTCACGATTCATTATCTTTATTCCTCTCGTGTTGGTACGTGACACTCCGCTCCCCTACTACTATGTGTCGGAACGTGACACTCCGCTCCCCTAATTCTACGTGTCGGTTCATGACACCCTATCCCCTAATTCTACGTGTCGATTCGTGACACCCGATCCCCTAATTCTACGTGTCGGTTCGTGACACCCGATCCCCTAATTCTACGTGTTGGTTTGTGACACCCGATCCCCTAATTCTACGTGTCGGTTCGTGACACCCGATCCCCTAATTCTACGTGTCGGTTCGTGACACCCGATCCCCTAATTCTATGTGTCGGTTCGTGACACCCGATCCCCTAATTCTACATGTCGGTTCGTGACACCCGATCCCCTGATTCTACGTGTCGGTTCGTGACACCCGCTCCACTAATCTCGTTATATCAATTCATCAAGCCTTCTTTTATACCAAGGCATCAACAATCTCATCACTTTAGTTCATCAAGCCTTCTCTTATACCAAGGCATCATCATTAACAAAGAGATTAGGGTTTTTCAAGATTTATGATTCAATAGCTTCATCATGGTTTTTTTATCACAATTATATAATCACATCATGTAAGCATACAATTAAGCATATAAAAGACATTTATAATGTTACCCAACACATATCATTAGCTATTAAGAGTTTACTACGAATAGCATAAAAACCATAACCTACCTCTACCGAAGAATTTTGATCAAGCAAGCAATTTCCCAAAGCTTTGTTCTTCTTCTCGTTTCTCCTCTTTCTCGTTCGATCCTCTCTCTATCTCTTTGTTCTTTCTATTTTTCTTATTCAAACCCTCTTTCTTTTACCCTAATTAGCATATAATCAAGTATAAAAGATGAGGAATTAACCCACTAATTAACTCAAGGTTATCTCTTTTAACCCCCAAGTAATTAAACTATTAACATTAACCCACTTACTTTATAATTAAAGCAGGAATAGTCCAAAATGCCCCTTAAAATATTTACAGAAATCCGACCCAGCCTGGGATTACGCAACCTGTGATGGCCCATCGTGCCTGCGACGGTCCGTCCTGCAGGTCCGTCACAAAGTTTAGAGACTCAATTTCCTTGAAGAGTCTGTGACGGTCCATCGTGCCCACGACGGTCCGTCCTGCCATGTCGTCACGAAGTTCAGAGAGTCGATTTCAGTACCCCAATTTCAGAATTCTAAGTGTTTTGTAACGAGACCCCCTCGACGGTCCGTCGTGCCCATGACGGTCCGTCGTGGGATCCGTCGTCTCAGCCAATTTTCCAGAAATAAAATCTGCTGCTCAAAATGACTAAACAGGTCGTTACAATAGATACCAATTTACCCATCGTTCGTCCTCGAACGATCACAAGAAAAGAAACAAGGGCGAAAAGGAGTACCTGAATCCGTAAACAGATGTGGGTATCTTTTTTGCATATCCGCCTCCTTCTCCCAAGTGGACTCTTCAACTGGTCGATTCTTCCATTGAACCTTGATGGATGCAATCTCCCTCGACCTCAACTTGCGGACTTCTCTGTCTAAAATAGCAACATGTTCCTCCTCAAAAGACAAATCCTCATCAAGCAGAACTGAATCCCAACGAATGATGTAGTTTCCATCCCCATGGTATCTTTTCAACATAGACACAGAAATACCGGATGCACACCTGACAGCCCTGGAGGCAAGGCTAATTCATAAGCCACCTCCCCTACTCGCTTAAGTACTTCAAATGGTCCAATATACCTTGGGCTTAGCTTACCTCGCTTACCAAACCGCATCACCCCTTTCATGGGTGAAACCTTCAGCAAGACATGTTCACCCTCCATGAACTCCAAGTCTCTAACCTTTCGATCTGCGTATTCTTTTTGCCTGCTTTGAGCCGCTAGAAGCTTTTCTTGAATGCACTTCACTTTATCTAACGATTCCCTCATAAGGTCAGTACCCCAAGGTCTAACCTCAAATGCATCAAACCAACCAATGGGAGACCTACATCTCCTCCCATACACTGCCTTAAATGGGGCCATATCAATACTTGAGTGATAGCTATTGTTGTAGGAGAATTCTTCTAAGGGTAAGAAGTTATCCCAATGACCACCAAATTCTATCACACATGCACGAAGCATATCCTCCAACACTTGGATCGTTCGCTCAGACTGACCATCGGTCTGAGGATGGAACGCAGTACTAAAGTCCAACCTAGTACCCAACTCCGCATGCAATGTTTTCCAAAACTTAGAGGTAAACTGCGTACCTCTATCTGATATGATGGAGAGTGGAACCCCATGCAATCGAACAATTTCCGAATGTACAGTTTGGCTAACTTCTCTGCATTGTAAGTCACCTTGACCGGAATGAAATGAGCAGACTTAGTTAACCTATCAACAATCACCCAAATAGAGTCATACTTGCCCATTGTCTTTGGAAGACCAACCACGAAGTCCATTGCGATCTCTCTCCCACTTCCATTCCGAATGGGCATTCTCTGAAGTGTTCCTCCGGGCCTCTGGTGTTCATACTTTACTTGTTGACAATTGGACATTTGGCAACAAAATCCACAATGTCACGCTTCATTCTACTCCACCAAAAGTGTTGCTTTAGGTCACAATACATCTTGGTTGCACCAGGATGTATAGAATACCTTGAACTATGAGCCTCAGTCAGAATAGTGTTGATCAAATCATCGACGCGGGGTACACATACCCTTCCCTTAATTCTCAAAACACCTTCCTCATCGATCTGTGCTTCCTTAGCCTCTCCTTGCAACACTTTATCTCGGATCCGGATCAATTTCTCATCATTAAACTGTTTTCCCTTAATCTTGTCAAGGAAGGAAGATCTTGCCTCCACACGAGCCAAAATTCCTCCCTTCTCATTTACCTCTAACCTCATAAAGTCATTAGCCAGAATCTGAACTTCTCTAGCCAATGGGCATCTAAAAACTTGCAAATGAGCTAGACTTCCCATGCTTCCGGCGTTTCTACTTAAAGCATATGCCACAATATTAGCTCTTCCCGGATGATACAAGATTGTGATATCGTAGTCCTTCAGTAGTTCCATCCATCTCCTCTGTCTCAAATTCAAATCTTTCTGAGTAAAGACATACTGTAGGCTACAATGATCCGTATAGACTTCACACTTAACCCCATATAGATAGTGCCTCCATTGCTTTAATGCAAACACTACCGCGGCCAATTCCAAATCATGGGTCGGATAGTTACGTTCATGCACCTTAATTTCCTCGAAGCATAAGCAATTACATTCTTCTCTTGCATTAGCACTGCACCCAAACCCGAATAGGATGCATCACAATAGACAATGAAATTCTTACCTTCCACTGGCAGGGTAAGGATTGGTGCAGTAGTCAACAAGGTCTTGAGTTCTGAAAGCTTTCCTCACGCTCATCCGACCATACAAATGGAACATTCTGCTTAGTCAAGTTCGTCAATTGGGAAGCAATGGAAGAGAATCCCTTTACGAATTGACCGTAATAGCTAGCTAAACCAACAAAGCTCCTTATTTCTGACACATTAGTAGGTCTTACCAATTCTTCACTGTCTCAAACATAGAAGGATCCACCATCACTCCATCCTTAGAAACACGTGCCCCAAGAAGGACACCGAATCTAGCCAAAACTCACACTTGGAGAATTTGGCGTAAATCTTTTTCTCCCTCAACATTTCCAATACAATTCTCAAGTGTTCCTCATGTTCTTCCTTACTCTTTGAGTATACCAATATATCATCAATGAATACGATGACAAAGAGATCAAAATATGGCTTAAAAATCCCATTTATCAAGCTCATGAAAGCGGCAGGGGCATTCGTAAGCCCAAAAGACATCACTAAGAACTCATAATGCCCATACCTGGTCCAAGAAGCAGTCTTGGGCACATCCGTTGCCCGTATTTTCAGTTGATGATAACCAGATCTCAAGTCGATTTTTGAAAACGTACAAGCACCTTGTAACTGATCGAACAAATCATCAATGTGAGGAAGAGGATACTTGTTCTTAATAGTTACCTTATTCTGTTGTCTATAGTCTATGAACATCCGAAAGCTTCCATCCTTCTTCTTCACAAACAAAATAGGCGCACCCCAAGGAGATGCACTTGGTCTAATAAAGCCTTTACTTAAAAACTCTTGAAGTTAGGCTTTAACTCTCTTAAACTCCGTGGGAGCCATTCTATAAGGGGGTATAGAAATGCGGGCGAGTACCCGGTTCCAGATCAATGCAAAAATCAATATCTCTATCCGGGGCATACCAGGACGATCTGCAGGGAACACATCCAGAAACTCACGGACTACCAAAACCGACTCAATTGAAGGTACTTGGGTAGTGTCATCCCTGAGATGTGCCAAGAAAGCTAAACACCCTTTACTAACCTTTATCTTAGCACGAAGAAAGAAGATGATACGAACCGGAGTGGAAGTGTAGTCTCCCTCCCATACTAACGGGTCTGTCCCAGGCTTGGCTAACGACACAATTTTAGCATTACAATCCAAGACTGAAAAATTTGGAGAAAGCCAAGTCATACCCAGAATTACATCGAAGTCAACCATTTTCAAGATAACCAAATCTACCTAAGTATTGCTCCCCACAAAAGTCACAAGACAATACCTATACACCTTCTCCATAAATAAGCTAGAGAATGACGCCCAAGTCATAGGTGGTGCCTGTGCGGGTTGACACTCAACATGTGACCGCCACCACATTTTGGCGTTCGCTTGAAACTTATAAGTCACAAACTCAACACCAAATCGTTCTACTATACCCATCTTGTGTAGTAGCTCTTGACAGTCAACCAGAAAATCGTACACATCCTCAGATTCAGCACCCTCGAAGACTGGAGGTTTCAATTTCAAGAACTTACTGAAAAGTTCGTGCTGATCACTTGTCATTATAGGCCCTGTAGTCAGATAACCCGCTAAGATAAGCAAGAACCTGATTGATCATCTCTGGGGTAGGTTGGGGTGGCAATCCCTCATTCTGTACTTGTTCATTCTCCCCTTCCTCACCCTCTCTTACCACTTCCTCAGTTGGTGGAGGAGTCACCGCCCTAGTACTAGTTGGGCTAGGTTCTTGTCCTCTTCCTCTAGAGGACGTCCTCCCGCGACCTCTGCCAAGGCCTCTTGCCACTACTCCTCTTCGAGCTACAGCCCCAGTGGTTGGCTCAGACGCTTCTTGTCTTGAAGGTGTTGGTGTTGGCGCAGTCGTGGCTCTAGTATTAACCATCTGCGAAATAGAGTGAAGATGGCCATATACCAATTTGTATCACCTAGATACCAATTGGATCCAATTAATAGCACGAAAGAAAGAAAGAAAGAATGAAATTTTCCTAAAGTCTTACAGCCTCTCAAAGAAAAGTAAAGGCGTCCCCCTACAGTTCCTTAAGACTCTACTAGATTCGTTCTTGTGTGATGAGACCAACGAACCTGATGCTCTGATACCAAGTTTGTCACGACCCAAAACCGAGCCGCGAGTGGCACCCACACTTATCCTACTATGTGAGCGAACCAACCAATCTAAACCCCAACATATTGAACAAAATACAATGCGGAAGATTAAACTCATTAATGAAAATCAATTCAATAACCTCTAAAAACTCAACATCTATTATTCCCCAAAATCTGGAAGTCATCATCACAAGAACATCTATCCTCAAATTACTAAACTAAGAGTATTCTAAGAAGCTAAATAAATAAAAATCTAGTCCATGCCGGAAGTTCAAGGCATCAAGACTTGAAGAAGAAGATCCAGTCCAAGCTAGAAGCATTAGCTCACCTTGAAATCCGATGTAATGAAGACTGGCTAGAGTTGCGATTGAGTTGAAGACGACGGTACGTTTGCTGCACTCCACAAATAACAAAGAAAGAAACATACAAGTAGGGGTCAGTACAAAACACAAGTACGGAGTAGGTATCATCGGCCAACTCAAAATAGAAAACAGTATATACCAGATAATATCATAAATCAACTACAATACTCAACATGTAGCAACAACAAGTACTATAATCATAATAAAGTACCGTCAAGTTCACCCATGAGGACTCAAGCCCCAACACCATACTCATTCGGGGATTAGGTTAATTAGATTGAGCATATTAAAATCTTTCAAGATTCATTATCTTTATTCCTCTCGTGTCGGTACGTGACACTCCGCTCCCCTACTACTATGTGTCGGAACGTGACACTCCACTCCCCTAATTCTACGTGTCGATTCGTGACACGCAATCCCCTAATTCTACGTGTCGGTTCGTGATACCTGATCCCCTAATTCTACGTGTCGGTTCGTGACACCCGATCCCCTAATTCTACGTGTTGGTTCGTGACACCCGATCCCCTAATTCTACGTGTCGGTTCATGACACCCGATCCCCTAATTCTACGTGTCGGTTTGTGACACCTGATCCCCTAATTCTACTTGTCGGTTCGTGACACCCGATCCCCTAATCTACGTGTTGGTTCATGACACCCGATCCCCTAATTCTACGTGCGGTTCGTGACACCCGCTCCACTAATCTCGTTCTATCAATTCATCAAGCCTTCTTTTATACCAAGGCATCATCAATCTCATTACTTTAGTTCATCAAGCCTTCTCTTATACCAAGGCATCATCATAAGCAAAGAGATTAGAGTTTTTTAAGATTTATGATTCAATAGCTTCATCATGCTTATTTTATCACAATTATAATCACATTCATGCAAGCATACAATTAAGCATATAGCAGGGTTTACAATACTACCAATATATATCATTCGCTATAAGAGTTTACTACGAATAGCATAAAAACCATAACATACCTCCACCGAAGAATTTTGATCAAGCAAGCAATTTCCCAAAGCTTTGTTCTTCTTCTCGTTTCTCCTCTTTCTCGTTCAATCCTCTCTCTCTCTTTGTTCTTTCTATTTTTCTTATTCAAACCCTCTTTATTTTACCCTAATTAGCATACAATCAAGTATAAAAGATGAGGAATTAACCCACTAATTAACTCAAGGTTATCTCTTTTAACCCCCAAGTAATTAACTATTAACATTAACCACTTACTTTATAATTATAAAGCAGTAATAGTCCAAAAGACCCCTTAAAATATTTACAGAAATCCGACCCAGCCCAGGATTTCGCAACTTGTGATGGCCCATCGTGCCTGCGACGGTCCGTCCTGCAGGTCCGTCACAAAGTTCAGAGACTCAATTTCCTTGAAGAGTCTGTTACGGTCCGTCGTGCCCACGACAGTCCGTCCTGCCATGTCGTCACGAAGTTCAGAGAGTCGATTTCAGTACCAAATTTTCAGAATTCTAAGTGTTTTGGAACGAGACCCCCTCGACGCTCCGTCGTGCCCATGACGGTCCATCGTGGGATCGTCGTCTCAGCCAGTTTTCCAGAAATAAAATCTGCTGCTCAAAACGACTAAGCAGGTCGTTACAATTTCAAATCGCTTGGAGTTAAAAAGCTCGTTAATTAATTATTTCGGGGAGGGTCAAAATCGGGTGTCAACAAGACCAAAATCATCATAAAGTCAAAATCAAAATGGATATCTTTAACATAAGGTCATATCAACATGAATAACTTCAACATAAAGTCATAATAATAATTCATGTAATATAATTCATAACATCATAACATACAAAACCCTTACTTACAATCCTATCCCAAGCCTACAAGTGCAATGCTCACGCGAAGTCCCAGAACCCCACATAATCAAGTAAACAAGGAAAGAGATCATATGTAATTCCTTGCTTCATATAACATGACATCATGTGTAGTCATCATTATATATGGCAATTTAGACTAATAGCATGTTCATCAATGAAACTAACATCATATAGGATCATTAATATGTAAAATCAACATATACATTTAACTCATCTCATAAGTGGATAAGAGCAACCTCCTAGGACTCCCCTCAAGTTCAACTTGTGTAATATTTAAGTAGAGTCCCATAAACCTACCTACACTAAGTAAAACCCCTTTAGATCACCCTAGTTAGTGTCCATTTTCATTACTCATTCATTCATTCAATCATTTTAATTTCGGGAACAATCGCCTTAACCAACAATAGACTATATGATTGAATCCGGTGTCATGAAACTTTACATTGTAGGAAGGTGCTCTACTATACAAGGTAGAACTAAAACATGAACATAGAATTCTAGGTTGATCCACTAACTAGTATTCCTATGGAGGCAACATAGTTAAGGAACTATGAGATATACTTGAAACCTTATTTATGCAAAATTGCATTGTAGTCTCCATCTCATGAGAACCATTGTGAACCTACCTTTCCACATAAAGAAGGGATACCTCTCATAACTAGTTTGCTCGGTGTAAAGTCCCTTTTTGAAATGTCTTTAAGTCATCTCAATCATCATAGCTTAATATAGTTCATAGGAGACTAACCCCTTGTATATCATGTCATTACATCATTAGGTATTGCATTAGAATTTGATTTTATAACAACCCTTCATTTCTAATATCAACACATCATAGTCATATCATAGTAAGGCACACAAGTGATTTATATTTAACCTTGTATCATCATATCCTTATCATGATATCATAATTCACATATTCAAGAAAATCATGATAGTCAACATATCATTATTTTTTTAATTTAATCATATAATTATACTTCGATTGAACATCAATATCAAATATAAATCATCATCATTGAAGTTAAGAACTCATAATCATAAGGTCATACAAATAGCCTCCAAACATCACCTTCAAGATATTACCCTCAATTCACCATCATTAACTAATAATCCAATCACCATCATCATGTCATAGTGATTTAAACAATAACATAATCAATACCCACAACCCCAATCCTCTACAAGTCCAATTCATAACTAGTGTCACGGAAGAGGACATGGGTCACCTGAAGTTCTACATAACCAACATCAATTACTCATTAATATACACATAAATAGCCATAGGTATTCAAAATTCATCATAATCAATCATCAATTTCAATTTTAAAAGGAAAAACATTTATAGAGAAAAACCCTTGGAATTGGGTGATTTAGAAATCAACTTTGAAAGGACCTCTTGGGGAAAAGGGTCTTAAGAGTTAAAGAATACATACCTTAGAACACTTTATCCCAAAAATTTGAGTAAGAACCTTACATAATTTGTCTTCTTCTTAAAGCTTCTTGGTTTTATCAATGTAGGATGAGGTAGAGAGAGAATGCATAAAGAAGTGGGAGAAACTGGGTTTCAATTTGTGTTTGAGCTTTGAAGTGGGAAATGGGTGATAATTGACCTAAAATCAATATATCGTGCACCCCTAAAATTATCCAAACTACCCCTCATTAAGTTGGACTTCCAAAAGTGAAGTCCAACTTAACTAGAGGTGTGAAAACCTGCTCACTTTCACGCCCCACTTCAAGGTCCATGTAGTGCTTGATGGACCGTGGTGGTGGTCGTGAAAGGTGAGGAAGTACATCCCCAAACGAGGCACCTCAATTTTTCTATAGGTAGACTTCACAAAGCTTTACCCCTTCCGTGAACTTGCACCACGATTCGTCAAGTTGCTCATTGTGCTATTAGGCAATAGCCTCTCCAAAACGTCATCCTTTTAACGTGGAAGGCAAGTTCACGATTGCCTTCCTCCTTCCGTCGGGTGCACCACGAGTCGTGGCGTGGGTCGTAGTGCATTATAAATTATCAAATACAAGATATCATCCTCCCCCCATGGCCAAGTCATCTTCACTAGCTCCCTATTTCTCCATGGTCATGCTCGTGAAGGTTGAGGCAGTAGCCTCCTTCTTGGGGCAGCCTTGGACTTTGGCTTTGGCTTGCCCTTCAAGCTTGGTACTCCTTCCTTGGCCTTGACTCTTAAAATACTTCTTGGGCACGTATGACCACTCCCATCACATTAACATGAGATACCCTTTAGAAACCTCTTTGAAACAATCTTATAACCACTTTCACAACACTAGTTCAAGTTACTAGCTTACCTGACGTCGTGGTCGTTTCTATATTAAAGAAACATATTTTAGTGCTTTAGATTTGTTTAGAGTCTCCACTTTATTTTTTAGAAAAATCAAGGAAACTTTTCTTCCAATTGACTAAAACAGGAAATCAAATTGAAAGAGTTTTAAAGGGGGTTCGGAGGTTCTTATTAACATCTTAGGAATGTTTTAAAGGCACCTAAGACATTCTCTTACTTCATACTATCCGACAACTACATTGTTTGGCGAAAAAGTTTAACTTAGTTTGATTTTAAAGTAACTTAGGATCCTTTAAGAATGAAACATCGACCTAATTTCTAATTGAAATTTTGACTTGCAAGATTTATTGTTTTTAAATCCATTTGAAGTCGATTGACTAGTTTGAATCGTTAAAACAAAATAGTTCCTAGTGGTATTTAAATTCATTAACCCTAAAACTAGTAGAAAATAATAATAAACATATAAGAGATAAAGTAAAAGAGATAGAGAGAGAGAGAGAGAGAGAGAGAGAGTTGGGTAAAAGTATGGTTTCTGTTCGCTTGGACGGATATTTGGAGCCATTTTCGCTTTGGGACTTACACCCTATTTTTCACCTGTCCGAAAAGTCTAACAAAGTAATAATGAAAAAAAATACAAGGGCTTAGAACCAAAACTAACAAAATACAAAATTTTTAAAAATAAATTTGTGCGTCTTGGCCCTAATATCTTTAACTATTTGCCCAGCTTTGTATTTTCCGACTTCAGGATATGTACGTCGATTTAAATGGTCTTGACTCATTGGATGATACTTGAGCCTTTATGGATCTCTCGGAATGCAAGGGGAAGATAAGAGTTCATAGTGAACTCATGCGAATTTCGCATGTAACAAAACAAATAAGAAAATACGTAAGCATTCACACTTAAAATTATTTCGCCAGAGCATCACCTTTAACAAATGTGACAAAAACAAAAGAAAACAAAATACACTAGCTTCACACATAAAATAAAAGTAAAAGTATATATTCACAAATACAAGTGAGAGTTAATCAATTAAAAATGGGAATATAACTTTTGTATCAAATTTTCTTTAAGAAACTAATAAGAAAAAAATTGAGAATTGCCATTCAAATCAAATTGGTCTTGCACAAGGCTTCAAACAAAAATTTTCCATGTATGATGTAAGAAGAACACACTCTTATTAAATAGTCAGATTACTGAGTAAAGCAAACCTTATCCCTAGCAAAATATCTACTACTTTGAAGGCCTAAGCAAATAAAAGATGCAACAAATTGATTCTCACAAGGTATTCTCAACTCGCAACCCAAATCAAAGACATAAGAAACCAATAAAAACCCTACTTTGGAGCCAAAAGTTTCTAGCAATTGAAGGCTACTAGGAACTAGTATACAAAATTCACGCAACCAATTCTAAAGATAACCAAAGAGTGAACAATGGAAAACGAACATAACATTTTTGGTAGCAAGATGACTCCAAACAAGGAAAGCAAAAACTCTAATCCTTAACCCTGGTGAAAAAATAATAATAATAATAATAATTATAATAATAATAATAATAATAATAATAATAATAATAATAATAATAATAATAACAATAATAACCCAAGAATTTCCAGCATGTTTAGCTACATTTAGAAAAGGAAAATAGACGTAAGACTTACAGACGATGAACTTGAGAAAACGGAATAATAAGGTTTTCATTCAAGATTATGGCTAACCCGTAGAAATGACGAAATCTATAAATTTCAAGTGAAAACGACATCAATCCAACTCTAACTAATCAGCCAACAAACAATATGATACTGATTATTTCTTATTTTTTTAACTAACGGAATAGAGAAAGAGACGAAGAGAAAAGCTAACGGATAAAGTGTCACCTTTCTCGGGGCAGCAAATGAAACAACAACAGGTCAACGACCACACTCCTCCCACCAAGAAAGCCTCAAGAGTTCCGGCAAAAATCCTCAACCACGAACAAGAACTAAAATTTTATATTTAGAGTATTTCCTTAATAACCTACTGTGGTTTTAAGTTTTTTAGATATTGTGCTCTTTCTACCTTTTTCTATATTCTCACAGACTTAATCCCCTATCCCCCTACGATGAATGAAGAAATGGTTTATAAAGAGAGAGATTACGGTTATGTTGGGGAGGGAAAATCTGGATAGAAATTGGGTTCAAAGCCCATATCAAATTCAAATTTGAATTCCTTTCCTCTACTAGAAAAACAACTTTTTATCCCAATTTTGTTCCATTCCGAAAGAGGAAAAAATGATCGACGACTCGAATTGTTTTCGTTGTCCTTGGCGCGACATAGCGCCACCTTGCGGTTGGAAGAACGAATTTCGCGTGCCCTTTTGCTGCTAAGATAGTACTATGGAGACAGGAGCTCGAGGAAAATGACAAGGGAGAACAGAGCAATCTACGCCTTCCGCTGCTTCTGCGAGAACTCATATTTTCGCTGGAGAGGAGTTGTATCTGCTGAGTTTGGGTTTTCCTTTGTTGGAGTTGGCCGGATCAGGGAGAAGGTGGCTGGGTATTTGAATAAAACTAGTGGGCTAGAAATTTAAATGAAACGAATAGGATGGAAATTTTCTAACTAGGTGTTGGGTTGAAACGAATGAATTGAGTCATTAGAAAAAATGGCCCAAAATGGGCCTATTGATGATTTAAGACATTTTTCTAATAAGTAAATAATATGAATTAATATAAATTAGTAAAGGAGCTTCCTAATCTTAATGAGATAAAATAATCGACTTAATTATCAAATAACTAATCCAAATGTGTAAATATTATATTGCGGAGGTCCAAAATTGGGTGTCAATAGTTGTCCCTCATTTTACTTAGATTTATGTAGGAGATTTGAGGAAAATGACATTGACCAAGCTAATTTTGAACGGTCACCTTTTCATCTTCTTGGTAAAGTGATTTGGTACGGACTTTAGGAATTATGGACGAATCATGGAAATTGGTTTCCAACATATCTCAGGATATATGAGAATTCAGGCCACTTGCGATACCATAATCAGATACTATTCACTTTACATTTATCCAAAGCTCTTGGTGTATCTCACTTTGATAGGAAATTTGCATCCGGTAGATACCAAAATTTCTGGATGCAAAACTGAAACCAAGAAATCTAAAGAAAACCAACATGCCTTCTGATAGGGGTGTGGTTTGACTGTGGTGGAAGTCACTACTCCGCTCGCGTCCTAACAACTTGATGCTCATCTTTGGACTATGTCCCAGTTCACTACTAAGAAAAAGTTCCGGGTTGTGCTGCATTCTTTTTTGATGTTGTCTGCTCCTCTGGTTTGTTTTGGAAAATTCATTCTTTCGGATGCTCTCGACAAAGACTAAGATAATATTCATTAGAATAAAAATTCAATTCCAATGGGAGACAATGTCTTTTAGCGTGTAGACACTTAATTGCTCTCCTTCAACATTTGACGTCAACTCAATCAGTTTGACATAAAGCATCTAAATCTTGTGTCTAGTAATTCCATTATAATGTATATGTACTTTTCATTTGATATCAAAGTAAATTAAGGTTGATGCAATAAGTTGAAGGTTCTTTTTATGTCATGCCTTCAAAGAATAAACGCTGCAATTGATGTCGATTTTCTTGTGATAAATTACTCTTTTCTTGCAATGCATAGAACTTTTCCCTATGATGCATGGATTCCTTCTCTTGAAATACTTGTCCTTTTCCGCAATGCATGACTATCTTTCCCGCGATGAATAAATCTTTTTCCGCGATGCAAGGATTTTTTCTTGCAATGCATGGATTCTTTTCCCTGATGCATGAATTATCTCTTGCAATGCAGGGATTCCTTTCTCTTACAATGCATGACTTCTTTCCGTGATACATGAAATTTTCTGAGATGCATGAGTTTCGTCTCTTGAAATTCATGACTTATCTTCCCCGATGCATGGATTCCTTCTCTTGCAATGCATGACCTCTTTTCCACGATGCATGAATCTATTTTTCTTGCAATCAATGACTTCTTTCCATGATGCATGTCATTTTTCGCGAGGCATGAATCTCTTTCACTTGCAATGCATGACTTCTTTCCGCGATGCATGACTTCTCTTCCGCGATGCATGGATTCCTTCTCTCGTGATGCCATCCTTGGTACCAAATCAAGATAGTTCTTCAAAAGAGAAACATAGTGATCTTGTAGGTGCCTTCAGGATAGTGATATCCCCTTAATTGACAATACTCTAAAATGACCCTAAAGGTAGTGTATCTCTAAATCGACAATACGAATAGTATCACCCTCTGAGTAGTGTATCATCTCAATCAAAATTATAAATCAAATGACCCTCTGGGTAGTAATATTATCTTGTCTTCTAATATGATGCAGATAACATCCTTGACCAAAAATCATAAAATGTATTTCTTGGGGTTTTCATTTGATTTCTCTTTGAATATACTTGGACACTCATTATAGAATTCATGTTGTCGACAATTGGATGAAATAATGATATTCTTGTTCCCAAGTCATCAATATAAGAAACATAAAATAATTCCTGCACACATAGAAAAAATTTAAATTTTTGGGGGCTTTTCGCCTCTTGACTTCTCGATATTCAGCTAATGGAGAAATATACGGATTTTCAGGTGAAAAAATAAAACTGCATCCACAAAAAATAGTTAATTTGGAAAATTAACTGATCCGTGTCGATCTCGTTGGTTGTCTACTCCTTATCCTGCTATCTTCAGCTTATTTTTCTAATCTCCTACCTCTTGATAGGTAAGATAAAATGTTTTTATTCAAAGATAATTGAAACATGAAGGAAAATTTTAAAGAAAAATAAATTTTCGAAAGGGTAGTATTTGAAAAAACAACAACTGCCACAAAGTCATGTCATATCTAGTTTAGCGAACTTCTATGAGATTGATGCATGGAGATCCATACTCATTGTTTGCAAGAAAGTATTCAAGGTTGCTCTAGACTGTCGATAAACCGATGTTTAAATTTTGAGGCAATCATCAAAATTTCTCTCCCAATTAATTGTCTTGGCTTATCTTTAACTGTTGGTGAGCAAATCATAGAATTTTCAAGATCCTCTCAAAAAATTCGTCCTAGTTGTTATTATCAAAGTAACTTCAGTCTTGCTCTATTGAGGAAAAATCTTCTTCTCGAGAATTATTGATTCCCTCTCAAAAATTTTGTCCTAGTTTCTATTATAAAGAAAATTAGAAATGCTATGGGACATGACCGAACCCTTCTGGCACCTAAGTATCCCATTGAGGCAAGAATCAGGTCAAACGTAGTTCCGCCTCAAAGGTTAACAACAATAAGAAATTTACAAATAAACAAATTGAGGTCGATATTGGTCGCCTACGTATCTCATTCTTGTTAATCTAAGTCGAACGTAGTTCAAATACAAAGGAATACTAAAAGGGATAAAATGGGATAACCGAGGCTGACATAGGCCGCATACGTATCTTATTCTTGAGAATTTAGGTAAGACATAGTTCATTACAAGAGGAACAAAATTTTAAACAAGAAAACTACAAGCAAATCGAACTAATACAAGAAAATGATAGAAATACAAACTGAATCTTCACGCATAATATCTTTTGACAACATTTGAGTTGATGAGTTTTAGCTATGCGGTGCCATCCATATCTGACAGGATCAAAGCACCTCCAGATAATACCTTTTGAACCATGTAAGGTACTTTCCAATTCGATGGAAACTTCCTTTTGTACTCATCCTGATGAGGAAAGATGCGTTTCAGGACCAATTGACCAACTTCAAAAATTCTCCCTCACTCTCTTGTAGAATGCGAGAATCATTCTCTATAGATATAGTTGACCATAACAAACACCAGTTTTTCTATTCTCTTCAATCAATATTAACTGATCAAACCGTTGACTTACCCATTCGAGATTACTTAACTCAGCTTCTTGGATGATTCTCAATGAAGGTATCTTAAATTCAGAAACTATGAATGCTTCTGTGTTGTACATGAACAAGTATGGAGTAGCTCCGATCAATGTTCTGATGGTCGTTCATTTACCCAAAAAATCATATGGGAACATCTTTTGCTAACCTCAGTGATTGTCAATCACTTTTCTCAAAATCTTTTTGATTTTCTTGTTGGGGTCCTCTACAGCTCCATTCGTTTGACGCCGATAAGCGGTTGAGTTCCGGTGAGTTATATTAAACTAATTACATATATGTCTCATCAAGTGACTGTTAAGATTTGTACCATTATCAGTATTGATGGATTTCGTACTTCAAACGTGCATAGTACATTGTTTCGGAAAAAATCAGCTATTACTTTCTTGGTTACAAACTTGAACCAAGCTGCTTCCACCCACTTGGTGAAACAGTCAATGACAAGCAAAATGAATATGTGTTCGTTAGAGGTGTCTGGCTCTATTAGACCAATGACATCCATGCCCCAAGCCACAAATGGACAAGGTGAACTCATAGAGTTAAGTTTGTGAGGAGGCACTCAAACCAAATTACCATGCACTTCACATTTATGACATTTCTGCACGAACTTGCAACAATCATGCTCCATAGTCATCCAAAAATAACCAGCTCAAAGGATCTTCCTTACTAGAGTGAGTACATTCATGGGCGTACCACAATCTCCAACCTGTATTTGTTCAAGAAGCTTTTCAGCTTCAACAACACCAATACATCTTAAAAGACCTAAATCTGGAGCCTCCTACAAGTATTTCCCCACATAGAAAGAAATGGAGAGCCATACGTCGTATCGACTTCTTCTAGCTAAATGTCGCATTGTAAGGATTAGTCCAAGTCTCTAAATATTTCTTGTTATCAAAGTACCAAGGCAAGTTGTCTGGTTGTGCTTCAACATGGGAATAATGGACTGACTTCTCCTTTACCTCTTTATCGAAATGATCTATATAATCAATATCTGGATATTTAACTATTGGGAGGATGGTGGAAAGAGTATCAAGTAACTTATTCTGTGCTTTGGTAGTGTGTCTTAAATCACTTTTATGAAATGTTCTACACAAGTTTTGTATATACTGCACATATGGTGTGATCTTTGGGTTCTTTATAGCCTATTCTCCTTGAACTTGATGAATCAACAAGTCTGAATCTTCGATAAATAGCAACTCATGGACATTCATGTCAATGCTCATCTTCAAACCAAGAATGCATGATTCATATTTATCCATGTTATTAGTGCAATTAAATCGGGGTTTATCCTCCATGGGATAGTGCTGACCAGATTCTGACACCAATACTACTCCAATATCCTTCCCTTGGTGGTTTGCTGCTCCATCAAAGAATACTCTCCAACCAGGGTATGCTTAGAAAATAATTTCTTCCATAAATGATACCTCTTCGTCAGGGAAATAAGTCTTGAGCGGTTCATACTCCTCATCGACTGGATTTTCCGCAAGATAGTCAGCTAGGTCTTGTTCCTTTATTGTCTTCTAGGTCACATACACAACATTAAGTTCACTCAAAAGCATTTGCTATTTTCTCAACTTTACGGTCAACATGGTCATTTGGAAAATATACTTTAAGAGGTCTATCCTGGAAATGAGGTATATGCTCCCCTGTCTGTGCACACCAAAGTTCACTTCTTTCTCTTCAGCATTATTCAGGTATGGGTTCTTTCATGTTTCAACTTAGTGTTCTTTTTTGTGCCATCTTTCTTTTCATCAACGTCGAAGTCCCAAATTTGATATGAGTGTGTGAATGTTTGCTTATTTTTTCCATTTAGGTTTGTCATTGATGTTGGATTATCCTTCTTTTTGGAAGTCTGAATTATTTTAATAGTTGTGTCTTCAATTTTTGTTGGGTGATTATGCTTTCCATGTTCTATTTTAGGTTGTCGAAAAACTGTTCAGATTCAAATTTTTGTTGTGTTTTTTCGCATGTAGTAATTAATTTGGTCTGTTAAGTCAGTAAGTCATAATGACTTTATTAGCATATTGTTGTTTGTATGAGCTCAGAATCAGTATAGTTGCTTTGGGCAAAGTTCATAAAATTTCTCTAATGAGGATGCTAAAGCTCTTTTTAAAGTAGGGAGAAACTTAAAACTGATAAGGAAACTTTCATATGATTTATTTTTTAAGAATTAGGAGGATTAGTTGTTGTTACACTTAGAAAAGGTAAACAAAATTCAATTAAGACATCTATTACGAGCACTTATAAAAGGTAAACTGACCCCATTTCGAAAATGTATTCATGTTTTCCAGCAAAATTCATTGGCAAAATTTTAAGTCCTAAACACAATGGCCATACTTCCTATAACTACCTAAATTTGTGTATTTGCATTGCTCTTAAATAATCGATAAAATTCAAATCGTATATCATAATGTGATATAATTGAAATACATGTAAACCTAACGGTCAAGCGGCAATATTTTTATAAACGAAATGAGAAGTAGGAACAGGTTTGGTGGATGATGTGTGTGTGTACACACTAATTAACCCCAACCAAGGCTGGAAGAGTGGGTTGTTGCCATGGCCATGGGAAATTCGTACTTATTGTCTCTCTTTTGGTGGGTAACTATTGAGTAAGTTTATCTGATATGAAAGTACTTCTAACATGTAGATTCCTCAAAAGACTTTTTCCTGCTGCTAAAATTCGTCATGTTACTGTCAGTCATTCCATTTATATGCACTGATGATACTTTTTCAGAAATACTATTTAATGCAATTCTATCTCTAATATTACATACTATTTACTATACTTTGATCTATAATATATAGCTATACCTTTATCCTAAAACAAAATGCGAAATAATTCCTTCACTTTCTTAAACCTACCTGGAATTAGACAAAATATTGGATAGAAATGTCCTAACACTTCCTCAAAGTAGAGTTGCAATCCTATACTAAAACCATCATCAACAAACAAGATAAAGGATTTATTTAAAAATAATTATATATATTTTCAAAAATGTAAGTTTTTTTTCTTTAGTTATGTAATTTATTAGTCATAATTATATAATCCCAAATGGACATGCAAGTTAGGACATAAAAGTGACAGAAGTAAGATTCACATAGACAAGAATCATGTCACTCACTAAACAACACATATGTATATGACAATTACGACAAATATTATATAGAGAACAATTGGTGGATCCGACTTGTACCTCCTCATAAGATGATACATACATTTCTCATTTTCATATCATACTTATCTTCATTAATTAATCCTATCTTATACTATGTCACAAGGTGACGCCTCATTCTCAAGCAAGTTGCACTCAATCATATGAAGGCATATAATATAAACAAACACTCAAACATGGCTTCGCTTGACAAGTTAACACACTAACTTTGATCATGCACATTTAGATACCTCAACTCACGTTCTTTATGTAAGTTCAAAACTCAAACTTACAAAGACACCTCAAAAGTGTGTGTGTCATATCAGCGTGAGGAGTGGGGATGAGTTGGAGTGTTTGTAGCCAGTTAAGATGTCTACATGTGCACTTTCTAAGTTGGAGGGTTTACTTGCTAGTTTAGGCCAAGTTTGAGTGATTGTATATGTATTATACCTCGTATAAATTATTACTATCCATGACATACATTTCAAAGCCCGTCAACACGTGTCTAAGTGAGCATATCTTGAAGTATTCTATATTGTGAGGGTTTCATTACAATTACCTCAGCTATCAACTTACCGCAAACTACTCCTCCGTCATCTACCGGCAATCTGGGCAAACTTCTACTATAATACCATATATGAAGCATTTTGATGGACCACTTATTTTTGCTGAAATAAGAGGACCATTTAGAAACTAAATCTCTTGGCTTCATTGTTTTCTTAATTGGCCATGATTGGATGCACATGTCTTTGATAGGCGTATCAGTTTGTCCTAGTCTGCTTGTTGTTAGAGAATCTCCTAGTAATTCTACAATACCATAGATACCACTTCTTGAAAAATAATGCATATGTCCCATCATTAAATCACAATATGATAAGTCACATTTGGGATACCAATCTAGTTTAATTTCTATACGTTGACAGAATAATATCTTCTATACATTATAAGGTCACTAGTTGAACAGCAAGACAATGTTCAACAATACACTATCACTGGATATAAATTAAATCCATACTAATATCATCTGGCACCTCCTAGTGTGAAGTCACAATATTTCCCCTTTTAACAAGATTATTGTAACAAGTTAAGAAGAAGGTACTATAATAAGAAATCCAGCACAATCACTGCAGACTTCAGGTGGAAAAAATCACCATTCACATGTAAGGAGAGAAAAGAAAAGGTGTTATAATTAATTGTTCTTTATTAGGAAGGGGAAAAGATGCCGATAGAAGGCCAAATTTATGGTATGAAAACATTTTATTGAGTGGTCATGGGGTTGATGTAGGGTATCCTTTATGACTCATTTGGTCCCTTATCTTAATATATATGCACATGCACTCTGCTGGCGCAGAAGGAGTCACAGTGATAGGCGTGGATTTGAAAGAACTCAATAGTTTTAGTCAAAATCTGTACTCAAACCATGTAATTAAGCTAAATGAGAACAGATTGTATGTATATAACAATGCGATTTTGGTGGTAGAAATTAATATTCAAATGAAAACTTCAAAGTTTATTGATACATGAAAAATACTCATTATTTGATTGATCAAACCTACAGATGGTGTTTTTTTTCCAATTATACACAATCATTTTTGACAAAGACATTTGTGGCTCTATCACAGAATGATTGCTGGGATTTGTATTTGTAGGGTATCCCATGGATTATGAAATATAGGTAGAAAACAAGAGAAGACTAAAGTTAGATTTTTGACATTATAGAAATAACATATAATTTTAGAAGGAAACAACTGACTAATACGCGATGCGATTTTTGTACTACCAAAAAATTAGACATCAATTCCAAACTAATTGAAGTCGACAGTATGAATACCTTTGTCTATATTTGTAGTCGGCTATATGAATCCCCTGTATCTATTACTCTTTGTTTATGCTTTAGTTCATGGAAATTGTATAGTCATATATTAAATCTTTGGGAAAATATTGAAGGGCACCATAAAACTATCCTTAAAACCACTATTCCACTATCCTCTTATATCTTTGAACACATCTCAATTGACTAAAGCTTAAGCAAACTCTGCCATCTATAAAGTCATAATGCAGTAGGGATGTAGACAAATATAAGCATAACATATTACAAGTATATATTGGAAAATGATGCTAATAAGGAGAGGTGGGCTGCTACACCTTCTGTATTCACATCAAGGGGAAAGAGAAACACCTGATACTCTTTTAGTTGTATAGATGGAGACAAAAATTTAGTAGATGTATAAATGCTAACAACTCAACCTTGAAGAAAGAATTTAGCTTTTGACACATTTCTGTCATGGAAAATCAAGAAAATATCTCATTAACAGCCAAATATGTTTACAGTCATTTAATCAAGAACCTATCCATATAATCTTGTTCAAGAACCAAAAAAGACTAAAGCATATTGAAATAGACACACTAAAGAATCAAAAAATTGGTAATTCTTTCAGAAGAATTTGGACCACCCAAACAAAACTAAGGGATCATAAGTCTCACATAATTGCTAAAGAATATCAGGTCAGAATGCCTACAGAACCGTTTGCTATTTTTTCGACAGATAATTATATTCAATGTATCTTTCAAAGGTTTCATTATCTTCTTTTGTGCAGTAACTGAGCTGAAGAAATTTGAAGATAATATTCAGGTCTCTGAAAGCAGAGCAACTGTATATGGGAAGGGAAGGCAAGGTAAGTTTATAGTTCTTGTTGATTTCCTAATGTTCTATACAAATTATATCGGGAATTGGTGTTGTTATGGATCTTCTTCTAGTCCACTCCTGTTCTCAGGTCAATGCAACTGATTTGCGTGGGGGAATGACATCGGTTTTGGTTGGTCTGGCTGCTGAAAGAAATACTGAAATCATTGGAATCTCCCATGTTGATAGGGGTTATGAAAATTTGAAAATGAAACTTCAAGGTCTCGGTGCAAACGTCATAAGGACAACAACAACATCATACCCCGTGTAATCCCACCAGGTGAGGTCTGGAAAAGATAATGTGTATAACTTCTTGTTTACTCGTGTAGGACTTACAAGTAAAGATCGAAGAGCAAGCTTGAAGAATAATCGGGGATGTTGAAACAGTGATATTATTCATTGGATTTCACAATAGCCAAATGTTGCAGCTTTAGACAAGGCTCATTTGTCGATTTCTTTAATTGCCATATGTCAGGAACTTCTAAGTTTATCAACCACTCTGTACAAACTCTTTCAAATCCCTCCCTATAAACAGAAAAATACTCAAATTTAGTAGACCGTCTAAACTACCTCACAAAGGAATCGTGCATAGCAGAATCTGTCAATATAGTTCTGCTTTAATCATCTTCTGTTAGTTTGTGGTGCTGAATTATTTTCTTTGAGCTAGCTCTTTTGCTGCGAATTTCGTCTTTGTATTGATTTCTCAGTTATTGTTTGTTTTGATTCGACAGTTCAATTGTTTTGGTAGTATGCGTGTATAATTTTTTAATTACTATTGATGAAAAATATTGATCGAAAAAAATTTCATATAGCAGCTCACTAAATAGAAACAATGCGAAGATAGCTTAAAAAATAACAAAAAAGCACAAAGTTTGAATCTTTAAAATCTTATCAACTCATATCAACAAAAGCAAAACAACCAACCAAACAAACAACCAACTCACAACTACAGAACAAAACAGTATGAAAATTAAACCCTACATAAAGTCAAACGAAGAACTCAAACCATAATGAGAAAGAGCTCATACCTTTATCAAAAAATTTGTAAAGGCCTTTGGGCTTAAAAGGGTCTCTGAAACATTAAATTCAAGAACAAGAACACGTTTTACACAATGCATATTTGTAGTAAATTAGAAGTACAAAATTAACTATAGCACAAAGATTTAGGAAAAACAAGGAATAAAGGTCCTAAGAATCAGGATGAATCAATTATAAAATGAAAATTCCCACACCACATAATCTTAATCTAAGTCGTATGTTTTCGGAGGATTTCAAGAGCTACACTTACAATAGTCGAGGAGAAGAAAATCAAACTATAATAAACCACAAAGTAAATTATAAGACCAAAGAAGACAAGACTATGCTAAGGATTGTTCACCAAAGGCCAACAATAACATGACAAGTAAGTTAGTCCCTAGCATGATAACTCCTAATGATCATAGTAATGTTCCCTATAATGTTCTAGTTAATCAAAATGAGCATGAGAAGGGTACGCAGTTTACGCAGGCTACAGGAAATGGACTAAACGAGAAGAATGATCACAAAGGGAACAATTCTGTGGAAATATTCAGAGATCAAACCTGCAAAAAAAAAAAAACAAACCAAAATAACTCCCAGCAATTTCAAAACAGACCTCCTATCAATGGTTCCTTCAGCAAAAATAATTTCACTCGAATTCCAGACCATTCACCCCCCATTGTGACCCAATACTTAGACTCTTGAATCAGATTTAATAAAAATCGATATGTCCCACCCATAGACATAACTGCTCCTATTATTAGCACTCGGAAAGGATACCCTTCCATAACCTTTTGGGAAGAAGCTTTCAAAGTCAAAATGGCCAGCAGATGCAAGTACACCTTGGTTGGTAAGTTTACCAATTCTATACCATAAATGGAGATAATCAGGAAGAGTTTTGTAGCCCAAACACATCCTGATCAAAATACAACCAAAATTTACTGAAGACAAATAATGTCTAAACTTCTAAGCAATCCAAGTAAAAGCACAACACATTTTCTCCAGAAGAGTGTAACTAGCCTCGTATGGAGTAAGTTTCTTGTTCAAATAATATATGGCTCACTTTTTCTTGCCTGTCTCATCATGTTGACCGAACACACACCCAAATGCATTATCCAAGACAGAAAAATACAACAACAATGGACGCCCTTCTCATGGAGGAACCAACACTGGCGAATTACACAAAAAGTTTATGATGGCATCAAAAGTTGTCTGACATTATTCGGTACATTTTGTGAAAGAATATTTTTTCAAAAACTTGTATATAGGTTCACAAACCATGGTGGATGACCTATGAATCGACTAATGTAGTACAACCTTCCCAAGAATCTCACCACTTCCTTCTTCGTCTTCGGAGGCGGTAATTCGTGTATCGCCTCGATCTTGGAAAAGTCAAGCTCAATGCCCCTTGAGCTAACTATAAATCCCAACAACTTGCTGACTTGCACCTCAAAAGCAGATTTGGAAGGATTTAACATCAAGTTTCAAAGATGTAGGCAATTAAAGAACATCTTTAAACGATTCAAGTGATCCAAACTATCATGGGACTTGATTATGAAGTAATCTGCATGTGTCTCAATTTCTTTCTGAATCATGTAATGAAAGATGGTTGTCATAGACCTCATGTAAGGTTTACAAACATTTTTAAGACCTAACAAAAATGATATACACCGCAAGAAGTAATGGAGGTTGTTTTCTCTGCATCTTCTTCATCCATCAAGATCTGGTGATTGCCCGCGTAACAATCCACAAACGACTGCATTTCATGCTTAGCACACTAATCAATTACAATGTGAATATTTTACAATGAAAAATTATCTGTGGGCTTGCTTTTTTGAGTTATCTGTAATCAACACAAAATTTGATATTCCCACCTTTCTTTGCAACCGAAACAACATTGGCCAACTAAGTCAGATACTACTTCACTTCCAATAATTGAGACTTGATTTGTTAGGTAACCTTTTTTAGACTTCAAACTTAACTAAGGATTGAACTTTTGAGTCTATTGTTTTACTGGACTGAAACCTGGATTAATCCGCAATTTATGGGACACTACATTTTTACTCAACTATATCATATCGCTGTAGACCCAAACAAATGCATCCATGTATTCTCTAGGCAAAAGAATCATTTCCTTTCTTTGAGATTCAGTTAGAGGGACATTGATTTTGACCTCTTTGGTGCATTCCTCGTCTCCAAGATTCACATTCTTAGTTTCTTTCAAATTTGGCTTATGTTGATTCTAAAACTTCCGAAACTCTTAAACAACATGTTCCGATACCTCATTATCTTCTTCATATTTTTCACTTTGGTCATCACCTACCTCATTATGTTCCTTTGTCTCATGACATGACATGACATTGACAGGTTTTAATATAATATTACTTAATTCATAAATAGACAAAGTTAGGAAGGTAAAATATAGCAAATAAACAAGTTTTTGATATAAGAGACTTTTAATAAAATTGAAAAAAAATGCAAACCTTGGTAATGACGAATGTCCATGTTGCCTTTACAAACATTATGAGGGAATTTCCAAATTTGGACAATTAAAGAAATTGCAAAATAGTGGGTCTCCAAGCTCTTTCGGACTACCACTAATTTTCAAAAAAGGCATAAATATATGTCACTTTACCAAGATGTTTACTGCATCAAGAGTTGTGTGGAGGTTTAATTCTGCAATTAATCCCCTAGCTCAACATCGTGGATACCGGATGGCTCAACCTTTTCCTCTATTACAATATCAATTTCTTAAAAAAAAGGCCCAGAGTACTTCCCCCAAGGCCATCATGATGGGCATACTATCGAACTAGAAATAACAGGTACATATGAGAAACTGGCCTAGCCATTTCTTGATCAACATTCTTGCTCTTTATCTTTGGTTTTTCATCTGTGGAAGCGCACCCTAAACCAAACCTCTCTCCTTTTGCGAGAATTGGGATAGGCTTGACAATTCCTTGTAATTTGCTTCCAAATTCAAAACCTTGTTATAAACCATTCTGAAGTATCAAAGTAGCAATCATCTTGTATACAGAAGGCATAGGAGGCTTTGGAGCCAAACCATCACCGGTGGCATTTACCAGCTCCACTGTGTAAAAATCACAGCCTTGGAAAACTTCATCAACGATCGGTGCATACCCATTGGAATGGATTCCTTATACATATATAACAAACTCCTAATCCTTCGAGAAAAATTTCATTAGTTGGTGAAGGGTACAAGATACAACCCCAACCATGTGGATGAGAGACCTTCCAAAAAAGAAGGTTCTAGCTATTTTTGATGTGCAACACCTAAATTCCACGTTGAACTCTGTAGGACACATCTTAATGATCAATTTCACTTCCCACAGTGTGTCTCTTTGCACCCTATCGAAAGCATTCACATTGAATTGGTTCTTTTGAAGCTTTCCCAAGTTAAATTTTAGATGCCGCAGAGTTGATAGTGGGTAAATATTGAGACCGGATACATCTCAAACCCAAACACGATTTATAATCCTTCCTCACATGTAATGGTTACATGCAAAGATTTATTGAGCATTTTGCCTTCAAAGGGAAACTCTTCATCACAGAAACTAATTTGATGCCTTCGGATGACCTGGTTGACCATAGTTGCTACATTGTGACTACTGGTGCCCACGGGCGCAAATACATATCTTCCAAAGCCTTCATCAGGATTTGCTTATGCAGCTACAAATTGTTCGACGAGGCCCACACAAAAATTCTAATTGTTGTCTTCTCTAGATGCTTCACACTTGATTAGTCATTTGGTTGAATTTTCTCCAGAACTCTTCAACCTCAGCCTCACTTATCAGTCTCTTCATCTGGTCCTTTTTCTGCCCCCTATGAACCAATTCTTCCGGCGTATAACATCTACCACACCTGGTTATACCTTGAGCAGAAGCAGTTTCAAGCACAAACCTTTGTAGGGGGTAGTCTCTATTGTCACCAAGGCAACATCATTCTCGAGTGTCAAAACCACGAACTCCTTCTTCTCTCTTATGCTTAACGAAGCAAGAACCTTCTCTAGTTCATTGTGAACGATCAGAATTATCGCTTTTGCCAGGCACTAGTTGTCATCTGTCTCTACCATATTGATAGTGTAGCCCCAGTGATTTGTCAAAGGAATATTGTTCACATTAGGCGCAATAGTCTTGAGGGAGACCACCTTCTGGTCAATAAGATCTTGGATTTTGTGATTGACGTAATACAATCCTAAGTAGCATGTCCAATGCTATTGGAATTAAAGTATTCTGTGTATTGGGCCCCACGAGATGGATATAACATGCAACATTTAATCACTTGAACAACTTTGTACTACTTTCAATGAGCAAAGTAAAAATATCGACGGAATTTTTCTCAAATTTGTGACGAGGGTGATTGTAGTTTCCTTATTTATGATGAGGCATCTGACAATAATTTTGGATTTTGGGGCGGGGAGATTGATATCTCAAATATGGATTAGTTTAGTAATTTGGCGATGTTGTTGGTAGTCCTAGGGGGGCATTTTCGTAAACTAGAGCTGGGGCTTGATAAATCTGGGTAGGCATTTGATAACTGGACTGAATGTTAGCACCGTTAGGAGCGACACCTTGGCAATGATAAGGGGGAGTCTGGTAAACAGGAGGGGAATTTCATTAGATGGGAGATTGAGTTTGATAACTGGTAGGGGGAGTATTTTCATAAGTATGAGGAGGGGCATATGCATAGCTGGGAGGGGAGGGATTCTTGTAATAAGCTTGGGCATAACAAGCCAGGTAAGAGTTGTGTGATCATCGAGAATGACCTTTGTATGACGACGAGCTCCTTGGGGCTTTTTTCTCCTCATAAGAGACCACAGACATATCTTATCTTTTCTTTTTAAACAAACTCGAGGATCCGATCTAAACAACAATAGATGCAATGTTCCCGGTTCTTAATCCATCTTTGATAGTCTTACCTAAATTAACTATCTCATCAAACTTTGCTCCAGCAAGAAACATAATTCTGTCATAATACTCGGGTTCCTGAGCCCACACAAGTACTTCCACAATTTTCTTTTAATACATAGGAGGCCGAACTCTGGCTTCCTCTTTTCGCCACCTATATGTGAATTCTCTATAGCTTTCATTAGATTTCGCTTCATCTTTTCTAAGGAATAATGATCAGGAAAAATTTCTACGTTATAAGAAAATTGTTCTACGAAATCCTTAGCCAAGGCATTCTAGCTACGCCACTGCCTTGTTTTGTGACATGTAAACCACTCTAGAGCCTCTCCTCTTAGACTTTGGCTAAAGATCCGCATTAGTAAAACTTTATCTCTCCCAGCTCTCACGAGCTGGTTACATTACTCCTAAGATGCGCTAAGGGAATTCCTATTATTCTAAAAGTGTCAAATTATTGCATCTTAAGCCCTTTGGGAAGTCCAATTTTTGATGAATGTAAAATTCTCATAGTTTAAGCTAGGGACCTCGGGAATACACTGCAACTCTTTCATTGCCTTCCACATCTCTTCCTTTATATCTTACTTCCCACCTTCTTTCTTAGACCTCAATTTTGGGATTGGAAAGGAGACACATTGTATATTGCTTTTCAACCAAGCCTTATAAGTTTCATCATATCCGGCGTTAAACCGAGTTGGAGTATTGGTTTGTTTGTTCATTTGTTGGGCTCCTTTCCACTCTCTCATCATTTCTAAGGCATTGTCTATGCAATCATCCCCAATTTTGTACACGTAAATACGATAATCTTCCTCTTTAGAAGTGATTTGTTTTCTTTTAAATTGCCTTTGAATTCGGAAGGGTGTGTATGGAAGAATTCCCCAAATACCAGGTAACAGAAGCACGTGTTGTCTGCGGATTCCTATAGAAACATCTTTTGAGATAGATCTATCGATAATCCATTGGATATCTTCTTCCCTTAGCTCGGAAAAAATCTGAGCCCATCTTCAACTAGTCCTTCAATTCTCCTAATTTTCCCTAAAAAACGTATCGTTCAAATCCTTGAGAGTGTTTTTATCATCGAGGGTATGCAATTTCTGAGTCCTATGTTATATCTCAAAATGATTTAAGATCCACTATTGGAGGAGAAGGTTACAAACTTGAAAGTAGCGGTGACCCTCTTTGTATTTTCTCAAAGATCGATACATGTCTGACAAAATAACGGGAGCAGTGATATAATACTTCACTTGCCCTTGACTCCGATGCCCGTATAATTAAGTGTGTGCACGAATTATCACTCGAGTGTTGAGAATTAGACTCATTGTTTGTAGAAAGACCATATTACAAAAATAGCGCGACGGTGATCACTAAAGGTCAGATTTCATATCATTCCCTTTAGGTAAGGCTGAACTCTTTTTTGTAGTTTGCATAAAAGCTCACATTCCCAAATCAACGTAGAGGTCCATAAAAGATACACTAGGTTCATTGTCCAAGTAAGCGTAGTCTTTTCCCACTCCAAGCAAGTTTTTAATATCTTCGACAGAAGGCTATTTAGGGATCAAGATGTCTTCTTTTTTCCTCACTCTTCTTTCTAACCTTATAACAACTGTATTCATGCAATCTCGATTGTCGTGGTAATTTACATGGTGCCAAATTAAAACACCATTTCCCATTATCCAATAGCATGTGAGGACGTCAACTATCTTGGGCTAAGAAACTATGTTGAGTAGTTTAGTTAGGGAACCCACATATTTGTTAACGGTTCTTTTGTGATCCCCATCAAGGTCGTTATACCACATCTTGAGTAAAATTGGGGCTTCCACAACCATGTCGAACTTAGGAAAATGATCCATACCTGCAAAAAAAACCCCATTTAAGTTTCCAATCCCCCAAATTTGGTTTCCACACATATATCCTTCAAATGTCTGATAACATGCTATGTCGTTAGGTCGAAAACCTTGGACAGGTGTATGGCGCTTTCACTTATTGATTTAATACACCTTGGGTACTAAGCCATTTTAGGATAATGCTTAGATTTGGATTTGGTTTTGCTCTACCCTAGGTTGACAAGAATTGATTTAGAAATGAGGGTTACCCGAGTTGGAAAAAGCAGCGGGGTGAAGCTAATCAACGACCCTGGATGACAGCAAGCCAACTATTCATTTATTACTTCCAAATAATTAGACTTTTTATTCCTGAAGGATAGACGTGGTAAGACACGTAACCACCTTTTTCCTAATGCATTCTATTTGCTGCTTGGCGGAATTGATGCCATGTAATTCGACCGTCCAATAATACGATAAAGAAAGCAAGTAAACAATTATTTACACAAAGCAAAAAAAATTAGCTTAAAGGTTAAAACCCCTCAATTTCCCAGTCAAGTCGTCATTCTTTTTTAAATTTTAAAAATATATTTTATTGATTTTTTGTTTAGATTCGTCACTAAATTGTTTTAAAAAATCAAGAAAACTATTCTTCTACTTGACTAAAAAAGGAAAAAAGTTAAAGAGTTGTTATTAAGAGGTTCTTATTAAAATCTTAGCAAGGCTTTGAAAGCATCTAAGATGTACGCTTACTTGCGATACTAAATTGTTTGGATAAAAAATATAACTTAGTTTGATTTTAAAGTAATTTAGGATCGTTTTAGGATGAAACATCGACCTAATTTCTAAATAAAATTTTGACTTGCAAGATTTATTATTTTTAAATCCATTTGAAGTCGATTGAATTGGTTTGAATGTTAAAACGAAATAGCACCTTGTGGGGATGTAAATTCTGTAACCCTAAATCTAACGAGAAATAATAACAAACATATAAGCAATAAAGTAAAAGAGAATGAGAATTAGGTCCAAAGCCTGTTTGTGTCCGCCTGGACTGATACTTGGACGCATTTTCGCTTTGGGACTTACGCCCTATTTTTCACATGTCCTATAATTCTACGAAAGTAATAATGAAAAAAAGGACAAGGACTTAGTCCCAAAACTAAGAAAATACAAAATTTTTAAAAATAAATTTTGGCATCTTGACCCCTAAATTTTCATTTCCTTGGCCTGCTTTGCATTTTCAGACTTCGCGACATGTACGTCGATTTTAATATGCTTGACTTGATTGAAGGCACCTAAGCCTTTATGGTTCTCTCTAAATGAAAGGGGAATATAGGAGTTCATAGTGAACTAAGGCGAATTTCGCATGTAACAAAACAAATAAGAAAATACTTTAACATTCGCACTCAAAAATTATTTCGCAAGAGCATCATCTTTAACAAATGTGCCAAACACTAGACATGACCAATACACTGGCTTCACACATAAAATAAAATTTCAATCATATGTCACAAATTCAAGTGAGGGTTAATCAATTAAGAATGGGAATATGATTTTCGTATCAAATTTTCTATAAGAAACTAATGAGGAAATTGAGATTGCCATTCAAAACATATTTGTTGTACACAAGGATGCAAACAAAAAAATTTCCATCTATGATATAAGAAGAACACACTATTATTAAATAGTCATATTACCAACTAAAGAAAACCTTATCCCTATCAAAATATGTAACATCCGGGGAGCACCCATTAGACGTAATCAGCGTCATCGTCCTCTTTTGAGGACTAAGACTAACCTCTTAGCTTACATCATTACATCCATAGGTTAAAAATGTGGAAATGTTAAAAAACTTTAATTACTTGTACATTGAGGTTTACCTAGACCACTACATACACATAATACTTATATCTTGTATACATAGACCCTTTTTATAGGAAGATTACTGTGTCTTCTACTTTTATGGCACATAGATATGTAAGATATAACATAGTCTCAAATGCATGTTTCATCTCATAACCATCTAACAAGAGTATAACAATTTGGGCATAGACTATACATCAATGTAATAAGACCCAAGTATCGGATAGACAATCTTTAGTACTCAAATGAAAAGGAAATAACATAGAAGTCTTAAGACTAGAACAACTTCATTAGTTTGATAGTTACATTGCCCTCAGAAAGTGTTGACCTACCCAACTTGGATGAATGAAAATTCCAAGTCTTCCATCAAAGTCGTCTCAAAAGCCCTTTAACGACCGAAATCTAAAATGTTGGGGGGGAAAGGAGAAAATGGGGTTATTACACCACTTTTACTAAGTATGATACCATATGCACACATATTATGAAATAATGCTAAAAAGGGACAATTCGTTAAAGTATGCATTTTTTTAAAAAAAAAACCTTATGCACATTCAATAAGACCACAACAATCAATAAGACATATTCATTAAGTCAAAAGCTTGTACATAATAAGACCAACAATACTAAGTCTAGTCAAGTCAACTTGCTTCTCACCTAATGGAACCCATATTCAAGGCAACTCTATCATCAAATTATAATAGGAACAAGCATGGATAAGAGTTCATTACAACATTAACAAAGCAAGACAATTACCCATGAACCCTCATTAAGTGAAAAAGTGCAATGACAAAGCAATTCCCCATAACCTTACTCAATAATGTAAACTCAACAAGACTAATAACCCATGTCCAACTTCACATAGTATATCATTAAGAGTACATATCATTATACTTTAACAATAGAGATCAAAACATATTCACTAGTAAAGCCAATCATCGTATAGTATCATCAATGTGCAAGATCATCATATACATATTATGTACCATTATAAGCATATACCTATATAAGAACATCTTCCTAAGACTTCCTTCAAGGCTAACTAGTGGAACGTTTAGGTAGAGTCCCATACCCCTACCTAGAATAAGCTAAACCCCTTAGGTTATCCTAGTTAGAGTTTATTTCTTAAGTTCATTTTACCTTTTGGGAACATCTTGCCTTAACCGAAATAGATCACACAAGATAATGTGGAATCCGGTGTCATGGAACCCTACACCGAAAGAAGGCGGACTACTTTCCAAGGTAGTACAAAAAATGAACATAGCAACTACATGAATCCACTAGCTAGTAGTCCTATGAGGGCAACATAGTTCAAGAACTAGGACATATAATTGGGACCCTCTTTATGCTACATGCATTATAATCTCCAATCTCAAAATTACATTAGTGATCCTGCCTTGCCTATGTTGTAAGAGAGACTTCTCACTCTAGTTCACTCGGTGCTAAGCTAGAGTCCCTTTTGAAATGTCTTTATTAATCATCATTGCTTAATATAGGTCATAGTTTCTATTACTTGTATAATAATAATCACCATAGCTGAATAAGAATTGCATGAGTATAGTCGTTTCATTACAATTCATATAAGTGAGGTTAGCACATTTTTATAATCATATCATTAAATGGCACATTGGTAATTATCACAATCCTTAAAAAAATTAGATCTTAGACAACACCTCAGAAACCATAGTCAAGACATTTAAATTAAATATCATACCAACCCTATCAATCATAACATAAGGTATACTTCAACACAATATCATCACAATTAATCATATTTGTAGTAAAGAGTTGAGATCACAAGACATACCAAGTCTCATTCATAATCCACCACCAAGGTCATACCATCAACCATTAACTCAACTCAAAAATGGTGTAGTAACATCACACAATAATAAAAAATATAATAACAAAGACAATTGAACCACTACATTACAATCCATCACAAGTTCATAGCTTAAGATAAGAGACTTAGGTCAAAGTCATAATCTAGATCAATTACTCAAGAACTAGCATGATAGGACTACAATTCATCTTAATCTTTTCATAATTGATACAATAACATCTCCTAGTATTAATTCAATTAATAACCAAGTCAATCGAACCAACACTACACAATTAATATAAGGCTCATAACCTATGGTTAAGGGGAAAAGGTCATCTTCTACAAACTAGACCAATCCATCAATAAGTTTTTTAATATAGTCATAAACCATCATTATTTAATCATTCAATCCAAAAAACCATAATAAAATCAATTTGAAAGTTCAATTCGAGATTGGAAAACACCCACTTGAATTTGTTACGTTTGAAATCAATTTGATGGAACCCTTTGGGGAAAGAAGTTCAAAAGGGGAAACGAATCACATACCTTACTGTTTGATGATGATTGATGGAGAAGCTTTGGTGATGGCAGCCCTAGAACACCTAGAATTTGACCTTTTATGGTGTTCTTCAACTTGGGAGAGAGAAAGAAGAGAGAAGGAAGAAAGTTTGGGTTTGGGAATTATGAGAGCCTAGGTTAGTCTAATTACGTTAGGGTCTTTGTATAGGTTGTTAATTAACTTAATTATACCTCTCGTAACCCTTAATTAACCTCCTAACTAATAAAATTAATCATATTAACTAAATAAAAACGTGCAGAAAAACAGTTGCTCCATAGAGGAGACGACGATCGACGGATCGTGTGTCCATCGACATGCACTGTTCACTTCCGTGCTGCACACTCATTGATAAGATCCGAGACTGTCCATTTGAAGGCTTCCATGAATTTGGCTAAGTGTCCATAAAAGTAAGCATCGTGGGTTGCATCCGTTGGTGGACACTGCCTTAGGCAGCCTTTGACCCCAAAATGCAAGGCTCGTCCTCAAGGGTCCTTGGGGATTCGTGCCCAAATGTTTGATTATAAATTAACTCTAATAATTGTTAGAAACCCTTCCATCAATTTTCATCATTTTCTGACTCCTAAAACATAGTCAAATAGGCTAACGCATACTACTACCTCCTTGAACTAGTTTCCTGACGTCATGGACGTTCTTTGACGTTTTGGTTACTAAAATTCATAAATGACTAATATTCATTAATATAGACCTTTAAAACAGTGTATAAACGTTTGAAACTTATGTTAGGCTCTAAAACACATTTTAGACTTTCAAAGTGTTACATTATCTCCTCCTTTGGAACATTCATCCCCGAATGACACTAAAATCTTTTGAAAGGAAGGAATAGATTCACGACTAGTAGCCCAACCAATAAACAATGCATGACAACATGAGTTAGATCATCACTTATAAGGCTCAAAATCACATTATTAGGAATTTCGTTTTCACAACATTAACATGAGCTCAACAATACCATATATGAGTCAATTCTGGGAAATCTCAACTTACTGATATGATCCATATTAACTTCACTATAATGATACAAAAAATGCACATTTTTGAAAAACATCACCAAAAATCATAGCAACTTCAAATTTAGTTAATATATTCATTATTAGTAAGAACAACTAATCTTTACTAGTAAAGAGATGAGGATTACGGGACTTCATGTCGGCTTCGACCTCCCATGTTGCTCCCTCAACTAGGTGGTTTCTCCATAATACCTCTACGGAGACCACCTCTTTGTTCCTCAACCTCTTCACTTGGAGATCAATGAGTTTTAACAATGTATATCTTCATAAGAAAAGTTATCCTTCACACCAAGACCCTAAATAGGAAGAATAGACTCGGGATCACCGATACACTTCTTAAGCATGAACACATGGAAAACGGGATGAACCAAAGATAGTTCACTAGGTAGTTTCAATTCATATGCAACCTTACCAACACTATGCAATATTTCAGAGGGACCTACATAAATAGGACTCAACTTCCCTTTCTTGCCAAACTCCCCTTCATAGGCAAAATTTTCAAGTACACCCTATCACCTTATTCAAACTCTAATTGCTTTCTCCTATGTTTGGCATAAAACTCTTGCCATCTATAGGATGTTTTCAAGCCATTCCTTGTGATATGAACCTTCTCCAAAGTCTTATAAATCATATCGGGACCCAAAAGAGAAGACTCACCCACTTTAAACCATCCAATTGCAGATTTACATTTCCTACCATACAAGGCTTCATAAGAAGACATAGATATAGATGAATGGTAAGTACTGTTGTAAGAAAACTCCATCAAAGGCAAATGCTTATCCTAAGTTCCATTGAAATCAATGATACGAGCACTAAACATATCCTCAAGGTTTTAAATAGTAGACTCTGCTTGCCCATCCGTTTGGGGATGAAAAGTAGTGCTTAACTTCACCTTACTACCCAACCCTTCTTGGAATGACCTCCAAAACCTAGATGTGATTTGTGCACCGCGATCCGATATGATAGATAACGATATATCATGGCGATATGATTATGAATATCCTTGCGTAATCCTCCGCCAAATAAGTAGACTTGATGGGAATAAACTGAGCGGGTTTGGTCAACCTAGCAAAATCCATATTGCTTTTGTGTCCGAGGCAGACCCCACAAAATCCATATATATATGTCTTCACATTTTCATGTAAGGACATGGATTTCTTGAATCAAACAAGCCGACTTGTGATGTTTGGATTTTACTTGTTGGCAATTTGGACACTTGCAAAAATTCCGCTATGTTTTTTTTCAAACTTTTCCACCAAAACACTTCCTTAAGGTCCTGGTACATCATTCTTGAACCTGGATGATTGGAGTAAAGGGACCCATGAGCTTTCTCAAGAATCTGATTCCTGAAACCATCTACATTAGGAACACACAATCTTCCTTGATACCTCAATACAACATACCCCCTTAAAAAGAATGACTAAGATTACAAAGAACCGATTCCTTCATCTCCATCTATGGTTGATCAATATGTTGTTTGGACTTCAGTTCAACCACCAAAGATGAATCGGAGTTATGATGGAGCATAAAATCACCATTCGGAGAATCTTCCAATCTAACACCCAATCTAGCCAACCTATGAACATCTTTGACTAGGTCTTTATTAGCTTCATATACATGAGACACACTACCCATGGTCATATGACTTAGAGCATCCTCAGCCACATTGTCCTTTTCAGGGTGATAGAGAACACTCATGTCGTAATCCGTCAACAATTCCAACCACCTTCTTTGTCAGAGATTCAACTTCTTTTGAGTAAACACAAATTGGAGAATCTTGTGGTCATTATAAGCATCCACATGAACACCATACAATTAATTCCTCCATATCTTCAAGGCAAATACCACGACCGCTAATTCAAAATCATGAGTCAAAAAGTTTTTCTCAAGCACCTTAAGCTGTCAAGAAACATAGGCTACTAATTTCCCATGTTGCATAAGCAAACACCCTAAACCTACTCAGGATGCATCAAAATACATAGAGAAGCCATTGATACCCTCCGGTAAAGTCAACACCAGAGCGGAAGTAAGCCTATCTTCAAGATTTGGAAGCTTCTTTCACATGCCTCCGACCACTCAAATTTCTTACTATTTTGGGTAAAAGTAGTAAAGGGAGATGCAATGGACGCAAATACATCCACAAGCCTCGTATAATAACCCGCTAGACCCAAAAAACTCCTAATGTCTGTTAGGGTCAATGCTTTAGGACAACTTTTGACTGCCTTGGTTTTCCTTGGATCAACCTCAAACCCTCACTAGAGACTATATGACCAAGAAATGTAACCGACTCAACGAAAACTTGCATTTGTTATACTTGGGAAATTGATGGTTCAACTTAAGAACCTCCAATACCACGCTTAAATGATCCATGTGTTCACCCTCTTTTATCGAATATACTAAGATGTCGCTGATAAAACAATGACAAATGAATCTAGGTAACTTCGAAACACCCTATTCATGAGATACATAAATGCCGCCGGGGAATTAGTGAAATCAAAGGACATTACTAAGAACTCATAGTGACCATATCTAGTCTTAAATGTTGTTTCTGATATATCCTCACCTCTCACCCTAAGTTGGTGATGCCCCAATATCAAGTCAATATTACAAAAGTAGCTTGCCTCTTGCAGTTGTTCAAACAAGTCGTCAATCCAAGGGAGAGGATACTTGTTCTTGAAAGTGACTTTATTGAGTTGGAGATAATCAATACAAATTCTAATGGATCCATTATTCTTCTTCACAAAAAAAACCGGAGCACCCCATGGAGAAATACTAGGTCTAATGAATCCTTTGTCTACTACATCTTTGAGTTGAGCCTTCAACTCTTTCAATTCGGCCGGAGTCGTCTTATAAGGAGGAATTTAAATGGGATTTGTATCAGTAACAAGTGGATACCAAAATCAATTTCCTATTCTTGAGGAATATCGGGAAGATCATTAGGAATGACATCTGGAAATTCCCTCACTACAGGGACGACTCAATAGGAGGAATTTTGGAGTCTCAACTTTGACTCTCACTATATGCCCTTTAGAGATCATGTTACAAGATTTCAAAAAAGAAATGATGCGATATCTAGTAATGAAATTTCCCCCCTCTCATTTGGAAAGTTAAAATTTACCACCTTCATTCGATAACCTATAGAGTCAAAGCACGCATGCAACTAATCCATACCCAATATGACATCAAAATCAAATATATTAGGTTCTACTAGTTCAACATGAGTAACTCTATTTGACAACATTATAGGACAATTTCTATATACATTTTTTACAACCACTGACTCATCCACCGGGGTAGACACCATAAAAGGTTCATTCAAGGTATCGGGAAAAATTTCAAACTTTTTAGCTACTAGGGGTGTAACAAATGACAAGGTAGCACCGGGATCACGTAATGCAAATACATCAATAGAAAGGACTTTCAACGTACCATTCACCACATCGGGGAAGTCTCCTTCTCACCCTGAGCATAAAAGCGATTTTTCTTTGGAGCATCATTAGAACCACTTGCTTGCTCGCTCTCCTTGTCTTGGCCCTTCAAATTTGGGAAATCTCAAACTTTGTGCCCCTTTTACCACAACTAAAACATCCATTCCCTTAAGGCAATCACCATAATGTTTCTTGCACACCTTCCACAAGTTGGATTCTTGATTGGTGAACTAGTATAACTTCCTTTTTCAAGCTTATGGTTAGAAACTCTATCATCCCTAGCATTAGGGAACTTGGAAGGAACTTGATTAGAAACCATCTTCTTGAAACTACGCTTTTCCTGGATATCAAGACTACCTTTTGAAGAACCACTATCAAAAGATCTTGCCCTCTTTTCATCCCTATTCTTTCGCTTAGCCCTTGTATCTTCCACTTGTTGGGAATGAACCATGAGACGCGAAATGTTCATATTTTCATATAGCATAGACGAATGACATTCCTATTGCAAGTCATCCGACACTACCGTAATAAAGAGGTTCATTTCATCCTTAAGATCGGAAACCAAAGATGGATCATACTTTGACTATTTAGTAAATTTCAAGGAGTATTCAAGTACACTCATATCTCTTTGATGAAGTTAGATGAAATCCACAAATTTAGTTTCCCGTTACTCCCTAGGAAAGAATCTATCAAGAAAATCCTTCTTTAAAATCTCCCAAGTTACAGGTCCACTTCTTAAAGGTTAATTATCTCTCCATTAGAAGTACCAAGTTTTGGCCACATCTTTGAATTGGTAAGTGGATAACTCAGATTTTTCGCGCTCAACCCCATAGCATAGAGGATATTATAGATTTCATCAATGAACTCTTGGGGGAATTATTAGACCTTGGTCCCATATAAAGTAGGGGGATTCATGCTAGTGAAGTTCATCAAACTGGAGGGCATGGTGCCAACATGTTGGTTTGCTCGGTGTACAACCACCCGATTAGCTTGGGCTTCGTGGCTTGAGCTTGGGTAGTGACAGCTTGTGCTTGAGTAGTAATGGCTTGGTCCATGTGGAGAAGGGCATACCTTATGTCACTATCCGTCAAAGGAGGAGGATTGACCGAAGCTTGGTCATCATTTTCATCTTCTTTAGGAGGAGGGACTAGATCACCACGGGGAGGAACTCCCGCATTGTCAATCTCTTCTTCAAGGCTTTGTTCCACATTCCTTCGAGTATTTATTGCCTATAATCACAATAAAATGATTAGATTCTAAAAGCACATAGAGTCAAAACTCTAGAGAGACGATGTTTGACTTCCATGAATGTGAGAGTTTCTTAAGCATCATATATTTTCCTATTCATAAGTGTGGCGCGCTTCACAATTATGATTAAGAATCTACATAGACATGTTTGAGAGAGACATTTACTCTAAAGATATTCAACCTCATGCATAATACAAAGTTTGTCACATCTGGGGAGCACCCCTTAGACGTAACCGGCGTCGTCGTCCTCTCTGAGGACTAAGACTAGCCTCTTTGATTACATTATTACATTCACAGATTAAAAATGTGGAAATTTTAAAAACATTTTCATTACTTCTATGTTGAGGTTTACATAGACCTATACATATATATAATACTCACATCGAGTATACATAAACCCTTCATATAAGAAGATTACTTAGTCTTGTACTTTTATAGCACATAAATATATGATATATAATATAGTCTCAAATAGACGTCTCATCTCATAACCATCTAAGAAGAGTGTAACAACTTCGTCCTAGCCCATACATAAATGTAATGAGAGCCATGTATCGACTATATAATCTTTAATAACCAAATTCACATTAAAGAACATCGAAGTCTTAAAACTAGAACAACTTCATTAGCTTAATAGTGGCATTGCTCTACAAAAGTGAGGACCTGCCCAACTTTGATGAATGACAATTCCAAGTCTTTCTTCAAAGTAGTTTCAAAATCCCTTTAACGACCAAAACCTAAAATGTTGGGGGAATAGGAAGAAAATGTGGTTAGTACACAACTTGTATTAAGTATGAGAGCATATGAACAAATATCATGAAATCATGCTAAAAAGGGACAATTTTTTAAAGTATGCAATTTTCTTTGAAAAGCCTTATGCACATTCAATAAGACCATACCAATCAATATGGCATATTCATTAAGTCAAAAAAATGTACATCATAAGACCAACAATACTTAGTCTAGCCAAGTCAACATGTATATCACGTAATGGAACCCATAGTCAAGCCAACTGTATCATCAAGTTAAAATAGAAAAAAGCATGGATAAGAGTTCATTACATCATAACAAAAGCAAGACAATTAACCATGTACCCTTATTAAAACAACCAGTACAATGACCTAGAAAAGCCCTATGACCTTACACAATCAAGTAAACTCAACAAGACTCATAATCGATGTCCAACTACACATGGTAGATCATTAAGAGTACATATCATCATAAGTTAGCAATAGAAATCAACACATATTCACAAGTGAAACCAATCATCATATAGTATCATTAATGAGCAAGATCATTATATACATATTATGTACCATTATATTCATATATATATCTATAAGAACATCTTCCTAAGACTTCCTTCAAGGTAAACTAGTGCAATGTTTAGGTAGAGTCTCATACCCTTACCTAGACTAAGATAAACCCCTTAGGTTATCCTTGTTAGAGTTCATTCCTTTAGTTCATTTTACCTTTTGGGAACATCTTGCCTTATCCAACAAAGAGAATATTAACTAATGTGGCATCCGGTTTCATGGAACCCTACACCGAAGCAAGGCAGACTACTTGACAAGGTAGTACCAAAATATGAACGTAGCAACTACGTGGATCCACTTGCTAGTATTCGTATAGGGGCAACATAGTTAAAGAATTAGGAGATATAATTGGGACCATCTTTATTTTACATGCATTATAGTCTCCAATATCAAGAGTACTTTAGTGATCCTACCTTACCAATGTGGGAAGGGACACTCCTTAGTCCAGTTCATTGGGTGCTTATATAGAGTCCCTTTTGAAATGTAATTAATGTCTTTATTAATTATCATCGCTTAATGTAGGTCATAGGGTTTGTACCTTGTATCATCATCATCATCATCATAGCTCAATAATAATTGCATGAGTAATGCCCTTTCATTACAATCCATATAAGTGAGGTTAGCACATTTACATCATTACATCATGATAAGGCACATTGGTAATTATCACCATCTTTATAACATTTACATCTTAGCCAACTCCTCAAAAGTAATAGTCAAGACATTTCAATTAAACATAATACCAACCCCATCAATCTTAATATAATGTATACTTCAATACAACATCATTACTTAATCACAGTTAAGCGTATTTGAAGTAAAGAGTAAAGATCACAAGGCTTACCAAGTCTCCTTCATGATACACCATCAAGGTCTTACCATCAACCCTTAACTCAACCCAATAAGGGTGTAGTATGATCACACAATAATAACTAACATTATAACAAATCCAATTGATCCACTAGATCACAATCCATCACTAGTTAGTAACTTAAGATAAGAGACTTTGGTCAAAGTCATAATCTAGATCAATTACTCATGAACTAGCATCATAGAACTACAATTCATCTTAATCTATTCATACATGATGCAATAACATCATCTAGCAGTAATTAAACCAATAACCAAGTAAATTGAACTTACACTATACAATTCATATCAAGATCACAACCTAGGGTTAAGGGGAAAAGGTAATCTTCTAAAAACTGGACTAATCCATCAATGAGTAGTGTCGTATAGTCATAATCAATCTTAATTTAATCAATAAAATCCAAATAACAATAATCAAATCAATTTGAAAGATCAATTTCGAGATTGGAAAAGACCCACTTGAATTTCATACATTTGAAATCAATTTTATAGATACCTTTGGGGAAAGAATTCCCAAAGATGAAAGGAATATCATTCCTTAATGTTTTATGAATATTTATGGAGAAATTTGGTGATTTCATACTTAGAAATACTTCAATTTGAACTTCTATGGTGTTCTTCAACTTGGGAGAGAGAAAGAAGAGAGAAGAAAGAGAGTTTGGGTTTGGGAATTATGAGAGCTTAGGTTAGTCTAATTAGGTTAGGGTATTTATATAGGTTTCTAATTAAATTATTTATACCTAACTGTAACGACTAATTAAACTTCTAACTAGGACAATTTATTAAATGAACTAAATAAAAATGTGCAGTAAAACAGTGGCTTCACAGACGAGATGACAATCGACGGATCGTGTGTCCATCGACGGGCACTGTTCACCTCCTTGTTGTACACTAGTCGATAAGTGCAGAGACTTTCCATTTGAAGAATTCCAAAAATTTGGCGAAGTGTCCATAGATTGAATCAATACATGCCCCGTCAATTGGACAACGGATCCTGGATTGCATCTGTTGGTGGACACTGCTTTGGGCAGTCTTTGATCCCAAAATGCAAGAGTCTTCCTCAAGGGCCCTTAATTGGTCCTTTGGGAGTCGTGCCTAGATGTTTTAAATTTGAATAAACTCTAATACGTGTTAGACATACTTCCACCAATTTTCATCATTTTTCGACTCCTTAAAAATAGTCAAATAGGCTAAGGCCCACTAGCCCCTTCTTGCACTAGTTTTCGGATGTCATCGACGTTCTTTGACGTTTTTGTCTCTAAACTTCTTAAATGACTCATATTCATTTAAATAGACCTTAATACAGTATAGAAACCTTTAGATAGTTATTTTAGGATCTAGAACACATCTTAGACCTTCAAAGTGTTACAACTATCTACTACTTTGAAGGCCTGAGCAAATAAAAGCTGCAACAAATTGTTTCTCACATGTATTATCAACTCGCAACCCAAATCGACGACATAAGAACCCAGAAAAATTCTACTGTGGAACCATAAATTTTGTAAGAGTTGAAGGCTACTAGGAACTAATATACAAAATTTACACAACCAATTCTAAAGATAACCAAAGAGAGAACAATGAAAAAGGATCATAACATTTTTGGCAGAAAAATGACTCCAAACAAAGAAAGCAAAAACTCTAATCCTCAACTAAATAGGGAACTTATTATGGTGACAAAAGATATATATAAAAAACCCAGTAATTTCCAACACGTTTAGCAGCAATTAGAAAAGAAAAATAGATATAATTTTAATAGAAGACAATGAAATGGAGAAAGAGGAAACAAAAGGTTTTCACTCAATATTATAGCTAACCCATAAAGACGACAGAACGTATAAATTTCAACATCAATAAAACTCTAAACAATCATCCAACAAACAATATGATATTTATGTTTTTTTTTTAATATTAACTGACGAAACAGAGAAAGAGACGAAGACAAAAGCTAACGGATAAAATGTCACCTTTCTCAGGGTAGCTAATGGGAAAACAATGAGTCAAGGACCGTGCTTCTCCCACCACGAAAGCCTCAAGAGTTCAAGAAAAAATCAGAAACCACGAATAAGAACAAAAAATATATTGAGAGTATTTCCTTAATAACCTAATGTATTTTTCAGTTTTTTTTTTAGAAATTGTGCTCTTTCTACCTTTTTCTATATTTTCATAGACTTAATCCCCTATCCCCCTACGATGAATGAAGAAAAGGTTTATATAGAGGGATATTAGGGTTATATTGGGGAGGGAAAATCTAGATAGTAATTGGGTTGAAAGCCCATCTCGAATTCAAATTCGTATACCTTTCCTCTCCCAGAAAAGGCCATTTTCTCCCAACTTTGTTCCATTCTTGAAGAGGAAAAAAGGATCGACAACTCGGATAGGTTTCGTTGTCCGTGGCATGATGTTGCGCCATCTTGGCAGTTGCAAGGATGAATTTCGCTTCTCTTTTTGCTGCTGAGATAGTACTATGGAGAGAGGCGCTCGAGGGAGATGACAGGAGAACTGAGCAATCTGCATCTTTCGCTGCTTTTATGAGCACTCGCATTTTCATTGGAGAGGAGCTGTACGCGCTAAAATTTCACAAAGTGATAAAATTACGTGAAACTAACTTGAAAGTAATTTGAATTTATAAAGTCAATAATTTCAAATAGTTTGGAATATGAGAAACCTGATTAATTAATTTATATTGCGGAGGTCCAAGTCAAATCACAATTAACCATACACAAGAGCTCAACATTAGAACACTTATGGCAAACTTCTTTTAAAACACATTAACATACTCACTACATTTCATAAAGGTAAATATAAACAACAGAAATAAGTGTAAGTTAAGAAAAAGAGATTTTTTCCATGAAAACTCACTTTAGCATGAACCTTTATTATAAATATGCACATATTAGAAAAACAAGCCAAATTCGAGATTAATAATTAGTTAAATTTTTTAAAGAGGATTACTAACATCTGGAATTTTGATAAAAAGGTTGAGGATAACGAGATTTTATGTCGGTCTCGGCCTCTCATGTTGCTCCCTCAACTAGGTGGTTCTCCATAGGACTTTTACTGAGGGCACCTCTTTGTTCCTTACTTTTTTGACTTGGCGATCTAAAATTTCCAACGGAACTTCTTCAAAGGAAAGGTTTTCATCCACATCTAACCTTTCAATAGGGACAATGGATATGGGGTCGCCAATATACTTTTTATGCAAGGAGATATGAAATACCAGATGAACCGAAGCTAGTTCACTATGTAGTCTCAACTCATATGCAGCTTTTCCAACTATTTGCAATATCTCATGGGGACCCACATACCAGGGACTAAGTTTTCCCTTTTTTCGGAATCTCATACCGCTCCCATAGGTGAAATATTCGAATACACCATACTACCTACTTTAAATTCAAGGTCTTTTCTTCAATGGTCGGCATAAGACTTTTGCCGACTATAGGCTATTTTCAATCTATTTCTTATCACCCAAACTTTTCCCAAAGCTTCATACATTATTTCGGGACTATATAGTGAAGACTCAAAAACCTTGTACCACCCAACTGGAGACATACATATCCTACCATAGACTACTTTCAGAGTTGCCATAAAAATACTCGAACGGTAGCTATTATTACTGGAGAACTCAATCAATGGTAGGTGATTTCCCCAATTACTTTGAAATTATATGCAAAAGCTCTTAACATATTTTCTAGGTTTGAATGGTACGCTCCGCTTGACAATCCATTTGGGGATGAAAGGCGGTGCTAAGTTTAACTTGAGTACCCAACCCTTTCTGAAAAGATCTCTAAAATGAGAAGTGAATCGAGCACCTATATCCGATATGATGGACACATGGATCCCATGTAAGCTCACGATCGCATTAATATATATTATTGCATAATACTGTAACGACCTGTTTAGTCGTTTTGAGCAGCAGATCTTATTTCTGGAAAAACTGGCTGAGACGACGGATCCCACGACGGACCGTCATGGGCACGACTGACCGTCGAGGTGGTCTCGTTCCAAAACACTTAGAATTCTGAAATTTGGGTACTGAAATCGACTCTCTGAACTTCGTGACGGAATGGCAGAACGGTACGTCGTGGGCACGACGGATCGTCACACATCTTCCACAAAAATTAAGTCTCTGAACTTTGTGAGTGACCTGCAGGACGGACCGTCACATCCATGACGGACCGTCATAGGTTGCGTAATCCCAGGCTGGGTCGGATTTCTGTTAATATTTTAAGGGGCGTTTTGGACTATTCCTGCTTATAATTATAAAGTTAGTGGTTTAATATTAATAACTCAATTACTTGGGGGTTAAAGGAGGTAACCTTGGAATAATTAGTGGGTTATTTTTATCATCTTTTATACTTAATTATATGCTAATTAGGGTAAAAGAAAAGGGGTTTGAATAAGAAAAAATAGAAAGAACGAGAGAGAGAAGAAGAACGCAGCTTTGGGAAAGTAGATTGCTTGATCACAATTCTTCGGTGGAGGTAGGTCATGGTTTATGCTATTCGTAGTAAACTCTTAATGTCGAATGATATGTATTGGGTAGTATTGTAAACCCTTCTGTATGCTTAATTATATGCTTGCATGAATGTGATTATATAATTGTGATAAAATAAGCATGATGAAGCTATTGAATCCTAAATCTTGAAAAACCCTAATCTACTTTGTTAATGATGATGCCTTGGTATAAAAGAAGGCTTGATGAACGAAAGTAGTGATATTAAGGGATCGGGTGTCACGTTCCGACACTAGGATAGTAATAGAGGATCGGGTGCCACGTTCCGGTACCAGGATAGTATATGAGGATCGGAGTGTCACGTTCCGACACCAGGATAGTATATGGATCGGGTGCCACGTTCCGGTACCAGGATAGTATATGTGGATCGGAGTGTCACGTTCCGACACCAGGATAGTATATGGATCGGGTGCCACGTTCCGATACCAGGATAGAACGAGGATCGGAGTGCCACGTTCCGGCACCAGGATAGAATATGGATCGGGAGTCACGTTCCGACACCAGGATAGTATATGAGGATCAGAGTGTCACGTTCCGACACCATGATAGTATATGGAGCGGAGTGTCACGTACCGACACGAGAGGAATAAAGATAATGAATCTTGAAAGATGTTAATATACTCAATTTAATGAACCTATTTCCCAAATGAGTATGGTATTGAGGCCTGAGTCCTCATGGGTGTACTTGGCATACTTATTAATGACTATTGTACTTGTTGTTTCTACATGTTGAGTATTGTAGTTGATTTATGATATTATCTGATATATATTGTTTTCTATTTTGAGTTGGCCGATGATACCTACTCAGTACTTGTGTTTTGTACTGACCCCTACTTGTATGTTTCTTTCTTTTTTACTTGTGAAGTGCAGTAAACGTATCGTCATCTTCAACTCAACCGCAACTCTAGCCAGTCTTCATTACACCGGGTTGCAGGGTGAGCTAATACTTCTAGCTTGGACTGGATCTTCCTCTTCATGTCTTGATGCCTCGAAATTCCGGCATGGACTAGCTTTTACATATTTTAGCTTTCTTAGATACTCTTAGTTTTAGTAATTTGAGGATAGATGTTTTTGTGATGATGACTTCCAGATTTTGGGGAATAATAAGTATTGAGTTTTAGAAGTTAATTAATCGATGTTCATTAATGAGATTTAAGTCTTCCGCATTATTTTCTGTTGATATTATATTGAAATGGTGGGTTTTGTATTGGTTGGTTCGCTCACATAGGAGGGTAAGTGTGGGTGCCACTCGCGGCTCGGTTTTGGGTCGTGACAAATACTCCGCCGAATAAGTAGACGTGACAGTGATAAAATGAGCGGATTTTGTCAACATACCCACAATAACACAAATTGAGTCATTCTGCCTCTAGGTTCGACGCAACCCAACAAAAAGATCCATATTAATTTCTTCCCACTTCCAAGTAGGAACATCCATTACTTTAAACAAATCACTCATCTTTATATGTTTGGATTTAACTTATTGGCAATTCGGACACCTAGATACAAACTTCTCTATGTTTTTTTTCAAACCATCCCACCAATATACCTCTCTAAGATTACGATACATTTTCGTTTCACTCGGATGAATAGAATAATGGGAACCATGAGCCTCTTCCGTAGTATTCCCACTCAAATTATCAACATCTGGTACACACAATCTATCTTGGTACCTAAGCATACCATCTCCCCATGGAAGAATGACTCATTGAACTTTACAAGTATCGATTCCTTCAACTCCATCTATAGCGAATCAAGATGTTACTTAGACTTCACCTAAACCACTAAAGATGACTCGGATTTGTAATGAACCATAAAAGTATCTTTTGTAGAATCTTCTAACCGAACACCCAAGTGAGCCAATCTATGGATATCTTTCACTAGGCCTTTCTTACCTTCTTTCACGTGAGATACACTGCCCATGGTTATACTGCTTAAAGTATCCACAACCACAATGGCCTTGTCGGAGTTATAGAGAACACTCATGTAGTAATCCTTCAATAGTCCAACCATCTTCTTTGTCGGAGATCCTTTTGAGTGAAAACATATTAAACACTTATAGTCGATATATTCATCCACATGAATGCCATACAAGTAATGTCTCCACATTTTCAAGGAAAACACTACGACCGCTAATTCAAGATCATGAGTTGGATAGTTCTTCTAATGCACCTTGAGTTATAGAGGCATACACTACTACTTTACCATGCTTCATAGGTATACAACCCAAACCTACCCTGGAAGCATAACAATATACCACAAAACCCTTGGTACCCTCTGTTAAAGTCAACAGTAGAGTAGAGATAAGCCTATCTTTCAACGCTTGGAAACTTCTTTAACAAGCCTCCGACCACTAAAACTTAATATTCTTTTGGTAGTCAAAGGAGAAGCAATGGTTACAAATCCATCAGCAAACCTCCTACTGTACCCGGCTAAACCTAAGAAACTTCTAATATCGGTTGGATTCAAAGGTCTAGGCCAATCCTTAACCGTTTTTGTTTTCTTGAATCGAACTCTATACCCTCATTTGTGATAATATTACCTATAAATGCAACTGAGCTCAACCAAAACTCGCACTTACTATAATTGTCTTGCAATACAACTCTCAAATAATCCATATGTTATCCCTCACTCTTCGAATATACCAAGATATCATCAATGAAGACAATCACAATGGAATCAAGGTAATTTCGGAACAATCTATTTATAAGGTCCATGAAAGATGTCGGGGCATTGGTACCGAAAGACATCACTAGGAACTCATAATGGCAAGACCTAGTGTCAAATCTGGGAATATACCCTAGATGTAACTGGCGTCGTCGTCCTCTTTGAGGACTAAGACTAGCCTCTTAGATTACATCATTACATTCATAGGTCAATTTTAGCAGAAATTTAAAACTTTTTCATTAATTCTAATTTGAGTTATATATATATATCGAGTATACATAGACCCTTCGTATAAGAAGATTACTTAGTCTTCTATTTTTATTGCACATAGATATATATAAAAGATGACATAGTCATAATAGTTTTCTTATCTCATAATCATCTAATAAGAGTGTAAGTACTTGGGCATAGCCCATACATCAAAGAAACAAAGCCTCACATGGGCTTTACAAAGTTCCATACTAAATGAAAACGAAATAAATTTAAGAGTCTTTAATACTAGAACAATATCATAGCTTGATAGTAGCATCACCTTCGGAAAGTGAGGACCTACATTACTTGGATGAATAAAAGATCCAAGCCTTCTTCAAGTCGTCTTCGAAACCATATCAATGACCGAAACCTAAAATGTTTGGGAAAAAGGAAGAAATGGTGTTAGTACACAACTTATAAAAAGTAAGAGATCATATGCACATGTACTTTGAAATCATGCTAAGAAAAGGGAAATTTCATAAAGGTATGCATTTTACTTTGAAAATACTTATGCATAATCAACAAGACCATACTGAATCAATAAAACATATTCGTGATGTCATAGGCATGTAAATCGCAAGACAAACAACATCAAAAGTAGTCAAGTCAACATCCATACATGTATTTAGACATATACTCAAAGTAAACCTATTATCAAGTCATAACCTCAACAAGCATGAATAAGAGCACATATCAACATAACCAAAATAAGACAACTACCTATAACCTCTATCAAGTCAATGAGTACAATGACTAAGAAAAGCCCCATAACCTTACTTAATCAATTAACTCAACAAGAATCATGACCAACATCCCACTTCACATAACATGACAGTAAGAATACACAATATCATACCTTTAGCATAATAGACCAAATACATGTTTATTACAATAGTGGACATCATATGGGATCATAAACATGTAAAATCGTGACATACATCATTTTCATTTATAACCATATGCATACATAATAACATTTTCCTAAGACTTCCCTTAAGGCTAACTAGTGCAATGTATTGGAAGAGTCCAATACCCCTACCTAGACTAAGCCAAACCCCTTAGGTCATCTTAGTTAGACTTCATTCCCTTCGTTTATTTTACCTTTTCGAAACATCTTTACTTAATTGACATAGACCACATGAGCTAATGTGCAATCGGTGTCATGGAATCCTACACAGAAAGAAGGTGGATTACATTCCAAGGTAGTACCAAAACATGAACGTAGCAACTATGTGGATCCATTATCTAGTATTCCTATGGAGGAAACATAGTTAAAGAACTAGGATATATAGTTGGGAACATCTTTATGATACATGCTTTATAGTCTCCAATTTAAAGAGTACATTAGTGATCCTACCTTTCCTATGTGGGAAGGGACACTCCTCACTCTAGTTCACTCGGTGCTAAGTTAGATTCCCTTTTTGAAATGTATTTAATGTCTTTATTGATCACCAAAACATATTGTAGCTCATAGTGTATAACCCTTGTATAACATCATCATCATCATCATAGCTCAATAAGAACTGCAATAGTATTGTCCTTTCATTACAATTCATATAGGTGAAGTGAGCACATTAACATTTTTAAATCAAGATACGGCACATTGGTAAATCATTCACCATCCTTATAACATTTACACCTTAAGCTAACACCTTATAAATCACAGTCAAGACATTTAAATTCAACATCATACCACCCTATAAATCCTAATACAAGGCATACTCCAATAGAACATGATGACTTGATCACAATTAACCATAATTCAAAATAGAGGATAGGGATCAAAAGACTTACCAAGTCTCCTTCATAATCCATTATCAAGGTCTTACTAGCAACCCTTACTCGACCCAATTAGGGTATAATGTCATCCTTATTCAATGACCAATATGATAACATGAATATAAGAATCACTATATCACAATTCAATACTAGTTCATAGCTTAAGACAAGATACTTAGGTTAATTCACAACATAGTTATTGACCTAGATCAAAATCTCAAGAACTAGTATGTTAGGACTATAATTCACCCTAATTCATTCATGATTAGTATAAAAAACATCATCTAGTAGTAAATAAATCAACAATAAAGTCGATCAAACCAATATGACATAATTCATATCAAGATCATAACCTTGGGTTGAGGGGTAAAGGTCATCTTTACAAACTAGAACAAACCATCAAGATATATCATAATTGAATTAAACTAAATGTTACTATATTCATAATATAAAAAAAAAAACACAAGCAAAAATCAATTCATAACATCAATTTTGAGATTGGATGAAACCCACTTGAAAACTCATTTTGCTTTAAATAAATTTGATGGAACCCTTTGAGGAAAGAGGTCTCAAAGGTGAATTATATCCCATACCTTGTTAATTGATGAATATTGATTGAGGAAATTGAAATTTTGCAGCCCTTAAACCCTCCCCTTGCTTGGTCTTCAATGGAGTCTTCACTAGAGAGAGAAAGAAGAAAGAAGGAAGAGAGTTTTGGGTTTGGGAATTATGATCTTGGGTCTAGTTTAATTAGGCTAAGTCTTGATATAGAGGTCCCTAATTAACTTAATTGAACCCCCTCTTAACCTTTAATTAACTAGATAACCTCTTAAATAATTAAATGAATTACTTAAAACAACATAGTCAAACACAAACCTGACCTACGAGACCACGAATGATGGGTCGTAGGTCAGTCGACGAGCAGTGTAACCTCCGTGCTGCGCCTCTGTGGTTTTTGTTAGAGAGTTGACAAAGCGAATTCCCAAAAAATTTGGTTAAGTATTCATATATGGAGGCATCGACACCACATCGATTTACCAACGGATCTTCGCCCACAATCCGTTGATGGACTCCGCCTCTTGTCGTTTTTTTTCAATTTGCAAGGGTCCTCCTCAAGGGACCTTGGTTTGTCCTTGGGGAGTTGTACCCTCATGTTTCGAGCATGAATCCACTCTAATATGTGTTATACACCCTTCCACCAGTTATAATGAATTTACGACTCCTAAAAGCTAGTCAAATAGGCTAAGACACGCTAGTACCTCTTTGAACTAGTTTTTGGACGTCGTGGATGTTCTTGGACGTTTTGGTTTCTATACTTCCTTAAAAAATTAATATCATTAAAATGGAACTTCAAACATTTGCCAAACCTTATAAAACTTAAGTTAGGTCTAGAACACAATTTTTGGATTTTCGAAGTGTAACATTATCCCTCCCTTATGAACATTCGTCCACAAATGACACTAAAATTTACGGAACAGACTCAAGACTAGAAGCCCAACAAACAACAACACATAAAAAAATGAATCACAACACAAATCATGTCACTTACACAAGGCTATTAAAAAAGATTCAATTACCACACATAAGGCTAAACACTACATTACGAGGAATATCCTACTTACAAAAACAAGAGCTTAAATTATCATTTATGAGTCAATTATGCTAAAGTCCAGCATATAAACATGATACATATAATTTCATAAACACTAATCATATCAAAATTAACAACATGACCAAAACAAGAAAAATTGCAATCTATGGGCATACTTCACTATAATAACTATAACAACATAAAAAATGCACCTTTTTCATAAATTTATCAAATATTAAGATACTTCAATTTTTAATCATTATTTTCATTATTCTTAAGAACTACAAACCTTAATTATCTATTATGTGAGGGTAACAGGACTATATATGGGCCTCCTCCTCCCATGTTGCACCCTCAACTAGGTGATTTTTCCATAACACCTTTACGGATTCCACCTCTTTATTTATCAATTTCTTTACTTGTCTATCAAGGATTTGAACTGGAACTTCCTCATAAGAGAGGTTATCCTTCACACGAAGACCCTCAATAGGAAGAATAGACTCGGGGTCACATATACACTTCTTAAGCAATGAAACATGAAAAAATGGATCATGTGAAGACAATTGACTAGATAACCTTAACTCATAGGCAACCTTATCAACCCTTTGCAATTTTTCATAGGGACCCACATAACATGGACTCAATTTCCCTTTCTTTCCAAATATAAATACCCCTTTCATAGGCGAAATTTTCAAATACACTTTATCACCTTCTTCAAACTCTAAATCCCTTCTCCTATGATCGGCATAAGACTTTTTCCGACTATAGGCCGCTTGAAACCGGTTCCTTATGATATGAAATTTTTCCAAAATCTTCTAAATGAAATTGGGACCAAGAAGATAAAGCCCACCCACTTCAAATCATCCAATAGGAGACCTACACCTCCTACCATAACAAGGCTTCATAAGGAGACATGGATAGGGATGAATGAAAACAATTAGAAGCAAACTCCACCAAAGGAATATGCTTATCCCAATTTCACTTGAAATCAATAATACGAGCCCTAAGAATATCCTCAAGGGTTTGAATAGTACTCTCCACCTGACCATCCGTTTGGGGATGAAAAGTGGTGCTTAGATTCACCGTCGTACCCAACCCTTCTTGGAAGACCACCAAAACCTAGATGTGAATTGTGCACCCCTATCCGATATGATGAATAAAGGAATACCATGGAGACATACAATATCATCTATGAAAATCCTTGCATAATCTTCCATCGAATAAGTAGCCGTGACGGGAAAAAAATGAGAGGAATTGGTCAACCTATCCACAATAACCCATATAGAGTCATATTGCATTTGCGTCCGAGGAAACCCTACTACAAAATCCATATTGATGTCCTCCCACTTCAGAGTAGGAACTTAGATTTCTTGTAGTAACCCATCCGGATATTTATCTTCGGCTTTTACTTGTTGGCAATTTGGACATTTAGCGACAAATTATGCTATGTCCTTCAAACATTCCCACCAAAATACTTCTCTAAGGTCATGGTACATCTTCGTTGAACTCAGATGAATGGAGTAATAAGACCTATGAGCTTCCTCAAGAATCCGACTCCTCAAACCATTTGGGATCACATAAGCTCCATTGCTACCTCAATACACCATCTCCCCCAAGGATAATGACTCATTGAGTTTACCAAGAATCGATTCCTTTAATTCTATAAATGCTTGATCATGGTGTTGTTTGGACTTCACCTCGACCACCAAAGATGACTCGAAGTTATGACGTACCACCACACCACCTATGGGAGAATCTTCAATCCAAACCCCTTAATGATCCAACCTATGAACATCCTTTACTATATTTCTCTTGGATTCCTCAACATGGGATACAGTTCCCATTGACAAAAGACTCAAAATATCCGCTACTACATTGTCCTTACCGGGATGATAAAGCACACTCATGTCATAGTCATTCAACAACTCTAAGCGTCTCCTTTGTCTGAGATTTAATTCATTTTGAGTGAATACGTATTGAACACTTTTATGGTCCGTATACACATCCACATGGACCCATTCAAGTAATGACTCCAAATCTTTAAATCAAATACCACCGCCGCTAATTCAAGATCATGAGTCGGATAATTTCTCTCATGCACCTTGAGTTGCCTAGGGCATAGGCTATAACCTTCCCATGTTGCATGGATCACACCCCAGCCCGACTCGAGATGCATAACAATATACTACAAGACCCTTTGTACCCTCCAGTAGGGTCAATACCGAAGCGGAGGTAAGCCTATCCTTCAATATTAGGTTTCTCTTTTCATATGCCTCATACCAGTCAAAGTTCTTACTATTTTGGGTTTAAGTAGTCAAGGGAAATGCAATGGATGCAAAACTATCCACAAACCTCAAATAACCCACTACACCCAAGAAACTCCTAATGTTTGTTGGCGTCAATGGTCTCGGACAATTCTTTACGGCCTTGGTTTTCCTTGGATCAACCTCAACTACCTCACAAGAGATGATATAACCATGAAACTCCACCGACCTCAACCAAAACTCACATTTGTTATACTTGACTAATAATAAATTCTCCTTACGCACTTGTAACACCACTCTCAAATGGTTCATATGTTCACCCGTATTTTTCGAATATACCAAGATGTCATTAATGAAAAAAATAACAAATGAATCTAGGTAACATCGATACACTCAAGTCATAAGATCCATAAACACCGCGGGGACATTTGTGAGACGAAAGGACATTACTAAAAAATCATAGTGAACATATCTAGTCCGGAATGACCTTTTTTGTATATACTCACCTCTCACACTAAGTTGATTATACCCCGATATCAAGTCAATATTAGAAAAGTAGGTTGCCCCTAGGAGTTTATCAAACAAGTCATCAATCCAAGGGAGAGGATACTTATTCATAATAGTGACTTTGTTGAGTTGGCAACAATCAGTGCACATTTAAAAGGAATCATCCTTCTTCTTCATAAATAAAACCAAAGCACTCCAAAAAGAAATACTAGGCTGATCAAACCCTTGTCTAGTAAATCCTTGAGTTGAGCCTTCAACTCTTTCAATTCGGCCGGAGCCATCCGATAAGGAGGAATTGAAATAGGATTTGTATCCGATAATAAGTCGATACCAAAATCCGTTTCTGCTCTGGAGGAATAACGTGAAGATCATTAGGAAAGACCTCCAAAAATTCGCTCACTATGGGGACCGACTCAATTGAAGGAATTTTGAAGTCTAAATCTTTGACCCTTTATATATTGTATAAACACCCTTTAGAGATCATTTTACAAGATTTCAAACAAAATATGATACGACGTCTAGGAATAGAATTCCCCCCCCCCCTTCCACTCTAAAATGGGCTCATTTTGAAAGTTAAACTTCACCACCCTCGTTCTACAATTTATTGAGGCAAAGCAAGCATGTAACTAATCCATACCCAATATGACATCAAAATCAAACATATCAAGTTCAACTAGTTAAACATAAGTATTTTTACTGGGCAAAATTATAGGACAATTCATATATACTATTTTTTCAACAACCGACTCACCCACCGGGGTAGACACCATAAAAGGTTCATTTAGAATGTTGGGTAAGATTTCAAACTTCTTAGCTATCAAGGGAGTAAAAAAAGATAATGTAGTTCCAAGATCAATTAAATCATATACATCAATAGAAAAGACTTTAAACATACCGCTCACCACGTCGGGAGAAATGTCTTGCGTACCCCTAGATCGGAGAGCATGGAAGCGATTCTTCTTTGGAGCCTCATTTGAACCACTAACTTGACTTGACCACTAACCTTGTCTTGACCCCTCATATTAGGCCAGTCCCCAACGTTGTGCCTATTTTTACCACAACGAAAACAATTATCTGTTCCTTTAAGGTTATTACCATAGTGTTTCTAGCCAGACATTCCACAAATTGGATTCTTGGTTGGTGAACTAGTACCCTTTCCCTTTATAGGCTTAGGTTTAGACACCATATCATCACGAGCCTTAGGGAAATTTTGATGGAACCTGATTAGACACCCTCTTCTTAAGCCTAGACTTGTCTGGAATCTCAAGCCTACTCATAGAAGAACCACTATAAAAGGATCTTACCCTCTTGGCATATCTATTTTTTCTTTTAGCCCTTGCCTCTTCCCCTTGTTGAGCATGAACCATGAGACGAGCCATGGTCATATTGTCATGTAGCATTGGCGAATGACACTCTTCTTGAAAGTCATCCAACATTTATGTCAAAAAACGGTTCATTTCATCCCTAGTGTCGGAAACCAAAGAAAGAGCATATTTTGACAATTTAGTGAATTTCAAAGAGTATTCAAGAACACTCATACCTCCTTCGTGAAGGTTGATGAATTCCACTACCTTGGATTCTATTTTTTCCCTAGGAAAGAACCTTTTCAAAAAATGCCTTCTTGAACACTTTCCCAATTACCGGTCAACCCCTTAAGGACCTATTCTCACTCCATTGGACATACCAAGTTTGGGGCACATCCTTAAGTTGGTAAGTGGCTAACTCGGACTTCTCACTAGTAGGATAGCCCGTAGACTAGAGCATCTTGTATATTTCATCAATGCAATTATAGGGGTCTTATTCAACCTTGGACCCATAGAAAGTTGGAGGGTTTGTCCTAATGAATACCCTTAGATGAGAGGCCATTGTAGCAACTGGTTGATTTTCCCATGGCACAACCTCCTGATTAGTTTGGTAACTCATTGCTTAGGCTTGAGTAGTGGCTACTTGTGCTTGGGTGTTAATGTATTGGGTCATTTTGAAGAGAGTATCCCTTATGATCTCATCCTTCAAAGGAGGAGGATTCACCGGTGCTTGGTCATCATTCACATCTTCCCAAAAAGGAGGAACTTGATCACCATGGGGAGGAACACCCGCATTGACAATTTTTTTACCAGTCTTCCTGACGCATTCCTTTGAGCATTCATTCCCTATAATCACAATGAGAGGATTAGATGCAAAACCACATTGATCTAACACTCTAAAGGGACGATATTGGACTTTTAAGAAAGTGACAGTTTCCTAACCATCACGTAGGTTCCTATCAATTAGTGTGGTGCGTTTCACAATTATAAATATGAACTTACATAGATGTGGTTGAGAGAGACATTGACTCAAAGCTAATTCAACCTGGCTCTGATACCAAGTTTGTCAGATTTGGGAGTACACCCTAGACGTAACTGGCTTCGTAGTCCTCTTTGAGGACTAAAACTATCCTCTTAGCTTACATCATTACATTCATAGGTCAAATTTAGTGGAAATTTAAAACTTTTCCATTACTTCTAATTGAAGTCTTACATAGACCTCTACATACACATAGTATATATATATATCGAGTATACATAGACCCTTCATATAGGAAGATTACTTAGTCTTCTACTTTTATTGCACACACACACACACACACACACACACACACACACACACAACACACACACACACAACACACCACACACACATATATATATATATATATATATATAAAAGATAATATAGCTATAATAGTCGTCTCATCTCCTAACCATCTAATAAGAGTGCAAGAACTTGGGCATAGCCCATACATCAAAGTAAAAATGCCTCGGACGGGCTATACAGTGTTCCATAATAAATGAAAAGGAAAGAAAAATAAGAGTCTTTAATACTAGAACAATACATAGCTTGATAGTGGCATCGCCCTCGGAAAGTGATCACATACCCTACTTGGATGAATAAGAGTTCCAAGCCTTCTTCAAGTTATCTTCAATAAGCACTTCAACGGTCGGAACCTAAATTTTTTTGGAAAAAGGAAGAAATAGGGTTAGTAAACCACTTGTACTAAATATGAGACCATATGCACATGTACTTTGAAATCATGCTAAGATTAGGGACATTTCATAAAGGTATGAAATTTACTTTTAAAATATGTATGCATAATTAACAAGAAAATACCGAATCAATAAGACATATTCATGAAGTCATAGACATGTACATCATAAGACCAACGACATCAGAAGTATTCAAGTGAGCATGCATATCATGTATTTAGGCGCAATATCATACGTTTAGCATTATAGACCAAATACATATTTATTATAGTAATGGACATCACATATCATCATCTACATGTAAAATCATAATGCACATATATCATTTTCATTGATAAGTCTCTACATACATAAGAACATCCTCCTAAAAGTTCACCTAAGTCTAACTATTGCAACGTATAGGTAAAGTCCCATACCCCTAGCAAGACTAAGTCAAACCCCCTAGGCTACCTTAGTTAGAGATCATTCTTATAGTTCATTTTACCTTTTGGGAACATCCTTCCTTAACCTACATAGACAACATGAGCTACTATGGAATCCGGTGTCATGCAACCCTACAAAGAAAGAAGGCATACTACTTGCCAAGATAGTACCAAAACATGAACATAGCAAGTATTAAATCCACTAGCTAGTATTCCTATGGGGGAATCGTAGTTTAAGAACTAGGAGATATAGTTGAGACCTCTTTATGCTACGTGAATTATAGTCCCCAATATCAAGAGTACATTAGTGATCCTACCTTCCCTATGTTGGAAGGGACACTCCTCACTCTACTTCACTCTGTTCGATGCTAGAGTCCTTTTTTGAAATGTCTTTAATGTCTTTATTAATCATTATAACTTATTGTAGGTCATTGGGTATAACCCTTGTATAACATCATCACCATCGCAGCTCAATAATAATTGTATGAGTATTTTCCTTTAATCACAATTCATATATTAAGGTTAGCACATTAACATTTTCACATAATGATAAGGAACATCGGTAAATCGTTCACCATCCTTATAACATTTACACCTTAAGCTAAAACATCACAAATTATAGTCAAAACATTTCAATTCAATATCATACCACCATATAAATACTAATAAAATATATACTCTAATAAAACATGATGATTAATCACAGTTAACCATTATTTTAAGTATAGGATACGGATCACAAGACTTACCAAGTCTCCTTCATAATCCACCAAAAAGGTCTTACTACCAACCCTTAATAAACCCATTTAAAGTATGACATCATCACCATTCAATGAACAATATGATAACATGAATAGAATAACCACTAAATCACAATTCAATATTAGTTCACTGCTTAAGACAAGATACTTAGATCAATTCAAAACATACTTCTACACCTAGATAAACTTCTAAAGAAAAAGCATGTTAGGAATATAATTCACTCAAATTCATTAATAATTAGTATAAAAATATCATCTACTGGTAGTTCAATCAATAATAAAGTTAATTAAACCAATATGACATAATTCATATCAAAATGTTAACCTAGGGTTAAGGGTTAAAGGTCATATTTGACAAATTAGACCAAACCATCAAGATATATCATAATTGAGTTAAACTACATGTTAATATATTCATAATATTCAAAATAAATCATAATAAAATCAATTTTGAGACTGGATGAAATCCACTTAAAAATTCAATTTTTAGAAATCAATTTGATGGAACCCTTTGAGTAAATAGGTCTCAAAGGTGAATTAGATCCCATACGTCGTTAATTGGTGAATATTTATGGAGGAAATTTACCCTTTGCAGTCATTAAACCCTCCCCTATCTTGGTCTTCAATGGAGTCTTCACTAGGGTTTGGCTTTGGGATATATGTGCTTAGGTGTAGTTTAATTAGGCTAAGTCTTTATGTAGAGGTACTTAATTAACTTAATTGACCCACCCTTAAACTTTAATTAACTATATAACCTCTTAAATAATTAAATTAATTAATTAAAACAACATAGTCAAACACAGACCTGACCTACAAGACCCTGATAGATGAGTCGTAGGTCAGTCGACGGGCAGTGTGGCTCTGTGCTGCACGTCCATAGTTTTTGTTAGAGTGTTACCGAAATGAATTTCCATAAAATTTGTCTAAGTATTCATGTATGGATGCATCGATGCCCCATTGATTCACCAATGGATAGTCACCTGCAATCCGTTAATGGACTCTACCTTTTCCCAGCTTTTTGTCAATTTGCAAGGGTCCTTTTCAAGGGCCCTCGGTTGGTCCTTGCGGAGTCATAACCAGATATATCAACCATGAATCAAATTTAATACGTGTTAGACACCCTTCCACCAATTATCATGAATTTCCAACTCCTTAAGTTAGTCAATTAGGCTAAGGCACGCTAGTACCTCCTTGAACTAGTTTTCGGACGTCATGGAAGTTCTTGGAATTTTTGGTTTATAGACTTTATAAATGAATTATTATAATTAAAATTGACCTTAAAATAGTGTCTAAACCTTAGGACACTTATGTTAGGATCTATGACAAGTTCTGGATTTTTTAAGTGTTACACCTAGTTCGATAAGACATTTTAGGTACATCTTCTCCTCTCACCTTAAGTTGGTGATACCCCGACCTCAAGTCAATTTTAGAAATGTAGATTTCTCCTTGGAGTTGACAAAACAAGTTATCAATCCAATTTAGAGTAAAGTTGTTCTCTATGGTGACCTTATTGAGTTGACGGTACTTAATGCACATCCTAAGAGACCCATCCTTCTTCTTTACAAACAACACCGGAGCACCCCATGGGGAAATACAAGGTTGTGTAAAACCTTTGTCTAGTAAATCTTTGATTTTACCCTTAAACTCTTTCAATTCGGCTGGATCCATCCGATAAGGATGAATTTAAATGGGATTCTTATCCGTCAATAAGTCAATACCAAAGTCTATTTCCCATTAGGACGAGAATCTGCGCAAGTCATCGGGAAAGACTTTCAGAAAATCCTCACTACAGGGACCAACTCTTAAAGAGGGATTTTGGAGTCTAGGTCCTTGACCCTCACAATATGGTAGAGACACCCCTTAATATCATCTTACAGGATTTTAGACACGAAATGCTATGACCTCTAGGGATTGAGTTTCCCACCTTCCACTCTAAGACGGCCTTATTAGGAATATAGAACTTAACCACCCTAGTTCTATAATAAATGGAAGTGAAACAAGCATGCATCCAATCCATTCCTAAAATTGCATCAAATTAAACCATAACAAGTTCTACAAAGTAAAACAATGTAACTCTATTGGGCAAAGATATAGGACAATTCCTAAGGACTCTTCTAGCAAAAACGTAGTCACCCACCGTGGTAGTAACTGAAAAAGGTTCAATCAATACAATGGGTAGAACATTATCGGTAGATTTCTCTTGGTCACCCAGTTAACGAAGAGCATACAAGCAGTTCCTCTTTGGGGCATCTAAACTAGGACTGCTTGCTTGAGATTGACTACTCCCCTTATCTTGACCCCTTACATCAGGACAATCCCTCACCTTATGACCCCTCTTACCACACCCAAACCATTATCCATCCCAACTAGACACTCACCCATATGCCTCTTACTATACTCGGAACAAGTAGGTTTCTTGCTAGGTGAATTTCCACGTCTCTTAAGGTTATTCAGCTTATCCTTGGTAGACTTGGGGAATTTGGAAGGAACTTGGTTAGGGACCCTATTCTTTAACCTAGGCCTGTCTTGAACTTCAAATCTACCCTTGGAAGTATCTCCCTCATTAGACTTGGCCCTCTTAAACTACCCATTCTCCTTGAGTTTAATTTCCTCAACTTGTTGAGCATGCACCATCAAACGAGAAATATCCATATTGTCATGAAGCATCGTCGAATTAAACACTTTAACTAGATCATCAAACCCTCCCATCACAAAATAAATCATCTCATCCCTAGGATTTGATACCAAGAAATGAGCATACGTGGATAATTTAGTGAACTTCAAGGAGTACTCTTACACACTCATGCCTTCTTGAAGAATGTTGATGAACTCTTCCACTTTTTCCTATCTCATCTCCCTTTGAAAGAACCTATCAATAAAGGCCCTTATAAACACCTTCCAAGTTATAGGACCCATTCTCAAAGCCCTTCCCCCCCCCCCCCCAATTGAGTATACCATGTTTGAGCGACGTCCTTGAGTTGATATGAGGTTAGATAGGCCTTTTCATTAGAATTTAATCTTATATCATATAGGATTTTGTAATACTCATTAATAATGTATTGGTGGTTCTTCATTCACCTTTGACACGAAGAACATTGTAAGGTTCATCCTTTTGAAATCTATCAAGCGAGAAACTATAGTTCTAGCATTTTTGTTATCACGGGGTCCAACTTCCAAGTTTGCTTGAGTCGTCATGGATTGATCTTGAATAGATACCGCTTGAGATTGGGTAGTCATAGTTTGGGAAAACTTACAAAGGCTGACCTTATCTCTCCATCCTCCATGGGTGGAGGAAGGACTAGAGCTTGGTCTTGAGAAGGGGTTTGGTTACCTTGCGGAAGAGCTTGGTTCTTTTTGGGGGAGCTCCAACAATATTCAATTCTTTCTCTATTGTCTTTGCAGATGCCCTTATCGTAGTCATCGCCTATATCCACAAGAAAGGGATTATAAGAAAAAGAACACATCAAGTTACCACTCTTGAGGCAATTTTTTAAATATTACCAACAGGCGAGAATTCCTAAGGATCACATAGCATGTCATTCATATGTGTGGCGTGCTTCACACCAATGAACCAAACTCTATATAGATTTGGTTTAGTGAGACATCAATCCTATGATTAGTCCAACCTAATGCTTTGATACAAAGTTTGTCACGACTTACGTCAACACCCTAGATTTAACTGGCGTCGTCATCTTCGGAGAGGACTTGGACAAGCCCTTAGAAGTCATCATAACATATCATATATCAAAATGCGTAAAAATTGAAAGCATTTAGATATTGAGGTATACATACACTCTTCGCTTATTGAAGCTTACATATGCTTCTAGTTTAGAAAACATAACCAATACATAGGAAATAGTCTATTAAAATTGTCTCATATTAAACCATGTAAAGAGTGTTACAACATTTGGGAATATACTATACTTTAATAAAAAGAGCCATATATAGGCTTATATCAACAGTCTCAATGATAAATGAATGAAAAAGTGTCTCAGACATAAAAACTTCATGGCTTGAAATCTTCATTAATGCCTTGTTTCATATAATATAACATCATGTTTAGTCATCATCATATGTAGTTATTTATACGAATAAAATGTTCACATATGAAACTAAAATCATATAGGAATATTATCATCAAAAGTCAACATGTGTATTTCACTCATCTCATAAGTGCACAAGAGAAACCTCCTAGGACTCCCCTCAAGGTCAACTTGTGCCATGTACAAGTAGACACTCATATCCCTACCTACACTAAGTAGAACCTCTTATATAACCCTAGTTATGTCCATCGTCATTACTTCATGCATTCATTTTACTTTAGGGAACAATCGCCTTAACTAACAATAGACCGTGTGAGCTAAACATGGAATCCTTTGTCATGAAACCCTACACCGAAAGAAGGTGTTCTACTTGCCAAGGTCGAATTAAAACATGAACTTAGAATTCTAGGTGGATCAACTATCTAGTATTCCTATAGAGACAACATAGTTAAGGAGCTGGGAGACATACTTGAAACCCTCTTTATGCACAATTGCATTGTAGTCTCCATCTCATGAGAATAATTGTGAACCTACCTTCCCACATTGGGAAGGGACACCTCTCATACCTACTTCGCTCGGCGTTAAGATAAATCCCTTTTGAAATGTCTTGAAAGAATTATTAATCATTATAGATTAATATAGGCCATATGATACTAACCCTTGTATATAATGTCATTATCTCATTAGGTATTGTATGAGAATTTACTTTCATAACAACCCTTCATTTGTGAGATCAACACATCATATTCATATCATAAAAAGGCACACAAGTGATTCATATTCAACCTTGTATGATCTCACAATTCACATACTCAAGACATTCAATCATAGTCGTCATATCATAGTCCTCTTAATTTGATCATATAATCATACTTCAATTGAACATAATCATGAAATATAAACCATCATCATTGAATTAAAGCTCATAATCGTAAAGGTCTTACCAATAGCCTCCAAACATCACCTTCAAGAACTTACCCTCAATTCACCACCATTAACCAATAAACCAATCACCAGCATCATGTAATAGTCAATAAAAGAATAACATAATCAATTCCCACAACTCTAATCATCTAAAAGTCAAATCCGTAAGTAGTATTAGAGAAGAGGACATGGGTCACCTGAAAAAACATAAACAACATCAATTACTCTACAATATACCCTTAATAAGCCGTAGGTAATCACAATTTGTCATAATCAATCATCAATTTCAAGTTTAAAAGGAAACCCATTTGCAGAGAAAAACCCTTGGAATTGGGTGATTTTAAAATCAACTTTGAATTGACCTCTTGAGGAAAGGGATCCAAGAGTGAAAGAATAAATACCTTAGAAAGCTTTATCAACAAAGTTAAGTAAGAAACTTGGATACTTTGTCTTCTTCTTCAAGCTTATTGGTTTATTCTATGGAGGATGAGGTTGAGAGATAATGTAAAGAGAAGTGGGACAAATTGGGTTTCAATTTTTGTTTGAGTTTTGAAGTGGGACAAAGTGGGTTTCAATATGTGTTTGAGTTTTGAAGTGGGAAATGGGTGATAATTGACCTAGAATCAATTTATAGTCCAACCCAAAATGCCCTAACTTTCCATCATTAAGTTGGACTTCCAAAACAGAAGTCCAAATTAACTTTAGTTGTGGAATGCGACTCAGCTTCATGCCCCACATCATGATCCGTGAAGTGCTTGATGGATCATGGTGGTGGTCGTGAAAGATGAGGTAGTATCTATCCAAACGAGCCACCTCAATTTTCATCTAAGTAAACTCATGACAGCCTTCCCCCCTTCTCTTAACATGCATGACGGCCCATCATATGGCTCATGCTTATATCAGGAAGTAGACTCTCCAGATCTCACCCCCTTTTCCTGAACATCTAACTCATGTTCACGACTGTCTTCCTCCTTCCGTCGGGAGCACCACAAGTCGTGAAGTGGCTCGTGCTACCTTGGACAGTAGGTAATACATGATATCATCTTCCCCTCATGGACAAGGCATCTTCACGATCTCCTCACTTGGAAGTTTTCATGACCATGAGCCATGGTCATGATCGTGACGGTTGAGGTAGTAGCCTCCCTTCTAGGGGAAGCTTTCGCCCTTGGCTTTGGCTTGCCCTACTACCTTGGACTTGACTCTTTCAACCCTTTATTAGGACCCTATGACCACTTTCATCACCTTACCATGAGATACCCTTTAGACACCTCTTTTTAACTACTTAGGACCACCTGCACTACACTAGTTCATATTACTAGCTTACGGAACGTCGTGGTTGTTTCTTGATGTTTTTGCTCTAACACTTCTTACTTTTTTTCACTACATTATTTTAGGCTTATAAATAGTGTTTTATGTCTTAGTCCATTATGTGAGGTTCTAGACCAGGTCATGGACTTTTAAAGTGTTACAATATTTGATCCTTCTCTTATAAAATAATTTTTGTTTTTGAGTTGGATTATTAAATGAATTGTTTGAGTTTTAAGTATATATTTACTTTTTAGATCTACTTTCTTATTATTAATTTAGTTTCAAATATTTACCTTATAGATCTCTATACTTGTTTATTATTATTTGAGTTTTAAATATTTACCTTGTAGATATATTATGACGATATAGATATGCTCCTAGAATATTTTACAACTTTGTAAGATGAGGCTCCTATCCATCACTCACTCTCTCCATTTACAAAGTTCCTACACCGATGCAAGTCATGTGTCATTATTAAATATTAATGGTTCAAATTTAATTATCTAAATCAAGGTCCTAACCATGAAAAATTCCTATCTTTTTATGGCCTGAAGTAGTCCAACAGACCATAGTATGATAAATTGACACACAATCTTTTTTAAAAATGATAACAACACTTGAATAATGACTATTCAGTGTTCTATAAAAGGAAGGGATGTTCCTTGGTCTTTATTGCCATATATTTTTATGATATGATTATGATTGAGACTGAAATTGAAGATATCAACTCTTTATAAAAAGGTTTTCTGGAATGATCAGTTAAATATAAATGATTTGGGCAAACTTCACTACTTTCTGGGATTTAATTCGTACAAAAGTTTCTTATATAAATCCTTCTATTACAAAAGTGGATCACGTATTAAGTGAAAATTCAGCTTACACATATCCTTTCATTTTTTGTTCTATCATATACTTCATGATTGTGCTTTTTCTATGATACTTTATGACATGCACTCTAAATTTGAATAGGTGGACAATCCAACACTGCATGATCTAGTTCAGGTCCTTCTCAGAAGTTTGTAAGCATGTATTCTCATCTTTATCTATTTCAGTAGCTTTCAATATGGTAACACTTTGTTTCTCTCAGACTGTATGCAACATTCTCTTATATCTATGACTGACTTTATGCATAGAAAAGACCAAAAGTGCGAAGCAGGGAGAGTTTACTCAGATTAACTTTAAAACTCTATCGATATTACTCTGTTAAATTAAAACAATAAAGTCTAAATTTTCCATAGATACAAGGTATACCATAATGTTCAATGCGCATTTCCAGAACTAGTATACTATATATAATATATATATATATATATATATATATTATATATATATATATATATATTATATATATATATATATATATATATATGTGTGTGTGTGTGTGTGTGTGTGTGTGTGTGTGTGTGGTGTGTGTGTGTGTGTGTGTGTGTGTGTGAATATTACACAAACACGCACCACACACGTACATACATGATATCATTAAGGTTGTCGTTTCAGAAATTACTCACTAGTCAATGGTATTATATACTTCTAATAGCATTGACTAACAAGTAATTTGTGAACAAAAAAACTCTAATGATTCCATAATGTGTGTGTGCGTGTGTGTATATATATACATATATATATATATATATATATATATATATATATACATATATATATATATATGTATGATATATATATTCTCTATATATATATATCTATATATATCTATATATCTATATGTATGTACTATATCTCATCTATCTATTATGTATCTATTACTATATATATCTATATCTATATATATATCTTATCTCTATATATATATATATATCTATATATCTCTATATGTATGTATTATATATCTATATATATGTATATATCTATATTCTCTCTCTCTATCTATATATCTATCTATATATATCTGTATATCTCTATATGTATGTACGCGCTGAACAATCATTCTTTACTATCGTTTGAATTTCTATAGGCCTAATCTAACGTTCATAATATGAAACATTAAACTTTTGTATATGTTGTTATATAAAATATAATTGTGTCAATTAATTATTTTCAATGAATTTTGGTTATTTACGAAATAAAAAATGTTGAAAAATATAAAACTAATAAAAATAATATAACATATAGTATGTGATGTAGTGATGAACTCTTGCTCGAAATCGAAGAAGTGGACATAAGCATATCGAACAAAATTAATAAAGACATTAAGAATGTTAATGTAACAACCCGCCTTAGAAAGATCTGATTTAAAAAGAGCAAATTTGGGATTTGCTAGACTTAAGCTTAAGTTGTGAGTTTTGAGTCAACATCGAATGACCATAATTTTCAGTACAGGATGAGTTATGTAGCCCATAAGATATCAAATAATATTTCTTGGGACACTCCTTTAAATCCCATTGAGTTTGCTAAGTTTCGTGTTCGGATGAGGGAGATTTTCCCGTTTGAAGTCCAGTCTATGCAATAAAGAAAATTTACCTTAACTTGTAAGGGGTATTTCAGTCTTTATACTTATTCCATCACCTTTAACCATTTTGAGTAATATTTTCGGGCTATAAACTTTTTGGGTCTTTACTGTCCTTTATATATTTAAGGTTTTGATAAGAGATCGAGAGGAGAAAAGAACAAAGTCTAAAGACGTTTGTTAGGGTTCTTGAGATTTATCGAGGGATTTTGTAAAGGGATGATCTGTCACGACCCAAACATCGTGATTGACACCCACACTAAACCTTTGGTGGTAGAAATATTACTACAATCCAACTAATTTACTTAAAGATAGACTAAATATTTAAAGATACATAAGCATGTTTAGATGTCTAGACTTGTGGGTCTATACATACAAGCCATGGGGATTTATTCATAGTTTGTTAAGTGACTCATATCTTCCTAAGATTATCTGGTACAAGAATTACGTAGCTTGTATGTATGCCAAGATCTCAATTTCAATCTAAGTAGGTGGCATTATTCTTGAACACTTAATTCACGTATGACTTATGTATCAATATGAAATTTGGGCAAGGGAACCCGGTTTTCAAATATATTGAAAAATGCATACTTTTTTTTTAATTCCTTTTTGTTTGATCCATACAGCTTGGGGACCCAAGTTCAACCCCAATGCCTTCATTTTATTTTTTCCTTAATTTCTCGCTTTATTTTTCGCTTAATGGAACTAAGAGGATGTGGGATTGAACCCCCACAACCTTATTTACTTTTTATTTTCATTTGATTTTTAAATTTCTCTCATTTGGCCGAGAGGTTGTGGGTTCGAACCCCCACTGCCCCTTTTGTGGTTTCTTTTAATTTTTCTCCTTAAATTTGCCTAGGAGGTCATGGGTTTGATTCCCACGCCTCACATCTCTTTCCATTCATTTCCTTTGACTCTCCTTCAGTGCCTAGAAGTCGTGGGTTCTATTACCACGCCTCTCATTTCTTTTCTTTCATTTTCTTTACTTTCCTTTTACTGCCTATAGGTCGTGGGTTCGATTCCCACGCCTCACATTTTTTTTCTTCCATTTTCTTTACTCTCCTTCACCGCCTGGAGGTTATGGGTTCGATTCCCACACCTCACATGTTATTTTTTTTCTTTCACTCCTCCTTAAATCTGATTGAAAGGTGGTGGGTTCGAACCCTACTCCTCTCATTTCTTATATTTTTCTTTTAAGTTACATTTTCTAGCCAATACCATTGGTCGAACCCCCTTCATCACATTTCTTTTTACTTATTTAATTTCATGGTTTTTAACATGGTGAGGTCACGGGTTCAATCCTCCATGACCTCACTTGTTTTAATTCTTTTTTTTAATACATTTTGAACCCTCTTTGCTGACCGAAATTCATCACTAGAAGATGGAAAGTTTTTTTTTTCAGCGTCCTTTCATCAAGTTACACCTTAGTTCTTAGGGGAATTTCCTAGTGCATTTAGAAAATTTTAGGTACGTTTTCATTGATTCGTTTAGACAAAAGATTATCCATCAAATTAGCCACATTTCAACTCATATGAACATCACATTTACATCAACATGTGTACATGAAATATAAAGAACTATCATGTCATTTCAAGTCATATCCATGAACAATCGCCACGGCAACACACACCTACACACGTAGTTACATTTTCAAAAACACAAACATAAGTCACATAATTCTAAACATACATATAAACACATAATCATAAGGAAAACATGTTTCATCATTTGTTTTTTACAAGAAAAATAACCAACCTATGATTCAATGGGAGTTAGTGACAGGGATATTAAACGGGGAACAATCCTAGTTTTCAAAATGAATATTATGAACCTTAAGGGGTCTCTTCGCAAAAGGGACCAAGAGAGAAGATAATGTATACCTATTTGATGTTCCAACCTCGACTTATTTCCCCAAGAATCCCTCCAAACATAAGTCCAAATCCAAGAGCTTCAACACCAACTTGACGGGAAAACCCTCTATTTGCCTAACGTGTTTGATTAGTGTTTGTTTATAATTTTGTTATGAGTTCTTCAAGTGTGAAGATGTTTTGTTTACCTACTGTTTTGTACTTTATTTGGCAAAGAATAACGTGAGTGAGAGTGATAGAGACGTGAGAGAGGGAGATGAGCGTGTGAGATAAGAGTTGTCTTAGGCTTCGGAGTCTAGTTTAGGACTTAGTCAAATAAGGTTTTATCTTATAATTAAAATTCTAATTTCTTTTTGTTTTAAATAGGCTTATAATTAAAAAATATAAATTAATTACATTAATTTACCAACTTAAATTAAAAACAATTTAATTCACTGCTTCCACCTAGGTCCGAACCCGGGTAGAGCAAGACTTTGGTTCAAGAGCCCAATTTTGGCCCTATCTCCCCAAAATGTCCCTACACCTTATCAATTAATTAATTAAATATATATTTAGGGTAATTAAGATACTACCCTTATCCTAGAAAAAGATCATTTTACCACTAGACCCTGCAATCCTAAGATTTTTCCTTTTTAAGTCCGGTAAAGACTCCTTCAAGTAAATCTTGTATTTGATAGACCTACTTGGTTGGAAACAACCTTTACTAGCTCAACTAAATCCCCAAGTTTGTTGTATTGGATGTAGCAACGGTTCCGAGGTCCGGTTCTACGCGCACCAATCTATGTGAACCCGATCTAATCATTGGCATTCTTGACACATTAAACATTACTTAGCATATACATTTTTAGCGTTGTTACAAGATATCAATTTAATACACTTCTTATATTATTAGAAAGACCATAAGGAAATAAATAACAACTCAACAATATTATCTTCATAGCAAGTAATCCAATAAGTAGTCAAAACAAGGGTTTATAAATTTACATGGGTTCATAGGTAATTTTGTAGTGAATTCATCAATACAATATCAATTAAATCATAATTAAATGTTTCGAAATCATTTATGCACCAACCCATGTTAGAATCGCGAAATTGGACAATTCACTTTTTGAAAACATTGAAAAACATATACAGAGTTGGGATCCTTGATGAAACAAGTTTGAAGGATCAAAAGTCATACCTCAAGGATGATAATTCTTCACTTTGATGAAGAATTTCCCCTCAAAACCCCCACACCAATATGCTTCTTCAATTTGGACTTCAATGGAGTCTTTGGGATTTTTCTAAGAGTTTTGGGTTTTCAATTTTGAAGAATGAAGTGTTTACGTGTTTACTCTTTATATACATAATTAAAATACTCAAAAGACCCTTAATAAACTTCCACTGACTTAATTTAGAAATGGGGTGATTTTACCAATTCACCCCTAACTTGGCAGCAGCCTGCGCCGGAGGACAAGTTGCTCAACGCCTGCCCTTGATGGGGCGTCACCACTACGACAGGCCTTCACAGGAAACCGTCGGTGGTTAATGTAGCCTTCCAAGGATTCCCTATTCACCCATGGCCATGTCCCCCACGATGGCACCTTTCGACGAGGCGTCAACAGGTGTACGAGCCATCGACTGCTCTGTCGTCTATGCCTGCCTGGGATTGTTTTAGCAACATTTTGGGTCCTTTCTCAATGACCCTTAGAGGGTCTTGGGGATAATTTCTCAGACGTTTCCAACTTAATTACGATTTTCTATAATTTTAACACCTCTCACATGAATTTCATTTGAAACGGACACAATACTTGATGAAACACGCCTAGACGCAAAAGGTCACTTTAAAGCATATCTTTCGAACGTCATGGGCGTTCTTGGTCGTTTGACCACGAAACTTCATGAAACATTAAAAACTTCCTATACATGCTGTATTAACTGAATTAAGAACCTTTAAACATCATGAAACGAATATAATCACATAAAACCACATATGAGACATTTAGGTTACTTAGTTGTCGAACGTCTTAGTTGCCCCTTGACGTTTGAGTTCCAACACACCTAGTACTTTAGATACTGACTCTATAAAAATATTAGACATATTTATTACCTTAGACCATCATGACCAATATGTTAGGATCTAGTTAACCTAGGTCATTTTCGGGGTCTTACATTAGTAGTAGCGATAATGAACTTTGATAGTTATTTCATCGAAGGGTATGACGAGTTGGTGGACGCACTTGATAGGTGTGTATATCATCATAAGTCTAAGAAGATGGACTCGGATATGAAAAATCCTGAGACTCCACCATGGGGACATTTTGTGGAAGAGGCACCTAAATTGGAACTTAAGGCCCTACCCCCACATTGGAGGTATAAATTATTAGGTATGGATGAGACACTCCTGGTAATTATTATGGAAGATATTAATGGTCGGTAAATTGAGTATTTGGTAGTAGTACTAAAGTGGTTAAAATGATCTATTGGGTGGACTATTCTAGATATTATCAAAATCACCCCCGCTATTTATTCTCACAAAATTCAGCTCATAAAGGATCATAAGTCTAGTATCGAAGATTAGAGAATATTAAATTTGCCTATGAAAGAGGTAGTGACAAAGGATATTATTAAATGGTTGGATGGTGGAGTCATATACCCCATTGCACAGTGTAGTAGGGTATGCCCTATTCAATGTGTGCGTAAGAAGAATTGGATTATTGTGGTCCCAAATGAAAGAAACAAGCTTGTGCAAATGAGAACGGTGATGGGATGTAGAGTTTGAATGGATTGTCGAAAGTTGAATGCTTTGACAAAGAAGGACCATTTCCCTATGCCCTTCAGTGATCAAATGTTGGATAGTCTTGCATATAAGGGATGGTGTTTCTTCCTTGATAGGTATTCGGGCAACCATCATGTATATATAGTCCTATAAGACCCACAAAAACTACTTTAAATTGCCTGTATGGGACCTATGCATTTAAACATTTGAATTTGGGTTGTGCAATGCTCCAGCAACCTTTCATTATTGCATGATGGCGATTGTTCCTTACATGGTTAAGAACACTTTTGAGGTGTTCATAGATGATTTCTTAGTGGGTGCTGACTCTTTTGATAAATGCTAGGACAATCTCATAGAGGTATACTGAAAAGGTATGAAGATTGCAATTTAGTGCTAAATTGGGAGAAGTGTAACCCTTTTGGTAAAAGAGAGCATAGTGTTGGGACACCGGATTTCTAGAAAGATAATGAGGTGGATAAGGCCAAACTGAAGGCAATAAAAATGCTTCCTCCATCTATCTCGAGTAAGAGGTGTGAGATGTTTTCTAGGGCATACAGGTTTCTATCAGAGCTTCATCAAAGGTTTTTCTAAAATTGCACATCATTTGTGCAATCGATAAATTTGACTTTGATTTTGCTTGTCTAATAGCATTTTCAGAGTTGAACAAGAAGTTGGTCTATGTCGCTTTCATTATTGTCCCAAATTGGGGGGAACCGTTTGAAGTCATGTGTAATGCTAGTAGGGCGGCGTTTGGCGTGGTATTGGGGCAAAGGCGTTAGAAGATACATAACCGTATTTACTGCAAGCAAATCTTTAGATGTACCCCAAAAGATTTACAAGTAATAGAGTAGTAGTTTCTCGTTGTGGTGTTTGTGTTCGAGAAATTTCGCTCTATTTGCTAGGGACTGCGGTCATGCACTCGGACCATTCAATGTTGAGGTATTTCATGGCCAAAAAAGATGCAAAATCATGACTCATTAGATTGGTGTTGTTGTTACAAGAAGTCGATTTTGTGGTGAAAGACCACAAAAGTACAGAGAACCAAGTCATGGATCACTTGTTTAGATTGGAGGATGAAGCTTTACTCGATCTTGGTGACAATCGTAAGATCATGATATGTTTCCATATGAAAAGGTATTGCCCGCTTCCCATTACCTCATTCCTTAGTTTGCCGAGTTTGCTAATTTTTGTCAAGTGATGTGGTACACATGGATCTGTCTCCCAAACGAAGAAGTTCATGCATTATGTAAACACGTTTTTTGGTATGAACCATACTTGTATTGTAGTTGTGCTTATGGGATTATTCTTCGATGCGTGCCCAAAGTTGATATGTTGAGTGTTCTTGAGGCATGTCAATCATCGCCTTTTGGTGGGCATCATAGTGTTGTTCGGACTGCGCACAAATGTTCGCATTGTGGATACTATTGAACAACCATTTAACAAGACTCTCCTGATTTTTCCAAGTCTTGTGACTGTTGCCAAACAAAGGGTGGGATTTCAAATAGGCAAGAGCTTCCGATAAATCCGATCATAGTAATCTAGTTATTTGATGTATTGGTCTATTTGTGAGTTCATATGGGATTGAATATATCTTTGATGCGTTTGATTATGAACCAAAGTGGGTGGAAGCAATTGTGCTCGCCAACAATGAAGGCCTGAGCATCATCACATTCTTGAAGGAAAATATATTCTCCAAATTTGGCACCCCAAGGGCAATTATCGTTGATGAAGGTTCCCACTTTCGCAATGAGTTTTTTAAAACATTGCATTATAAGTATGGTGTCCACCACAATATAGCTACTTTTTACCATCCATAGACTAGTGAGCAAGTCTAAGTGTCCAACAGAGAGATTAAGTAAATCATGGCAAAGACTATGAATGCCAACAAAACGGATTGGTCAAGGAATCTTGATGATGCTCTATGAGACTACCGCACCCGCATAAAATACTCCCATAGGTATGTCTCCATACCAACTAGTATATGCGAAGTCTTTCCATTTGTCGGTGGAGCTAGAGCATAAAGCCATGTGGGAAACGAAGAAGCTTAACTTAGATTGGGGCGCCTCATTAAATCAAAGAGTGAATGACTTGAACTTGCTCGATGAGTTTGGCCTAAAATCCTATAAAAGTGCATCCTTTCATAAAGGGAAGATGAAGAAGTATCATGATCAAACAATTTAAATGCGAGGGTTTAAAGTTGGAGATCTTGTACTTCTATTCAACTCTAAGTTTCATTTATTTCCAAATAATATCAAGTCCAAGTGGTCCGGACCATTTTTACTCAAGAAAGTGTTCCTGCATGGATGGTTGATCCTTAGAATAGTGATATAGCAAGATTCAAGGTGAATAGACAGATGATCAAGCGTTTTCTGGGAAATGTGAAAAGTGTGCAACAAGTGATTGAAGCCTGTTATCTTGATAAACTTTGAGTAATCAAGAGGGCTGCATCATGATACGACGTTAAATCGAGAGATACTTCGGAGGCAACCCAAGGTGTAAAATCTATCCAACCATAGGTTTATAATTCCGATCAAGTAGTTTTCTTGTGTTTATTTTATTTGTTGTACAAAAGTAGTGTTTAATCATGTTTGGGTTTAGTGTTTGATAGATAAAACATAAGTTTCATGTCTAAAAAGTGTACAAAAAATCCAAAAAAATGGCCTAATTGTTGTTACAAGTACAAAAGCTCAAATTAAAGATCTGTAGAGAATGGTCTTGTACGGAAGTCTACGTATCCCATAGATGGTCTGTCAACCAATCAATGAACCATGAATGGCGTCTGAGATATCATTAAGTCTTTAATTTTACCTAAGTCAAATAGTGATAGACAGTCCTCATGTATGGACCTTCAATCGATCCACGAACGATCAACAGGATCTCATGGATCCTAACTTTCAACCTGCTGACACGACCCAAACTCCCTTATTTAAAAGTCATATCATTCAAGTACATTTCCAACTTCTAATTTTTACCTCAAAATCGTTTCTCCTCATCCCAACTCCCCTAAATCACTCATCAACTCCCATAAACCATCCAAATCCCAACTTCCTCTATACCAAACTCTCCCCCATCTCATTTCACAATATTGGTGTACAAGTTTGGATATTAACCATGGGGGGTGCCGTCACACCATTATACCGCTCCTCATTTGCTGTTAAGGTAATTGGATTTCCCCTAACTTTAAATTTTGATTCATAGATTGAATATAGGAAGTCGGGAGTAGGATATTAACCATGGGGGGTGGGTTACTAAAAAAAGCACACTAGAATTAAAATTGTGAACACCCTTGGTATGATCAAAAGTGATTGTGTCTAACTCTATTACCTGTAAAATGTGTGCTTAAGTCTAAATGTAAGTTCCGATCTAGGGTTTCTTAGTTTGCAAGAAATACTCATAAACATTGATGAATTAGAACCCTAAGAATGACGAACTAGCATAGGATATGTTGAAATGCATGAGTAGACTAGGAGAATGTGGAAAATGATCACAAAAACAGGACTTTGATTTGAAAAAGGTATGTGATCTAGCACAGGCCTCATCCATGAGACTGCAGCAGCAGACCGTCTATCAATAGACCATTCTATACACCCTTTCTTTGTTTTAGAGACCAATACTTATGGCCCTCTAATCGATGGAGGGATTCCATGGACTGAAGATAAGTGTACGGACCTTCAATGAAAATTGAAGCCACTAATCATAATTTGTTTTCTTTTTTTACTTTTTGTTAACTCGTCGTTCTAAAATTATTTCAAGTGTCTTTTTAGGTTGTTTTGGTACTAATAAATTTTACATAGGTACTATGTCACCCAAGAGGCAAGTGGTATACACAAAAAGGGGAAAATCCAAGTCAACCACCCCAACTCTCCGCTTGATCGAGGAACGCACATATTAGGGGGCTCAGCCTACATTTCTCCAGGCATAACGGCATCATCCACTACATCGCAGGTCACTTGGGGCTCCTTAGAAGGTGAACTCTGATGTAGTCACTTCCTACTAGTTTGATGAGGAGCACACACCACTCTGGTCACTAACTAATGCTATTTCTAGTTCTGAGAGTGGTTCCATATTTGGATCCGAGATGGACACTCTACTAGGCTCTTGGTCTTACTATTTTTCAAGGTCCGTATTATCCCATCCTACAAGCTCCAGTTCTAAAGGAGCCACAGGATCTGGGAACCATGATTAAGAAGCCTCGTTTGATTATGTAAGTAGCTCAGAATAAGCACCAACACAAAAAACAGATAATCCTCCTCCATTCTTCGGCAAGCCAAATAAATGGTGTTTTCGTGGTCAATAGAAGATCTATCGAGATTCAGAGATGCTTAATGATAGGGAGATAATGTCCCGACTGATCACTGGAGAGCGTCGAGTCCTCACGTGGAGCTTGCATACAGTGCCATAGGTACACTAGTTGTTATACCTCCATAAGTGTAAGTGGATGGCGTGGGACCTTCTTACATAAATTGAGGAGATTGTGTGGGAGTTCTATTCTTCCTATATTGACACTCTCCAAGGGTCGATTTCCAAGCGGTCCAAACTTGTAAAACAGGACCCTCTTACTTTGATTAGGTTTGAGGTTGCCGGGTAGACATCTCACATGCCACCATCCGAAAGTTTCTATACGGTCTGACAACTTTTCAATATTGGGACCTTAATACTGCATAGCTTGATTCTAGGTTGAACATAGTGTGGGGTTGTCACGTTTAGAGGAATGCTAAGAAGCGGGAAAAATAAAAACCAGATGGAGATCATGCAGAGTGGGTCATAGCACCTCGAGAGGGAAAAATAAAAACCACGCTAAATTTTGGGCCCAAATTCTTCTAATTGTAGGTGCGAAAAAGAATCTCACCAACGAGGGCCAAAAACTAACTTATATTGGACATGGCAGTCATGGTTGCATCATTAATAGTGGGGTTGGAGATTGATTTTGCTCATATTATGCTAGCAGAGATTCACAAGAAGGAATTAAATACCTTTACAACATACTGCTTTCGTTATTTGATTTTTTAAGTTGTTCTGGGACTCTTGAGTGCCGATCTGGAATTGTGATAAATAGACTGACATGATCTGGAATATAGATATAGTATTCATCATAGATGAATTTAATGTCTTAGTACCTCGTAGAGAGATCCGGGTTGAGATCCCTCCATTGGGAGAAAATCTTGCAAATACGATTGAGCATGCACATGGCAATTATCCCATCATACTGGAGCAGACAGATATTCCCATGCCACCTCTTCTCATGCCGCTAGTATGGCCTCCAGCTCTTCCAGGTCTACACCACTGGCAACGGTTTTTGTTATCCAGTTGGCCAGAGTCTAGAGATTAGAGGCTCAATAACCAGTTTGATGCACCATATACATCATGTGATGCAGAAGTCCATACCAGAAGCTGAGACCTGCGTAGAGAAAAGGGTGTCTTAGTAGACAGAGCAGCACATCCAGGCAGTTCACAAATGTCTGGACGTTTTTGAATTAATGATCCTATCACGACCAGCCCCACTAAGGACTTTTCCACCATTTGGACGGAGTTGGTGAGTGTACAAGCTGATGTAGATGCCATCTTTAAGATGCATGAGCCTGAGCTAGTGAATCCATCGACATAGTTGGCTGAAGATACCGTTATTGAGGCCTTGTTCAAGGAACTTGCTGAGATACGGCCTGATCCCGCAGTGCTTGTGTCAAGAATCATCGTCCTAGATGCCATGCTGAGGCCATTAATAAGGTTTCGAGCAAGAAAAAGAGAGTGTATGCAAAAGGAGAAGCCTAGGATGGCCTCCATACTAGATGAAGAAATGCTCCAAAGGTGACTGTGTGATGTGGATTTTGGGGAATCGAGTTCGGGGGCCGTGAGAAGAGATGTGAGCAATAATGAGGGTTCAGCCAGAGTGGCAGTTGACTCTATTAATGGTTTCATCCTTGTTGATGTCGGAACTACTGAGGGTGACCAAGTTGTTGATATGTGGGCACAGAAAAAGGGGACCCACCAACTTGTTGACAGTTTTTCGGCGCTTTGCGCCACTTGTTTGATTCATCAAATCCTTTACTCTTTTGATGTATTTTTGTTCGTTGGGGACAACTGCACTAAATTTTGTTTGAGATGGAGTAAACGGATTGTGAGGTAGGGTAAACAAATTGTGAGTTATAGGGCGAAGTATGAGTAACCCAACTCATGATCCTATCTTGGGTTTTCATGCGTGTGTTCTTTTTCCACTTTAGATTGTTTAAAATTTTGTTTGAACCGGCATGTATTACGATTGTATGTGAAGAATAATAAATTATTGAAGCATGGTGGCTTTTGAATTGTGAAAAATGAGACCCGTCAAAAAATTTTGACATGTGCTTAAATGCGTAGGCTAGGATAATTTCAATGTTTTGGCTCTAAACATGACATGATAATGCACCAACTGCATGACCCGATACTAAAACATGAACTTGAATGGTAATCTGAGAATGGAACGATGTTCCAGGTGAGTGTGAGAATAATTGATTGCTCAATAGTTGGTGCCTACTATAACTTGCCCGGTTAGTACTGCTAACATAGTCTACTTGAAGTTAGGAAGTCATCATAGGCTATTTTTGGAAAATTACACTATTAGCCTAAAAGAGTCCGACCAAATGAAGTGAATATTCCCTTAGATATGAACACTTTGATCCTAAAGTAGACTATTTATTTCTAACTCCCTACTTAACCTTCCAAGAATCTAATGTTTTGGCCCCTATCCCTCCTTGGACATGTGCGGCTCGACTTAGGTCAAAAATCCTAAGTTGAGGGTGGCTAATGCAAACAAAAGTGACCTCATTCTTGGACCTGACCAGGCATCGGTTATTGTGACCCTCAACTCATGGAAAACCCATAAGTTGAGGGTGGATATGAAAGAGAAAATCGAAAGAAGAATTGGTATGAAATGAGTTTTGTCTTAAAAAGTGAAAAAGAGAAAAGTGAAAACAATAGAGGATGTGTATTTTTGAAAATAAAAACAATGAAAAGCATGATAAAGAAAAAAGTGAAAAATAAAAGAGTTGTAAGGTGAAATTTTCATCTATATATGAAAGGAATCAAAAGGAAAGAAGGAAGAAATGTAGGATTTCGAAGATAGGGCAAAATGACGTAAAAGGAATAATGTAATGTCAAAAAGGTCAGAGAGTAACTAAATGTAGAAAAATGTACCACACCTGACCCTGAGCCTACATTACAATACAAAAAAGTCCTATAGTGATCATATAGTATAGTTTGGAGAGTCTAAGCAAAAAAAATAAGGGAAATCCTATGGCATTGAGCACTAAAAGTAATTGAACTTACATCTAAGAGTGAGTGTTGAAATAAGTCCTTCTACTTAAAAAACATTCTCATTATGTGAAAATGGAGGATTTCATTTTAAGTTAGGGCACTAGTCACATTGTGTGAGAATTGATACCTTGGTTATAGTAAAATAGTGAAGGTGGTTGTTTAGTAGTCGATCAGTGTCATGTTGTGACCTGCATTAGTTAGCTTGTCGAGTCTAAGACATATATTTGCACTCAAATAAGGGAAAATCAAGATAAATAGCCGTATGATTACTCGATCTTGAATTTCTTGCTTCAATACAAGTGTAATTCAGAGTCGTAGTTCATCGCTTGAGGAAAAACAATAAATTTAAGTTGAAAGTGTTAATATACCATTAGTTTATGGGATATCTAATGCATTTCACTTAAGAGTTGTGTGAGTCTAGAACCTTTTTGTATTGATTTTGATAATTTCGTATCATGTTTTGCAGGAAAGATGTTTAGTCACGAAATTAAAGAGACAACTAGAATAATGCAGAAAAGGGCATCCGTGGTGGCAATTGACGGTTCGTAGATGGGTATCATAGATGCGCAAACCAGGAATTGGATGAAATCAGAAAAATCTCACCATGTGTGGATCCACGAAGAGCATTGACGATTCATTGATTGATTGAAGGACCGTATTGAGACTGCGAGAGTTCCAGTACCTAATTATTGAAGAATCTAAGTATAAAGTCACGGAGTTGCACTAATGGACCATTAAATGATTGACGACCCTATTGGTGGTCTGTTGTTTGATTCAGAGAGGATAGATTTTGGATGCTGAAATATTTTTTAAGTCCTGGTTGACAGAAGGGACTTACAAACCGTAGATCCCATAATGGTCCGTAAGTCAGTCTCGTGAATTGAAGATGCATGCCTAATAAAACTTTCATTATTTTATTTCCTTTTTATTAGGTTTTTATTTTCTATAAATAGGATTTTAAACCTCATTTTTGGGGTAGGCTACTATTGTTATTGTTCTAGTTTGAGTATTTGGAGATTAATTCTTTCAAAGCTTAGCAATTATTGATTTCTTAAGTTCTAATTTGAGGATTTTTGTTTTTATATTCAAGTTGAAATTTCGCGTTTACTATTCTCGTTATGTAAGTTCAAAATTCTTTAATAAAAAATAATGAATTGTGTTCTTTGATTATGGGTAACTAAACTCCACAACTAGGATTGTTGGAACCATGACAGATTAACAACGTATGAATAGTAAGTACGCATTCTTCGATTAGTGTTTTCATCCATTGATAATTCTTTTGGTGAGAAGTCTTTTTAGAGGTTGTAAATGTTAGAACTAGCATTGTTGCTACTTAAAGGACCAAGGAGTAGGTAATAACAAAATAATTATCAACATAGATTTAGTTTGATACAATCTAATATTGTAGGGTCTATTAGTGTGAGGGTGAAAACTAAGACATACATAGATGTGATGTCTAATATGAGGTAAAGTTAAGGATTTGTAAGTTATGAACACGTAGCCGAAACAAGGTCCGAGGTAAAGTTCTTTCGATGTCATTCAAAGGATCTAAAGATACATAACTTATCACTTTGCATGTAATACACTAGGAAGGGATTGCTATTAATAGGAGTACCGCGTTATCATCTTGTATGGAACACATATACCCTAGTTACTTTCTCATCTTGATAACAACAAATTTAACTCTTGCTTACCATATAATAACATAATCTTAGGAATTTCTTTCACAAACCTCCCTCCCCCCTTTTTACCTACTTATATCGGGAAATACCTTGACTAAACGAATATAATTGTGGATTAAAATTTAAGTCTAAACCATATTACTCGAGGGTTCGACCCCAACCTACCAGTTGGGTTCTTTACTTGATAATGAGCGCTTATGCTTCTTTAGGGAGGTGTAACTTGAGCGTGTCAATGACAACGTGGAAGACCTGACTCACCCATAAATTTGATCTCGATCAGTTATCTCCTAGCTGGGTTGGATCAGTTCTCTGCTAAGTGATGTCGATCAGTAACTGCCTGAAGATGCCCTGTAATCTATAAATAATGAAAAAGTGCATTATTGTGCACAACTACAGTGTACTGGAAGGATCACATGGCTGCCACACTAAGTAAAACATAGGCATGTAAGCACCACACAATATACACACATATACATAATACACAAATCCATTATTTTTTAAAGAACATCATAGATTTCCAAATATCAAAGACAATTAGACATGCATATATAATCTCAGTGGTCCTCTCATGGAACCCATGCCTAAATTGTTAGTGTGTCGGAATATGACACCCTATCGAATATATGTGTTAGAACGTGACACCCCGTACAATATATGTGTCAAAATGTGACGCCTGATCCAATATATGTCTCAAAAGGTAAACCCCACAATGGTCAGCACATTTACAATCACATGTCACACCCACAATGAACAATGTTCATAGTCGTACAATCAAGTAATGGGTTCGTGACATGTAATTATTCATGTACACATACTCATTTGCATTAGATTCGTTTTACGTTCCTTATTATAACACATTCATGCATACAATGAAGTAATAACCAACATATATTATAAAAATAAGAAATCAAACCATCACCTACCTCGAAGCCAAGCCTGAATCCTCCTAAGACACTTGAGCGTTCTCCTTCTAAATTCTTTCCGATTGTTCTAGATCTACAAACGCATAATTTAACAAAAGGATCAATAATTAAATTCTAAATTATCTAGATTATATAAACTCAATAACACAAGACCAATCTCAATATCTTAATATGTAGATATATGATTACGGCTCGAAAAACATGTTAGGAGAGTAAAATACTTACCTTTATCACCAAAATTAGTGGAAAATTGTCAACAAATTGTCTTTGGTCATCTCCTAGCTTTTAAGAACAATGTTTCAAAAAAATAACAAAATTGGGGTTTTTCCCTAACTTAAGTCACGACTGGCCCTTTACGGCTGACCCCATCCCACCACCACTATCCCACCATTGCAGAATTAATCCTACTTCATCAGCTTACACGTATAAAAAATCATTGAATCTGACTTTCCAACTCCTATTTTAAAACACAACTTCAACCCTTGGCATTCACAAACTACCCTTTCACAGCAAGACTAGTTCTGAGAGTTCTACATACCAAAATTCTATACCATAAACCCGTACGGTCTCCATAATGTCTTAGTTATCCACTAATTTTATCATATTTATAATTAAATCAACAATTCATTATAATATTTCCCTAGACCTCACCAAACTCAAATTTCATCCAAATTTGGACTAGGCTACTATTTTTCAAGTCAGTACTCAAAAGTTTTCTGGCCTAAATTTCTTCCCAATTGGATTTTATATAACATATGAAAATGCTACATAATACATAAGAGGTACGCAAGCTCTTATTGTGTTGGTTTCGTTCACGCACACAATAATCATGTGAATTTGAATCCGCAACTTCTCTTTTGAGGTTGAATTATTTGAGTTCTTGATGATTTTATTAAAGTTTTGTTCTTAAATCAATAATGATGAGTTCTTGAGATAAATTTTAGGAGTTTTAGGTTTGGTTTTTGGTAAATTTTTGTGTACTTATTTTGGGTATTTGAATCAAAGTGAGTTAGGAACAAACCATTAGACTTTAGGTGAGTTGGGGCAAAAAATTAGAGAAGAAAATTTATCAGAATGTAGGGGCTAGGGCGGAGATCCCTATATGTAACAACGGGGTTTTCACCCAAGTAGTGTGCCAAATTTGGGTCTCTGATGTTTAGAGACTGGCGCCCCACGCTAGTAGTGTGCCAAGGTCCCTGACCCCACCCTTTACCTGTTGTTTTGCTCCATCTAAGTCATATTAAAGTGTACCTTCACTCACTTCTAATTCTAACTATACTAAACTACATATTACATTGAAAAATCCTTGATAAACTTAAATATAACCCTTGAATTCATAATTCAAATTCAAGGTAGAATTAAGAGTAAAGTCGTAAGAGTTCTTTCGAATCATTTTGAGAAGTCTTTTACGATCTTTTAAAACTTGTTTTAAGATTTCAGTACTTTATTATAAGGATGAAGAGAGTTAAGTTTCATTTTTCCAAATGAATATATAAGGACTAAGCATCCCCAAGAGTAAATGTCATTTAAAAAAAAGAGGGAACATGAATTTCCAAATGACTTGAGCAGGAGTTTTTTAGTAGAATCTCTTTTAAGAGAAATTTTTTAGTAAATAATCTCACAGCCTGAGCATGAGGAAATGTTTTAAGCATATTAGATGAGTTATATTTCTTAGATTAGTATTGAGCACTGATATAGGGATGAGTTCATACAACTCAAGGTTCTCATAAATTATGTAGAAAATGTGGTAGAAAGGGTAATCCTTTTAAATGATTCCTTATTAAATTTTAAGCATAGCTTAGTCGATTAATTTCTTGAGGATGTCTTATGCTCCGGCAAGGTATAGGAGAGTATTGGCATCATGGGCGATACGTTGTATCATCATAGCTTATAATGATGGTTGTCGGTTAGAGAATCTCCCAAATTGAGTTATTTTGTATATTTACGTACAAATTGAGTTATTATTGTATTTTTAATACATTGTGTAGCTATTTACAATTTTAATGCTTTATATAAACTACATCTTCATTGTTGTTTTAATATTATGTTGAATTGAGTATCCATGAGTTGAGTAGTTTTAAGGTGAGCATGTTTCCTTATTTCCAAGTTCAAGATTTTTATGTTATGTTCTATTTTCCCCTTACATATTTTTAGATTCAATGTACTCATACAATTTGGCATACATTGTTTCATGATGTTGATACAAGATCAAGCTTTTCATTGATAGAACTTGCAGTTTGAGAGGTGCATTGTGTGTCTCCTTGCTTTCATAGGATCCCTTATTTTTTTTTCCGAATGATTTGAGGTCTTGTCCTGACATTCCTCATAGCATTAGAGGATTCATAGATAGACTAGAGAGTTCTATAAGTCCTTTCATTTCCTTGTTGAATGTTTTAAAGACTTGAGTTTCCTATTTCTACCTAGTTGAATATTTTATTATATTTTAAGGTATTAATTTGGGACATTTGAGTTAACACCTTTTATTTGAGTTCATATTATGTAGAATAAGTCTTGTTTTGAGAGTTTAGCCAGTCCAAGGGTTCGGTTAGGATCAAAAATGCTTGTCGAATGCCAACCATCTCCGAGGTACTTTGTATTAAAGCACAAAGTTCAAGAGTCTTAGGGTGTCTATGAAGTCTGGTCTATAGAGTCCTAGTTATCGGTGTGACCTGCACCACATCTATAATTAGGAGGCTACGACATATAGGAACTATCTCAGTTCTTTCATACTCTTTTTTGTGATAACTTTAAACTCGATAAAGTTTTTTTCTAATTCATATGTCCACATATCTTTGAGATCATTCTTTGATGAAGAGATGTTCGAGATCATCCTGCTAAAAGAATCTTGATCCCCAAGATCAAAGGGGTCTTCAATACACCAGAAGAGCAACTCCAGTTGAGGTAACTGGTTTTGAATTCCGTAATTCTATTCGGATGTTAGGTCAAGTAGTGACCAACCAATCTAGGTAATAAAGAGTGGTTTCACAGGATGTGGCTGATACATCCAAAATATATGTCACGCCCTGAGCATACTCCCTTGGTTTGACTGGAACTCGAGACCCATTACTGGCCCCAAGAAAAACCTTAGTCGTGCTTAACTTTTACCGGAAGAATTCAATAACAAGAAACGTTCACAGAATACTCTAGCAATAAAATTAGAATGTCATAAGAGAAATATTCAACTAGCCAAATGGTAACTCAAGACTCATCATCAATACTAAAAATATAAAAGGTTGATGAACTAAACAATAACTAACTATTTATGAAGCCTATAATAACTAAGATGGATGTCAAGAAAAGACCCATGAAATCCTAATAAACTAAAACTAAATAAGAATAAAAGGGATCCTCTAGAAGCAATGAGGCTCACCAACAATTTTGAAGCAAACTGGATCAACGAAGCGTTGGATGCTGATCCTATTTTTCTGTATCTGCTGCATAAAAAATGCAGACCAAATGACATTAGTACAATAAATGTACAAGTATGTGAGGGAATTCTAAAACAAGAAATAATCTTGTAAGGGAACTGAAAGAACTTACTTGGTCTCAACTCAACTCATTTCAATATAAAGCAATAATGATATATAAACAAAGTTCTAAAAAATGTAGATAATAATTTATTGTATTGAAAAATAAAACAATAACTTAACCTGTATATGGAAATCAAATAAAAATAACTTTGTGTACATAAGAATACAAAATACCTCTCTGGTGTTTCTCTAATCAACAACCATCACTATGAGTTATGTAATTATACAATGTTTTGTCTCATGCTTCCAAGGCCGTCCAATACATTGTCGGTGGGAAATGTAGAACCTAACTACTGAGTGGATCCACTAGTCCATGCTATAAAAAACTAATGAATCATTTAAAAAGTATGAACCTTTTCTACCAATGTTTTCTACACGGTTTATGGATACCTTGAATTATCTAAACTCAAGTTTACCCAAATTAGTTGTCAATACTAATCCCAAAATGTTACTAACTCATATGTTTAAAAACATTAATCTTTCTGTGTTTTGAGATAATTACTCAAAAACTAGATCAAAATCTCTTGTGGAAATAGGTTTTTCCTCTCTTGTTTAAATGTGAAAATATTTACTTTTTTGGAATATTTAGTTCCCATATAATATTTTGAACAAATAAACTTAACTTTTTTATTTTTACTCAATTCAAAAATCAAGTCTTAACACAAGTTTATAAAATTTGTAAAAAACTTTTGAAAAACACTCTAAGAACTCTCTAAACTTGACTCTTCACTTTTATTGATTTTGAATTGATTGATTCAATGATATTATTTATGATAAGAAGGATATCGTTGTAATTAAAAGTGTATTTTTATAGTTAATCACAAGAAACGGCCAAAAAACATTATCTGGGAAAAAGTTCGCGGTGCGGATATGAATTTTAATATTTGGTCGCGAAATGAATTTTATGACTGTGAGGTCCGCGATCTCTTTGCTAGTGGAGAGGAAAATTTTTCTCTAAAGGAACATGTATGCGTTGGAACGTAGTACTTACTTTTTTTCCGACTTTTTATTCCTCATTTTCTAACTCCAATTTATATAGATTCAATTCTTTTTTCTCAATTTATTTTTAGATGCAGATGCCTAAGACATGTACATAATAATCCACTCATAATCACTCTAAAATCGACACAATTTCCTCATAAACTCAACAATCCCATCCTAACTCAAGAACGAAAGCCAATTTCAATAACACAATTCAAAATCATCAAACTTTCAACTTTCTAGAATGAATTACTCTTAAAATCAACATGTTAGGAGCATGGGCGAATGAACCCAACACTATATGAACTCACATACCTCTTAGGAATCAACCCTTGTAAAATCGTAACGAAAATCTTAACAACGAGATGAAATCTTTCCTTTTCTCCTTCTTTTCCTTCTCTTTTCTCTTATCTCAGAGCTCTAGTGTAATTTCAAGTGTGTAAACTGATCCAGTTCAGTTTAGACCCCTAATGCATTACTAAAATAGAAATAACATAATTGTGTAAGGGTAAGACAAACTACCCTTCTTAAATTCTGGAAACTTTCCATATCTAGACAGCTAGACTTAAAAAAAGGCATATCTTCCTCAAACAAAAACAATAGCAAAGTTGTCGGAGTTGAAAAGAGAATTCCAAGACCTTTCATTTGATATCTTGTAGCACATAACGTGACTTGCACCCGAAAGTTATGGTCTTTTGAAGTTTACCCGAAACTCATACTTACATAACTTTTCAAAAATTTCATATTTTTATTCTTTCTAATTCCATTTATTTTAAATAGCGGGGTGTTACAATATATCCCATTTGGGAACATTCGTCTTCGAATGAGATTAGTATTAGTATACTATGGGTGTAACATCTAACATTCAACTCAAATATCCAACAAGCAAATCTAACACATTCAGTATATCGATTAAAGAGTAGTACTATGAAATGAATTAGTACCTTGATCTAGAATGTCTCCGGACTCAAAGAAATGTGGGTATATCTTCTACATGTCCTCCTTAGATTCCCATGTATCTTCATCAACCAAGATATTTCTCCTTAAGACAATAATTGATGCAGCCTCCTTGGTATCAATTTGCGAACTTGGCAGTCCAGAGTCTAAACAGTAATATCCTCATAAGACAATTTATCCTTAATACGAATATATTTAGTTTGGGATAATCAGTGATGTATTGCCCATACACTTTTTTCAACATAGAAATGTGAAATACTAGGTGACCTGATGCTCACTCTTGTGGAAGCTCCAACTTATAAGCTACGTTAGCAATCCTCTTGGATATTTTGTAAGGATCAATATAACATGAAATAACCTTCCCCTTCTTACCGGATATCATAACACACTTCATGGATGAAATCTTCAAGTAAGTCCAATCATCATGTCTCTTCTACTAACATATATATTGGATTTTTGGCGACTCTCTTTTGTCTTCAATGTCTCTTAAATAACCTTTAATTTCTCCATAGCTTGGTGAAGTAAGTCTGTTCCTATTAAACAAGATTCACCAACCTCAAACCATTGATTAAGAATTCTGTATGTTCTCCCATTAAAAGAATCATAAGGAGACATTTAATGCTAGAGTTTAGAAATATTATTATAAGCAAACTCAATAAGAGGTAGGTGATCGTGCCAATCATCAATCACACAAACCCTCAACATATAATATGAAGTCTGAATACTGTACTCTACTTTACCATCTGTCTAAGATTGAAAAGAAGTACTCAAGCTCACCTTTGAACCCAACCCATTTTTCAAAGACTTCCAAGATGGGGAAGTAAATTATGCACGCCTATCTAAAAAGATTGAAACTAAAACTCCATGAAGTCAAAATACCTCAAAAATATATAATTTAGCATAATCTTCTGCTGAATGAGTAGTCTTCCGGCAAAGAGTAGGCTTATTTTTTCATTTGATCAACAATCACCCAAATGGAATCATGTTATGTACGAGACCACAATAAACTAGTTATAAAATCTATATTGATCACCTCCTACTTTTGTTCCAGAATCTGTATATACTAAGCCACACCACCAGGACTTTGATGTTCTACCTTAAACTGTTGGCAATTTAAGAATTTATCAACATACTCAGCAATACCTTTCTGTATATTATTCCCCCAATATACTTATCATAAGTCATGATACATCTTTGTGGAACTCGGATGGATATAGTATCTACAGTTTTGAGCTTCCTCCATGATTGTCTCTTGGAAATATCTATGCGTGGTACGCACAACCTACCTTGATACCTCAATACACCATCTCCCCCTTGTTCAAAAGCTATTATTTTTTGCTTATGAACATTTGCCTTTATTTCAAGAAACATAAGATATGGTTCATGTTCCTCTTTCACTTCTGACACTAATGATGATTCAACCCAATAATCACCACTACTCCTCTAGTCGAACTCCTAATCGTGCAATTCTATTCAATTCTTTTGCTAACTCTCTCTTTTGTTCCTCGACATGGGTGGTACTAACCATCAATAAACTTCTTCAAGCATCATCAACCACAATAGCCTTACTTTTGTGATAAAGAATACTGATGTCATAATACTTGAATAACTTTAACCACTTCCTCTATCTGAGATTAAGTTCATTCTAACTAACCACATATTGAAGGCTCTTGTATTCAATGAACACATCTACATTAACATTATAAAAATAGTGATGCCATATTTTCAAAGCGAATACAACAGCAACAAATTCTAGATCATGGTTTGGGTAATTCTTCTCGTGAACTTGAAGTTGTAATGAGGTATAAGCAATGACCATTCTACTTTACACACACAATCAAATTATGGATGCATCACAACAGACAACAAAACCTTGCGTACCTTTTGAAAGGTTAGTACTCAAGCAGTAGTAAACCTAGTTTTTAATTCGTGAAAGATTTTTTCACAAGCTTCAAACTATTGAAAGTTCAATATTTTCTAAGTCAACATAGTCATTAGGGGATGAAATAGATTAGAACCCATCAACTAACCTTCTATAATATCCATTCAATCTAAAAACTCTTAATATCAGTTGGAGATGTGGGTCCAGGCCAATTTGCATTACATGTATTTCTCGAGTATCAACCCAAATTCCATCACTGGAAACAATGTGACCTAAGAATGCATAGACTCAATCAAGAACATACACTTAGAGAATTTAGCATACAAGTCTTTGTCCTTAAGAGTTTGGAGAACTATTCTAAGATGACTACCATGATTCTCCTAATTCCTCGGATATATTAGAAAGTTATCAACAAAAACCATAACTATTATGTCTAAATAAGGCTTAAATACTATGTTCATAAGGTCAATGAACGTTGAAGGTGCATTAGTCAAATCAAATTACATGATCAAACACTGACAATGACCATAACGAGTCCTGAAAACTGTCTTAGGGATATCACTTTTTCTTATTCTCAATTGATAATAGCTAGATCTGAGGTCTACCTTAAAAAAGTGGAACCTTAAAATTCATCGAAGAGGTCATCAATTCTTGGAAAATGATTCTAATTCTTGATAGTAACTTTGTTCAATTGACGGTAATCTATACACATTCTAAGAGAACTATCCTTCTTTCTCACATATAAGGCACGAACTCCCCAAGATGAGACACTTGGTCGAACAAAACCCTTCTCAAAAGTAAATCTTTGAAAGTATCTGTTAACTATTTTAAATATGGTCGTGTATTCTTAAATGGCGAATTAGATACAAGATTAGTATCAAGAAGAATATCTATACTGAAGTATATTCCTCTATCATGAGGATTCCGTAAAGATCGTCTAACAAAATTTCTAAAATAGCTCTAACAACTGGAATTGATTGAATAGGTGGTGTCTTAACACTGGAGATATTATCTCAGACTAAGTGATTGATACACTAATGAACTACTCTTCCACTCTAATATTGGCTTTTAAGAAAACTGGAACTTAACAACTCATGTTCTACAATCGACTGCGACATAACACAAATGAAGTCACTTCATACTTAGAATGACATCAAACTCTGCATGTCTAACTTCTCTAAATTAGACTGGTGTTCTAATGATTGTAGGAAATGGTACAATCATGATAGACTCTCATATAAGAATAGACTCACCAACAGGTGTAACATAAGGAGTCACAAAAGGTAGACTTGCTTATGGATATTGTAAGGCATAAACATCAAAATTAATGACTTTGATTATACTAGTGACAACATCAGCTAATCCTCGTGCTATTCGCACCTAGTAATATTATACGTTTGGGTTGCTAATCCGCCTTAACCTTAAGTAGCCCCTCTAGATGCTTTTTTTTTCTGGTAGAGAAACGGAAGAAGATCAGGTCTATTGCCCCTATTTCCATTACCCTATTTGTTCTTAGGGCACTTTTTCATAAAATGACAGTGTATGTCCCTTTTGTTTCTGTCGGAAAGATGATCGGTTGACATTACCCTTTTACAATTCGTACTTATTTTCTGTTTTATCTCTCTTTTTCCAGAACTCCTCTTTGTCCCTCAACTTGTCCTACTCAACTTGTTACTCGTCGATCATCAACCTTGATAATTCTGTATCTCCTACTATCATAGCTGACTTACCTTCCTGGATGGATAGATGAGACAACTTAGCAGCGAAAAAACTCATCCTGCTCCTAATGTCTTCAACCATCTCAGGAGCATAGTTTGAAAGTTGGGTGAACTCCAGACTGTATTCATGAACACATATAGATTCCTGCTTGAGAATAAGCAATTCATTACCTTTTCTTCTCTTAACTCATGGGGAATAAATGCCCATGAAGACCTCTTCAAACATATTTAAACTCATAAGTAGTGGCACCTTCAACTCTATTATTTATCTATTAATCGACAATATTCTAGTTACACCCTTTAATTAGTATGCAACTATTTTCAAGCTCTTAGCATCGATGTGGATATCTCAAAAACCTTTAAGATCTTCCACAATGTTTTCTTGATCCCATTTGACACTTTACCAAGTGAAGCTTAGATGAATCATCCATAAAAACACACGTATCCTAGAAGTAGCAACTAGTTCATGTCAATTAGCTCTCTGTCCAACTTAATTAGTAACATCTTGACTCAACATCCTGATGAATCTTGGAACTTAACATTGGTGACCTCTCTTTGTGGTTTCACTTAAAGTGCATTAGGTACCACTTGTTCCTCGACATTCCCCCAGCGTTACGACCTCTAAAAGCTCTTTGTTGAGGCATGATCTCAAATACATGCATAAGCCACAAATCAGAAAAACTTCTTAGATATAAACTCTATCACATGAAATGAGTATGAAAGAGGTGACACAATTCTTAAATGTCATAGCCTCCTAATTATAGATGTGGCGCACTTCATACAATTAATAGAACTCTACCAACATGGCTTCCTAAACTTCGTAGTATTCTTTAACTATGTGAATCTGATAAAAGTTTTTCATGCCTCGAGCTATACCCTAGGTTATTGGAACACGATTATCAGTATGTCCCTTTTGTTTCTGTCGGAAAGATGATCGGTTGACATTACCCTTTTACAATTCCGTACTTATTTTCTGTTTTATCTCTCTTTTTCCAGAACTCCTCTTTGTCCCTCAACTTGTCCTACTCAACTTGTTACTCGTCGATCATCAACCTGATATTCTGTATCTCCTACTATCATAGCTGACTTACCTTCCTGGATGGATAGATGAGACAACTTAGCAGCGAAAAAACTCATCCTGCTCCTAATGTCTTCAACCATCTCAGGAGCATAGTTTGAAAGTTGGGTGAACTCCAGACTGTATTCATGAACACATATAGATTCCTGCTTGAGAATAAGCAATTCATATACCTTTTCTTCTCTTAACTCATGGGGAAATAAATGCCCATGAAGACCTCTTCAAACATATTTAAACTCATAAGTAGTGCACCTTCAACTCTATTATTTATCTATTAATCGAACAATATTCTAGTTACACCCTTTAATTAGTATGCAACTATTTTCAAGCTCTTAGCATCGATGTGGATAATCTCAAAAACCTTTTTAAGATCTTCCACAATGTTTTCTTGATCCCATTTGACACTTTACCAAGTGAAGCTTAGATGAATCATCCATAAAAACACACGTATCCTAGAAGTAGCAACTAGTTCATGTCAATTAGCTCTCTGTCCAACTTAATTAGTAACATCTTGACTCAACATCCTGATGAATTCTTGGAACTTAACATTGGTGACCTCTCTTTGTGGTTTCACTTAAAGTGCATTAGGTACCACTTGTTCCTCGACATTCCCCCAGCGTTACGACCTCTAAAAGCTCTTTGTTGAGGCATGATCTCAAATACATGCATAAGCACAAATCAGAAAAACTTCTTAGATATAAACTCTATCACATGAAATGAGTATGAAAGAGGTGACACAATTCTTAAATGTCATAGCCTCCTAATTATAGATGTGGCGCACTTCATACCAATTAATAGAACTCTACCAACATGGCTTCCTAAACTTCGTAGTATTCTTTAACTATGTGATCTGATAAAAGTTTTTCATGCCTCGAGCCTATACCCTAGGTAGTATTGGAACACGATTATCAGTGTTGGCCCAAGTGAACCCTTGGCCTAGCGTAACTCTTAGTAGAAGACTTAGATAAACTTAAACAATATAAAAATATAAACTCATGCAATAAACTTAGAATGTCTTAAGATAAATATTTAACTAGCCAAAATGGCAAATCAAGTCTCAACATCAATATAAACTGGAAAAGACTCATGGACTAAAATTGAATGTAATACTTCGTAAACTAGTATGTCAAACTAGGGTTAAGTGTGTGAGGGTTAGAGCTATGGAAGAGGGAAAGAGACAAGGTGTAACACCCCGTGTTCGTAAAAGTGAAATGAACCAGATATTTGTGGAGTTACTGGTGCCAGACACAGAGGTCAACGTCGGTTAGTCCATGGGTGGGTCACCCTATAAAGGTTGTTGAGGTCAAGGACCGCGACCAAACCTACAGACCGTAGATGAGACCATGGTCCATGATCGGTCTCCTTTGTTCAAAAATCCATAATCCACCTTTCTAACCATGAACCATGGTTCACCAGGATGGACCGTAGGTTAGACCACTGTCCTTTGGCTTGGTCAACTGATTGTGAGTTGGCGGTTAGTTGGTAGTTATTTTTAGGGGCAATTGGGTCTTTTCCTAATTAATTAGTTCCTATAATATTTTATTTTCCACCTTTAGAACTTTTTTATAAGTCTTTTTACCCAAAATTTCATTCTTCTGAATTCACAAAAGAAAATGAACTCTTCTAAAATATTCTCTATCTAAAACTTGAAGAAGGAGAAGAAGATTTCACGTATAGTTTCAAGCTAAGGATAAAAAAATTTCATGGAAGCTTATCATTTGGGCTTTGTTATTAAGGTATGATAGATTTCATCCATAGATACCTTGCATCCATGGAGTCATAATTTATTTACAAAAGAAAGTTAGAAATCCCCCTTTGTTAGGGATTGATGGAAAAGTCATGGGATCCTTTCAAACTTAGTTCGAATGGTTAAATTATATTATTATAAGTATGAATTGATTGTTTCTTATGGTTTTTATGACGTATCCCCAAGAACCCATGAAATCCCCATATTTTTCAATTGTGATATTATAATGTGGGTCTTTGTTGATGAAAGAGGAATTTTATGAATTGATGCATGAAGTGGATGAATCACATGATTTACAATGAAATACATTTATAATTCTTGAATTACAGATGTGATAATTGAAAGTATATTTTAAACCTTAAAATGACAAACTATGAGATTATGCATGTTTTATGAAATATATGTAAAAGCTTTAAGGATGATTTGAAGGTTAAGTGTCAATGATTACAATGATGTTGTTGTATTTATGAAATAGACATTATCATGAACACATAATGAATGTAATGAGAAAGGTTTACTCACATAATGAAGATTCTATGATTGAATGGCATTCTAACCTAACATATAGACATGGACGGTGAAAGGTTTTCTCACGCATGATCAAATGAGCTATCCTAATGAACTAACTTGTATTGTTTTTAAAGAACATACTTCCACGATACATGAATCAATCAAGCCTTAATAAGTATGGGATTTATGATTAGCACTGAGTTGATATTGAAGTGAGATGGAAGTCTTGTACGTCAGTCCCGACTTCCTATGTATGTCTCATAAAATGGAAACCTTCTATGCCAGTTAAGTTGGGGTTTCTAGTAGATATCTTTGTATCCCATAATGTTGTGCCCCTGTAGGTTATTTATCTAGTGGATCCACCTAAGATAACAAACTATGGTTCTACCTTAGGCAAGTAGGACAACCCTTTTTGGTGTGGGTAACACTAGGTGATCATTCTATAACTCACATGGTCTTCGGTAGGTTAAGGATTATATTAAAAAAAGAACATGAATAATTAACTAAAATTACTTCAAGAAGTATTTCACATGAGTGCAACAATTTTAAAGATGATGTTGACTTATGTTTTCATGACTTATGTTTTATAATCTCTTGTATGATGTCTAAACTTGGCATATGCACGCTTTAAATGAAAATTCCCTTTTAGTTTGTTTTAAATATTTTTATGCCTATTTATCATACTTTATGTATTTTTGTACTAACAGATACTTTTGCCTACATTTTTCTCCAAATATACGGTCCGGCTGAAAGGGTTTTCAGTCTAGTGGCTAGAGCTTGGACTTTGGTTTATATTTGAGCTAGGTGAGTACTCATGGTTCAAGGATGGAATTCTCCTTATTGTAGTTTTCATTTCTCATATTTCCTCTTTGGACATGATTTATGGGCTAGGCGCAATTTCATTCATCTAATAATATGGAAGCTCCCATGCCAGTAGAGGTTGGTTTATAAGTAGAAATCTCCTTATCCCTTAATTATGTGTAGGTTGATTATCTAGTGAATCCACTTAAGCTAGAAGTTTATTGTCCTTAACTTGGCAAGTATGGCTACCCTTTTAGGTGTGGGAGACACTAGGGGATCATTTTATAGCCCACAGGGGGCTCTATGTCGGTTAAGGCTAATATCCCCACAAATAATAATGAACTGAGGCTACTTCAAGGCGTATCATTTATGAGTTCAAATCTTCAAAAGAAGAAGTAAGCTTACATTGACCATAATTTATGACTTATGTTTTATAACTCTTTTTACCATGTTTAGCTTGGTTAATTGCATGTCATGAAATGAAATGTCCCTTGTTAGCATGTTTTATTTTATATTCATGGTGATCTTACTTGCTAAATTTGTTTGTACTAATGCATACTCATGCCAACATATTTCCAAAATGTGGGGCCTGATATTTAAGGTGTTGAGTTTCATGGCTAGTGGGTAATTTGATTGATTCATCAGCTTTTGTGAGTCCTCATGCTTCTAGGAAGAAATTTATTCTTTAGTTCCATTTCTTATATTTCTAATTTGAACGTTATGTATGGGATAGACCCAATTTGATTCTATTGTATCAGATGTTATGACGAGACAAGTTTTTAGACTTCAGCTTCGCTTTGTAAAAATTTTTGGACTTGGACTATTGTTTTACCTTCTTTTTCTATTTAATCTGTTATAAGAGCTAACTATCTTGTATGAATTACTTCGAGTTTCTAGACGCCATATGATATTTATGGGGTACTCCTGCCTCATGACTCCACTGAATGGTGGAAGCATATGGATATTTTCCCAACCTCCTATTTTTGTTATGAATCTCCCAGCGACTGATCAAGGAGGGGTTACGAAAATAAGAATTATAGTAGGTGCTCCATCCAACGCAAACAAGGATGTTATTGTGATTAGTTCATAACTGTTTGGTGCTGAAAGCTTATTTAATGTTGATAGAATAAATACAACTAATGCTAGTTATATTATTAGTTCTAAGGATATAATAGATAGAGTTCATTCTTTGTATCCGACATATCGGGATTCTAGATCCCTTGTACACTTTATTGAAGTTAATATAAGTTAATTTGTTTTACCAAAAAAAAATTGAGAATATTTACTATTCAATTTTATTTTATAATTGAATGATAAATAATCACAAAAACTTTTAAATGAGAGGTTTTAGTAAGGAAAATCTTTTCAATTAGATTTTCTTAGTGAAGGTACAATAGAATAATCATTTAGTTGGTGAGGAAAATTTGGAGATGGAGTCAGAAATGGGTGCTAAATATCCTCAGCTTTTCGAGGCTTTGGGTACTCTCTTTGTCTTTATGTTCGAGGAAGAACATAAATTCTAATAGTGGATAATCTAATGAGCCGATCGGTCATTTCTAGAAAGTTTCACAATTATACAATTTCACCTATACCGATTTTAGCAATTTAAATAAGTTTGTGATTTTGAAAGGCTAAGTTGCTTTAAAGTGGGTTTGGATTCTTTTTGAGTTTCAGTTGTCGAAATAATATTTTGTTAATTCTATTAGCTCCAGAATGTGGAATCTACTTTATACGAGTTCTTGATTTTAGTGTGGAGTCTTTATGATGATTTGAGGTCCTAAGTTATGAAATTGTAGAAATTTAGCTATTGGGTTGACTTTGGTCAAAATTTGAGGTTTAGATACTTGGATCAAAATTGTAAGTGTTCCATTAGATTTAAGGGATAATTTAATGCCTATGTGAGGTCTTGGTAGATATTTTTGATATCCCAAGTCTATTTTAGCCGTTTGAGGTGTTGAGTTAGTTTCTTGTGGCTGTCAAAGATGTGGGTCAAGGAGACCTTTGATTCTTGTTACAGTTATTCCATTGAGTCCAGAACATTGACTAGTATTGATTTTCTTGTGTTGTTTGTGCATACGAGGTACTAATGAATCATGAGGGTCCTTTCGATGATTTAATGTTTGGCTTATTTTGTTGGTCTAGGGTTTTGGTGCCTAACCCTTCACATTTGTGGAGCTGGTTATCGTGTCCGTGAAGGAATTTCTTGCGGCCCGCATTGGTAGATACTCGACTTCATTTGCAACGGTCAAGCTATTGAACTCCACATTTGTGAGAGATCTTTAGTGTTGGTAGAAGGACATGGCATTACATCTCGTTGTCAGAAGTTTGGGTACGTATTCTTGAAGGACCCCTGATAGTGTTTTGATCTAAATTCAGGGTTTCTTCTCCATTTGTCCTTTTTGGAACTTTGAGAACTTGGTGGAGTAGATTTCAAGAGGGGTTTTCAAGATTAAAATAGTTAGGTAAAATTTCTTGCCTTTAAATATTATATTACTTATTATTATTTATGGATTGATGTGTTCAAATTAATCTTTTGAAATGAGTGATTTTGTGTTATCTTCAATAACCCATGAACTTAGTAAAATGGTGATTGTGAACTGATTTTGAGTCCTTTTCGAATTGATTTTCACCATTGAGTTCTGAAGGCCACGAATATTATTTTCAAATATTAAATTTCAAATTCAAACATTCTTTTTAAAATTGGGTTTTGAGTTGATTGACTTATTTCCAAGGAAATTGAAATGGATATTGTTGTTTCTTAAAAATAATGTGAATATTTGCTTGTCTATGGATTTTGAGGATTCACAAGTGATTCGGAAGGGAATGACTCAACTGGTGGACTGATTAATTGATTTCATTTAAGGCAATTTATCTCTTCATTGTATTGCTCCACTTGAATAGTATTAATAAAGAAATAAGAGGTAAATGAAAAGGCTTCATGATGATAACAAAAATTTGTGAATAACTTCATTATGGACCTATTTTGATTGATCCGATGAAATGTCTTGATTGTTTAAATATGGAGTTGAATTATATGAATTGTTGTCTCTTCAATTAGTGTGATATTACATCTGCACATTGTTTGAACATTGTGATTAGACATGTGATGATTATTGATGTCGAGGTATTTTTTGGAAAGTGCTTGTGAGGTAGAGGTCATTTCCTGCAAGTGCAATTGATATATAATGGTGATGAAATATGATTTTTGTTATTGATTGATATAAATCAGATGGGAAATGGTTACGGGTAGTGATTTGACATAAATTCAATGAAAAATGGTTCCGACTAGTGCTTTAATACATAGTAAATAAGAAATGGTTTCGACTAAAAATATGACACAAAGCTACTGGGAAATGTTTCTGTTGAGAGTGGTGCGTATGTTTTGATCCATTTTGATTCTAACGAGTTACTTATTTGTTAATTTTGATTCTTGTACTTGACACTCATGATTTATCTACATTATATGCGTTGTTGGTTATATTGTGACTTTCGAACTATTAATATTGAGCCTTGTCAACTATTTATTGTAGAAATATTAGGTTTGAATAATTTATGTGCAGGTTACATTTTAAGGAGATTTGGTTGGGATGAAGACAAGTATTTGATTTCAAGCTAGGTTGTGTTATTGATAAGGTTGCTTGCTTCGTACTGCGTCGTTGATAGTCCCTCCTTGCTTCAGTACTTGTGTAGGTTCCAAGACTAGACTCGTGTGATCTCCTCCTTCTATTTCTTCTTCTTTCGAGGTGCGTCAATGATTTTAAGAGGTTGCTACTTGTCATTGCAGAGGGTCCTCTTCTTACTTTACTGTATATTTTGTTCTACTTAAGAAAAAAAAACCTTGGAAATCGTATTTATCTTTTGAAATTGTGTTTTAACATTAGCGACTTGTACGCTTGACAATCAGGTTTTGGGGTGTTAATAGAAAGAATAAGTTTTCCACTTTTATCCTTTTCTTGATTTATCTTTCCATATTTTTTTTATTTCATTTCATGGAGGCTTACTTTTCTTGGTAGGAATAGGCCAGTGTCTTCACGTCTTATTTTAGGTCATGATACAACTTATATATAATGAGAAGTTCAATGATTTTCTGTCGCGCAAACTACAATTGATTTTCAATCTATTAATAGTCTCAAAATATTAAAGAAAAAAGGGTTTGATAAAAAAACGTGGTTGAATATTCCAAACAAGATTTAAAAAGTATTCCTCCATTTCAACTTTATTTAATTACTGTTTAGTTTAAAATAGGATTTATGTTGGGAGGGGGGGTTCTTTTTTTCTAGTTTTTCATTTGATATGATTAAGACCGCAAAATTGAATACATTTTTGTGCGTTCTGCATATTCTTAGTTTTGTACAAGAAAATTGATAGTCTTATTTATTTTTAAAATTTTCATATCGAAATAAAATTAGACATATTTATATTTATTTAAAATGCTTTAAAAACATGAATATCGTAGTTTAAATGTTAAATTATTCTAAAACCCTAACTTAAAACAAAAAATTTAGAATATTGTTTCTATTTTATTTATTTAATTCTATTGAAAGGAGACATTTTTTCACATTGAAGGAATGTGACTTTTCTGAAGAGTTATGACTTGCCGATGAGTTGTGACTTTCTTGAAGGGTTGTGACTTATCTAAAAGTTCATGATATTTTTATACGGTACAATAAACACATTTCATACTACCCTTTGTTGGTTATAAATACAGTGTTTCCTCTAATTTTTAAATTTTAATTTTTAAGAGTTCTCTATTGTTCTTCTTTTTATTTAAAGCACTCAATTTAAATACTTTTTATGTTATATTATATCAAAAGCAGACACCATTAGCATTGAATGATTGTGATTTCTTAAAGAGTTGCCACTTTTTGGTGAGTTTTGATCTTATTGAAGAAATGTGACTTTTCTAAAGAGATGTAATTTTAATAATAAGGCACAATACCACATGTTCCTAGTACCCTTTGTTGACTATAAATGAAGGGATTTCATCACATTTCTAAACTATGAACTTTTTAATTTTTCAAGTTTTCTCTTCTTTAAAAAAGTCGTTGGATGATTTCAAAGTTCGTTGGAATTTGAACCGTCCACCACTTGAATTTTAAATTACTACAATGATACAACTAAAAAAACTTAATTTATTATATCTTATATATTTAATATCGTTTATTTATTTATATTATATTAAAAACAAAAACTCCAACAAAACAACAATAACTAAGCAATAATCTATATGGGAGGGAGGAAAAGATCCACTTTAGAGTTGTAACTAAGAGCTATTAAGATTGACTTTGTTTTTTTTATATATATACCAATTAATTTAATAATGAGAATTTTTTTAAAAAGAAACACAAAAGAAAGAAACAAAAAGACATATCAAATTGAAGGACATTGAGATGTGTTACATCACCTTATATATATCTGAATTTCATAAAGGCTTAAGTCATCCAAGACCCCTTAAAGTTGTCCTCAAATTTCGCTAAAACATATCAACAAAGATTTGTACCTATTGAATACCTATACCCTTAAAATTGATACCTAATGAACATTTTTTTTTACAATCAGCTAAAAATATGAGATGTGTGTAATACACTCATTGTGACATGTCAATGACATAGAAAATTGATTAATTAAATGATGTCATGTGGTATTTAATTTCAAAAATTTATTTAAAAAGTGATTTTTTAAAAATAAGTATTTAAATTTATTTAACTAACTAAAAGAAATTAAAAAGATTTTTTAAAAAAGAAACTCACCCACCCTTGGAAACCAGTCCTCTTTCACTGGCGGCATTGTGCAACCACCATTAGTAAACTATCACCCTCACCTCTTTATCCTTAGACATTGTGCCTTTTCTCTTTCACCGGCTCAGGTAGTGTGCGATGATTGCACATGCAAAATATTTATTCCCTTTTTGTTCGGATAGTATCAAAAATTTACATCCATTATGCCTTCATTTTCTTTCCACTACTTATCATATATCATAGTTATACGAAAAACAATAATAACATTTACCGTAAAAATTAATTTGTATTATTTTGATAGAAAAGATGGCACTACAAAAAAAAAAACTCAAATTGCCAACAAATTTTACTAACTTAAGTTGGTTAGTATTCTACTAGCAAATTAACAACATATTTCTAACCGAATAATATTTTAAAACATAACAATGAAATTCTAACAGATTACGAACATAAATCTTACTAACTAAGTATTTTAGTTGGCAAATATGTCGGGAAAAAATGGCGCCAAATTTAGCACCTTCTATCAATGGATTACCAACAGAAATATCTCTAACGGACACTTTTTGTTGGTAATGTTACCAATGAAGTATATATCAGTTTGTAAATATGACAAAAATTGTTTATATAAGTTATCAACATATTAGCAATGAATTAGTAACCAAACATTTACCAGCGACAAGATTGTGTTGCTAAATTTACAAATCAAATATAAATGTGTTGGTAAATCAATAATGAAATGTAATTTGTTGGTAAACTTGTCAACTAATGTCAAATTAGTTTAAATTTACCGATGAATAAAGAGTGTAGTTAGTAATTACAACCATCATCAAAATAGTTGGTAATATACCAACCGATTACTAATCCATTGGTAAAATTTATCAACATATTAAATATTAGTAGGTAATATTACATATGAATCTTTAGTTGAACAGTAACTATTACCAACTCCGATAAACTTTATTGGTAGTTTATTATTACTGACTTATATTTTAATAACTGGTAAATTTACCAATTGAAGTTAAATTTTTTGGTGAATCAGCGTCTAGTGTTGAGGCTTTCATATTTAGTTTGTGTCATTAGGCTTTTTAACTTTTAAATATTTACCAAAACTTGACTTTGTTCAATTTTTCGGTAAACATGCTCAGATTAGAATTCTGTCAATGTCATTAGCTTCGAAGGGTCATTTTTTATCTAACGGGAAGGTTGGTTCATGTTTTGAGGTTTTTAATTTTTTTTGTGTCATTAGGTATTTCAAATTTTATGTTTAGGCCAAAACATAACTTTGGTCAATATTTTTGTGAACGTGCTTAGATGAAATTTCGTTAGCGTAATTAACTCCATATGTCATTTTTTATCTAGTAAGATGGTTGGTTTGGGTTTTGAGGCTTTCATTTTTTACTGTGCGCCGTTAGATGTTTAAACATATACATTTTGGAAAAAATTTAACTTAAATCAATATATTTGATAACGCGCCAAGATAAGAATTTTTTCAATGCAGTTAGATGCGAAAAGTCATTTTTGATGTAATAAATAGAGGGTTTGAATTTTGAGGCTTCCGTTTTTAGTTTATGACGTTAGGCATTTTAACTTTTAAGTTTTAGACAAAATTTCATTTTCGTAAATTTTTGGTAATTTTGCTCGATTAAAATTTGTCATCGGAGTTAGCCACATAAGTTCAATTTTGATCACATGGGATGGTTGATTCGGAATTTGAGACTTTTATTTTTAGTTTGTGTCGTTAAGTATTTTAACTTTTGGCTAATAATTTGAATAAGGTAAATTTTTTTTGGGAAAAATGCTCAAATTTCATTTTGTCAGCGCGGTTAGCTATGGAAGGTCATTTTTTCGCTTTATAGGATGGCTAGTTTAGTTTTTTTATATTCAGTTCGTACCGTCAGACGATTTGATTTTTTTGTTTTTACAAAAAATTGATTTTTCTTGGTATTTTTTGTAAAATGTGCTCTAGTGAAAACTTTGTGAACTCGATTAGTTTCGAAAGGTCATTTTTTTATCTAACAAGATGATTGTTTCAGGTTTTGAGGCTTCCATTTTATGCTTTTGTTGTTAGGCGTTTTAACTTTTAAATTTTAGCCAAATATTAGATTTGGTCAATATTTTTTATAAATGTGCTCAAATTAAACTTTTTGATATAGTGATATATGTCATATTCAGATTAATTTAACATGTTACAATAGATTTTTACATTTTTCATTCAAATATGATTTATAAATTGGTTAATATTTTTGGATTTATATTCATTTTCGTAGAAATTTAAATGAAATAAATTAATAAATATTTTAATATTGAATAATCATGCATTTAATATTATTTTGAACGTATTGTCAATAAATTACTAACCTAACATTGAACTATAATGATATATTACCAATAAACTAAAAATAAATTAGTAAATTTATGAGAAAAATAAATAATCATACTAACGTATTTAAAATTTATTACAAAGAAGTGTTGTGGCGTAGTGGTAAGTACTCTTGCATCCTTAATCAAGAGGTCTCAGGTTTGATTCTCGTTGGGTACATAATCATCTTTGTTAGGGAGATTGGCTTTATTTCTCAAGTTGGATTTTTCGGCATGAATCCATATTTAGTTGGGCTACAATGTGGGCATCGAACACCAGATGGAAAACAAAAAAAATTTTAAAATTTATTTTCCCAACACAATTTTTTTGTTACTAAAATTACCAACTAAGTACCAATGTATTAATCGATAAATGAATAAAAAAAATTACTAACTCCTTTTCAATTCGTTAGTAAAGGTACTAACGATATACTAACAAAAATTAGTTGTTAAATTTACCAACGTAAATTTCAGGGCCATATTTTAAAATTTTGTGACAATATCTTTGGATGTTTACCAACTGATGTTTGGTTTGTAAGTTTTACCAACAAACTAAAATAAGTTGGTAATATTTATCGACGAGCTTTTTAGAAATGGTTTTAAAATGGAATGAATCATAAAGAATAGGAGAGAGCCAGCGAGAGATAGAGGTGGAGGGGTGGTACAATTAGATGATGAGAATATTTGACATAGATAGATGGGGAAGAAGGCGTATTGACTGTCTTTTTCTTCTTTTTTTCCCTAATAAAAATTAGTTGTATAAGTTGGAAAATTAAAAAACTGAAAAGGGCCTAAAATACCCTCGAAGTTTTAAAAATGGTACATAATTACCCTTCATCCATCTTTTGGCCTCCAAATATCCTTTACATCCACATTTGGGTACAAATTTACCCCTTCATTAACAGACATAAATTAAAAATAATTAAATAATAATTTTTAATTACGTGGCACTCAACCATTGGTTGTAATTTAATTATTTAAAATAACTTTAAACCTACCCATTTTAACTGAACCCGCCCCACTTGACCAAATAAAATGAAGAAAATTGTGGCGATACAGGATGTATGCTTAAAACAATAACATGAATGTAAATGAACCAATTATCACTGCGCGCTCTTCTTTCCCTCACCATAGTAGCTAAGGTACAATCAAATGAATTTCTTAAGCCCTGTCTGCAAATCTGCTGTAGGCTTATATCCAAGTTCCGTTTGTGCTAAGGTTATATTTAAATGAGTAAACTGAACATCACCGTTCCTTGGCAACTTCATCACAGCTCGTTTAGCTTTCCCATTTAGTAACCTTTCCAAAATTGTAACGACCTGTTTAGTCGTTTTGAGCAGCAGATTTTATTTCTGGAAAACTGGCTGAGACGACGGACCCCACGACGGACCGTCATGGGCACGACGGACCGTCGAGGGTGTCTCGTTTCAAAACACTTAGAAATTCTGAAATTTGGGTACTGAAATCGACTCTTTGAACTTCGTGACGACATGGCAGGACGGACCGTCGTGGGTACGACGGACCGTCACAGACTCTTCAAGGAAATTGAGTCTCTGAACTTTGTGATGGACCTGCACGACGGACCGTCACAGCCATGACGGACCGTCATAGGTTGCGTAATCCCAGGCTGGGTCGGATTTCTTTAAATGTTTTAAGGGACGTTTTTTACTATTCCTACTTTAATTATAAAGTTAGTGGGTTAATGTTAATAAGTCTAATTACTTGGGGGTTAAAAGAGGTAACCTTGAGTTAATTAGTGGGTTATTATTGCCATCTTTTATACTTAATTATATGCAAATTAGGGTAAAAGAAAGAGGTTTGAATGAGAAAAATAGAAAACAAAGAGAGAGAGAGAGGATCGAACGAGAAAGAGGAGAAACGAAGAAGAAGAACAAGCTTTGGGAAATTGCTTGCTTGATCAAAATTCTTCGGTGGAGGTAGGTTATGGTTTTTATGCTATTCGTAGTAAACTCTTAATAGAGAATGATATGTATTGGTAGTATGTAACGCTTCTATATGCTTAATTGTATGCTTGCATGAATGTGATTATATAATTGTGATGAAATAAGCATGATGAAGCTATTGAATCCTAAATCTTGAAAAGAAACCCTAATCTACTTTGTTAATGATGATGCCTTGGTATAAAAGAAGGCTTGATGAACGAAAGTAGTGACATTAGGGGATCGGGTGCCACGTTCTGGTACCAGGATAGAAATAGAGGATCGGGTGCCACGTTCCGGTACCAGGATAGAATGAGGATCGGAGTGTCACGTTCCGACACCATAATAGTATATGGATCGGGTGCCACGTTCCGGTACCAGTATAATATATGAGGATCGGAGTGTCACGTTCCGACACCAGGATAGTATATGGATCGGGTGCCACGTTCCGGTACCAGGATAGTATATGAGGATCGGAGTGTCACGTTCCGACACTAGGATAGTATATGGATCGGGTGCCACGTTCCGGTACCAGGATAGTATATGAGGATCGGAGTGTCACGTTCTGACACCAGGATAGTATATGGAGCGGAGTGTCACGTACCGACACGAGGGGAATAAAGATAATGAATCTTGAAATATGTTAATATACTCAATCGAATGAACCTAATTCCCAAATGAGTATGGTACTGAGGCTTGACGGCGGTACTTATTAATGATTATAGTACTTGTTGTTGCTACATGTTGAGTATTGTAGTTGATTTTATAATATTACTTGATATATACTGTTTTCTATTTTTAGTTGGCGGATGATACCTACTCAGTACTTGTGTTTGTACTGACCCCCTACTTTTATGTTTTCTTCCTTGTTATTTGTGGAGTGCAGCAAACGGACCGTCGTCTTCAACTCAATCGCAATTCTAGCCAGTCTTCGTCACACCGAATCTTCAGGGTGAGCTAATGCTTCTAGCTTGGACTGGATCTTCTTCTCATGTCTTGATGCCTTGAAGTTCCGGCATGGACTAGCGTTTACTTGTTTTAGCTTCTTAGAATACTCTTAGTTTAGTAATTTGATCATAGATGTTCTTGTGGTGATGACTTCCAGATTTTGGGGAATAATAGATGTTGAATTTTAGAAGTTATTGAATTGGTTTTTATTAATGAGTTTAAGTCTTCCGCATTACTTTCTGTTGATATTATATTGAAATGTTAGGGTTTAGATTGGTTGGTTCGCTCATATAGGAGGGTAAGTGTGGGTGCCAGTCGCGGCTCGGTTTTGGATCGTGAAAAAAATGGTAACAAGATCCGAAACAGGCACAGGAGAAGTGTTTCCTAAATTGAACACGCGCAATTGAACAGGACCTTTCTTTTTCCCACCACTTCCCGTGCTCTTCTCAGCCGTGTCCAACGCTCCCAAACAACCCTTTACTATGTCATCAATGTAGGTAAAGTCCCTAGCAACAGTCCCTTGATTAGCTCCCTCAAAAATTGATATAGACTTCCCCTTCAAAATATCCCTCGTGAGAAATAAATACGCCATATTTGGCTTGCCCCATGGTCCATAAACAGTGAAAAATCGCAATCCAGTAAGTGAAAAACCATATATATGATTATTTTAAATTGGGTCTAGTGGGGCAGGTTTAGTTAAAATGGGTTGGTTTTCAATTATTTTAAATAATTAAATTACAACAAATAGTTGAGTGCCATGTAATTAAAAATTATTATTTAATTATTTTTAATTTTGGCCCGTTAATGAAGGGGTAAATTTGGACCCAAAGGTGGATGTGAAGGGTATTTGGGGGCCAATAGATGGATGGAGGGTAATTGTGTACCATTTTCAATACGTCGAGGGTATTTTAGGCTCTTTTCTGATTAAAAATAAGAAAAAAAATTGTACAACTATTTAACGCGCGTAAAGAGGGTGGAACAAACTTTTTTGTCATGTCAACATTTTGTATTTAACTGGAATGATTGTTGAACAAATAACATGTTCATTAGGTACAAGTCTTAATGGAGATGTATGACTTTGAGTGGTTGTTGATGACATAATCCTATTATAATATGTACTTTCAAATAAAAATTTGACAACTTTCACTTGTAACTATTAAGAATGTTTAGATCCACTATTCATAGGAACTTATACTTGATTATTCTATTCATAATTTTTTGCTTATATTTTTCATTCAATAATGTTGCATTATTTTTAAAATAGTGACTACATGGTTAGATATTCATACTCATGTCTCAAAACTAGTATACTTTAAAAGCATGAACTCATATATTTAAAAGTTAAACTAGTATAATACCTGGACCATGCACAAATAATTTTAAAAAGAACTCATGCAATCAGTGTAGTATTATAATTTAATTTTTCAGTACAGTGTTACTCGGTTTATTGTCTTTGTTTTCTTGGTTTAATGAGGAGGTCGAGAATGTCACTACTGGAAGTTAATGATTAAAAATTATAAATAAGGAAAGAATTTTGATTAATACTAGAATTGTTAATGTGAATTGCTCCATCCGATTTGGGCATTTTATACAGGCTATCAAATTTAACGGATCAGGTAAGATTGGTTGAAACGGTTAGCCCAACACACAAGTACGAGGGCCGCAGGGTGAGTTGGGCCAACTTTTTTTTTTTTAAAAAAGGATATTTTTTAAGTATAGCTTACATAAATCACGTAGTGTAAGACCTAAAATTACATTTTATTCTTACATTCTTATGTTACAAAAAACTCATAAATATCAGTCATTCAGATACATAAGTTTCATCCGAATACATTAATTGTGATTCATTATAAAACTTGTTTGTTGCGCTTATTATGGAATTTTAACATAAAATTAATTTTTTACCCATAAATCACGTAGATCTTGTTGATATTAACCTATTCCAATTTGTAACAGCTTCACAAAATTCATAAATCAGATTTTTATCTTCTTCATCAATTAAAAATCGCAAAAGTTCCACAAGAGGAGTTGCCCTTCTTTGTGTTGTTTCTCAACAACCTGCCAATGTTAGCATCAATGGAATGAATGCTGATTTGCAATTGTAAAAAGAGGTACTCCCTGATACTCTTATTTTATGCATTTCTTTGCTCTTTCTTCTCTCAAGAATCCAAAAAGTGACATGCACTTGTTCTTTTGTATTATGGAAACATGCGGGGAGTCCATGATGAATGTTGCTCTACCAGATGACTTGAGTCATGGAGTACTGATAGTAGGATATAATTTCGAAGGAGATGGTGATATTGGATAATCAAGAACTCATTGGGTACATCATGGGCAGTGGAGGGGTATGGATATATAAGAAGAAAAAAGTGATTTTGCATATGTTCAACCACCTCCTCCATTATTCCCTCTCCCTCTCCACCATTCCTTCTCCCTCTCCACCATTGGTAATAATTGTATTAATGCATTATTGTATAGTATTTTTCTGTCATTTTAATGTGAATAGGTATGTTATGATACATTAGTGGTAAATGTTGCGTGTGTGTTGTAATTTTGTATCTTTAGATTATCTGTGGTCATTAAAAATTGAGAGAAGTTGGATACGTTTTGAGCCTATGCATCACATATTTATATATAGCATTGGGTTATTATTGTGTATATTATATTGTACATAAAAGTTTAAACAATCAATATATGTAAATTACTTATATATATATATATATATATATATCTATATATATATATATATATAATATATATATATATATATATATATATATATATATATATCTATATATATATATATCAATCTTGGATTTTTGTGAATGGTTGTATAATTGGTAATTATAATGTACCTAGTACATGCTATAAGATGGTTAGAAAATTGTCTCGATATGTTTTAATTTGTTGTTAGATAAGTGTTGCGTTAAAAATTTAAAAAAAAAATGTATGTCATATAATGTATCACTGAATTTTTAAATGTTTGCGGAATCTTCCATGTTTTTTGAGTTGTTATGTATCCAGATTATTATTGGGTGATATATGCATATAGATCGCATCCTAAATTTGATTAGACTGAACAAATATTAAAGAATGCAGATACATTACACACAACTTATTTGTTAAAGTATACATAACATTTTAAATTAAATAAGATTGATGGTATATTAAAAAACTTGATATCGTAGGTAGTGTTTATGTATCAACTATATTAATATTGAACATAATAAAACTAATTGAAGCTTCAAGAATATTAGAATTATGTATCAACACCTTAAATATGAATAATACATTGTATAAAATAAGGATTAACGGAGAATGGGTTACATTAGAGAAATAAAGACTGCCTGTTAAGTGTTTATTCGTAACAAAACATTATTGCATGATAAATTTTAAGTATCCTATACTTTTAGTGTTAGTTTCTATTAAAATACCTTTGCCATTGAATTATATTTAACAATAATTTGTATAAATGTATCATGAGCATTAATGTGTATCATATTCGTGGGATACACAATAGTCATTAATACTTATCAATGATTATTATTGGGTAATCCAAATATACAACAAAACAAAATTGAATTATTATCATCTATATCCCTTTAAAATAAAATAATATTCATGATACATTATAGAATTTGATATAGTGTATATGATACATTAGGCATTACTTATGTATCAAGTACATAAGTATTGCACATGAAAACCACTAGTTAAGTATTCAATGTAATCAACACAATAAATATACACCTGATACATCACATAAAACATAAATTTATCGTAGCATTGTTGTATTCAAAATTTCATACCACTCTAATTTAAGAAAAAAAATAAACAAGATACATTGAGAATTAACAACTTTGATAAAATTGGGCATGAAGATGCATCATTTTTTTATTTTGCCTTCTCCAAAAATGTTAACATATATCTTATCAAGAAAGACTACCAATATCCCCAATTCCTTGTTGTCCTTCTGTATTTTGATCCATTTTGGGTTTTATTTTCATAAGGCTAGACCATGTCAGCAACGTCTACAATATTAGTGTATTGTATCAACGTGTCAAGTATGGCTATCATATTATGCACACACGTTATAATCTGTTTACCGCCATGTGCTCACTGAGAATTAGATTAACATCAGCAAAAAGATGATGAAAGAAAAGGATGAACAACGAGAATCAAGGAAGATGAGAACTACATATTGAATAAGTTTAAATTGATTTGAGTTGAGAGAATGATTTTGAATTTAAAATTCTAAGGAAGGAATTAACTGATATGATTTTTGGAGTGAAGATAGGGACAGATTAATGGAGTTAATAAAGAAAGAGGAACTTTGGTTTTGGGAGTGTGAAATTATCCATCTGGAGGTTTGAGTTTTGGCAGTAAAATAAAAAATTTTGGTTATATTTTAAAATGATAGAGAATAATAGAAATCATGTTAATTAAATATGTATAGAAAATAAGGAATTTTTGTAATATTTTGGAATGGTAGAAAATTATAGAAACTATGGTAATTAAAGATGTATATATCGACAATTTTTTTCAATTTTAAACTAAATTTTAATTTTGAAAAATTATCATAAATACTGAGAAGATAATATTACATGGTGTTAGTTTTACTACATGTTAGTCAAACTAACCAATAAAATTATTTTTATAGTATTTATCAAGTCTGATTTCAAGTAAAAGAATAAATAGTTAAATAGAAAAATTAACCTAATTATTTTCTAATGATCATAATAATATTTATAAACATAATTTTCATTAATACATAAAACTTTAGACCGATTTTGAGATTGGATCCTTGTTATTTTTAATACTTTATCTTATTTTAATTTCTAAATAATTTTAATAAAGAATATACACATATTCTATCCATATTTCTCAAGCCGCACAAGTAGGCAGATATATTCAAACCGGGATAATAAATCTTTTTTCTTAATGAGCTCTTAAAATGTTAGCCCAGCCCTTTCAACTCATGGGTTAAGCTAGGCCGGCCTAACAGGTCTAGCCTATATTAACTACTCTAGTTCATATTGTTGAGTGGTTATACTTCACTGTGTAAACGTTGATTCAAGGGTAGACCCACACTATATGGAGGTGTTCCATGGGCACCCGCTAACTTTTGAAAACTCATATGCATATATGTATATCTGTTTTGAAAAACTAGTAGAAAATTAGGATATACTAAACAGTGCACCCATAAAAAACATAGAAGTGCCCTTGTGGTGATGGTAGAAGCAAGACATACAACCCTCTATACCAAGGTTCAAATCCAACTAAAGTCTGTTTTTATTTTTTTTAATGCCAAGTTTCGCTTATATCTCATATTTGAGCTATTTTTATATTGGTGCACTCAAAATATTCATATCGTGGCTTCTCCATTGCATTGATTATAGTCATTGGCTCATTATATATAGTGTTTTTGCAATAACAATATTTATCTACATGATTGATACTCATTAGTTTTTCAAAAGAAGGATTGTTGTATTTCTCTTTATAATTAAGAATGAAAAAGTCTTTTTCTACTTTGAAAGAATTTTGTATTCTATAGGAATGTACATTAATAAGTATTATAAATAACTAATGTTTATGTGAAGAATTAAATTTGGATAATATGATATTGGTTAAAGAAGAAGGTATGTTTATATTCTTCTTTTTAGAAATTGAATCAAAATTAGGAAAAGATAAATTACAACAAATGCTAATGTACTATTGTTAATCCATGAATGACTCCAAAAGTACCAATTTTGTTAAATTACAACTACTACTTTTAATTAGTTGAATCCACCTCTCTTTCGTTTCTCTATTTTTGTTGGTTAAAAACAGAGTAATAATATATATATATATATATATATATATATATATACCATTTCATTGCTACCATCAAGTGGCAAGATATGATACCTACAATTGGTATTCTGAGGAAGGGGCAAACTATTACTAGTACTATAACATGAGTTGCCCGCAAAAGTTTGAGGAATGGACATACTACAGTTAGTACTATTACATGAGTAAAATATAAAACATTCTTAATTAGTCTAATAAATGGAGTTCCGGCTTTGTCTGCTTCTAGTTTCTTGATATATATATATAATATATATATATTAATATATATATATATATATATATATTATATATATATATATATATATACCATTTCATTGCTACCATCAAGTGGCAAGATATGATACCTACAATTGGTATTCTGAGGAAGGGGCAAACTATTACTAGTACTATAACATGAGTTGCCCGCAAAAGTTTGAGGAATGGACATACTACAGTTAGTACTATTACATGAGTAAAATATAAAACATTCTTAATTAGTCTAATAAATGGAGTTCCGGCTTTGTCTGCTTCTAGTTTCTTGCATACAAAGACTGGGGGAACTTTCATGCACAAACAATAGATGATTTGGTCCATTTTAGTGCCTTCCTTTGCTAGAGAGTCTACCACTTGGTTTGTTTCTGTAAACTCGTGGTGTATTGGGGGGGGGGGGGGTTCCGCAGACGTTGAAGTAGATCCCTGCAATCAGACGAAATATTTTCATCAGTAGGGTGTTCCCTATGAATGAGGGTTATAATTTCGTTGAAATCGACATTAACTTCTTATGGTAGTAATCCTCTTTCTAGTGCTATACAAAGTCCCTGTAGAGAGATATCAATTTGGCTTTCATGTTATTTGCCATATACAAGTTATCCATATATCCCACAACCCATTCACCCTTTCTATTTCTGATGACTCCGCTTGTTCCCCTTTGACTCGTGCTTCCCATGGATGATCCATCACTATTGAGCTTATAACCCTTGCTGGGTGCTGTCAGTTTAAGACAGATGATGATATTCTTTTCATCTGTGTGTATTGTCTGTAATGTTAGGATCGAAAATAAGCAGGTGCAAATGCGGAAGCTAGCAAAGCAAACCTCGAAAGACCACGAGTAACAAGACAACGAGAAATATACCAAAAGACACAAAGATTTAACATGGTTGGGTCAATCGACCTACGTCCACAAAGCAGATGAGCAATCCACTATAAATATGAGAGTACAAAAGACAAAGAGAAACAACCTCAACAAATTCACTCAGAATACATGGGAGGTTCACACAAGAGATAACGTATCAAGCTTGTGACCCATAAATTCCTCCTCTAACAAAAACTCTCAAAGCCCTTAAGACTACATTGTGAATGCTAATTAAGTTAGAAGGAACATGCCTCTATTTATAGAGTCTTAACCCTTTTCTTATTAGAAAAATGATTAGTCAATCCAAAACCTTTTCCTAAAAGGAAAACATATTTATGGTAAGAAATCAGGGCAAATAAAACCCAACAAATCTCCACCTTGGCCTGAATTTCTAACAAAATAAATTTGTCTACCTTCTTTACTTAATCTTTAACAACTTGCTTCTCCTCTACATAATCACCTTTGCAAAATTTATGTCTCAACACAGAGAACCTATCTGAAATAATTTCTCCAACAAAATCTTCATTACTGTCAAAATGGTTGTGGCTAGAAGTACACCCGCCAAGATGAACACCTCCTTCTAACCTGGTTCAATCATCGATTATCGAACCACTAAACCTGATTCCGTCATTGAATATGGCTCTAATACCACTTTCTAAGACCGAAAATAAGCAGGTGTAAATGTGGAAGCTAGCAAAGCAAACCTCGAAAGACCACGAGTAAGAAGACAACGAGAAATATACCAAAAGACACAAAGATTTAACGTGGTTCGGTCAATCGACCTATGTCCACAAAGGAGATGAGCAATCCACTATAAATATGAGAGTACAAAATATACAGAGAAACAAGCTCAACCAATTCACTCAAAATACATGGGAGGTTCACACAAGTGATAACGTATCAAGCTTGTGACCCATCAATTCTCCCTCTAACAAAAACTCTCAAAGCCCTGAAGACTACATTGTGAATGCTGATTAAGTTAGAAGGAACATGCCTCTATTTATAAAGTCCTAAACCTTTTCCTACCAGAAAAAGGATTAGTCAATCCAAAACCTTTTCCTAAAAGTAAAACCTATTCATGGTAAGAAATCAGGGCAAATAAAACCCAACATATCTCCCCCTTGGCCTGAATTTCTGACAAAATAAATTTTTCCACCTTCTTTACTTAATCTTCAAGAACTTGCTTCTCCTCTCCATAATCTCCTTTGCAAAATTTATGTCTCAACACAGATAACCTCTCTGAAACAATTTCTCCAAAAAAATCTTCATTACTGTCAAAATGGTTGTGGCTAGAAGTACACCCGCCAAGATGAACACCTCCTTCTAACCTGGTTCAATCATCGATTATCGAACCACTAAACCTGACTCCGTCATTGAATCTGGCTCTGATACCACTTGTTAGGATCGAAAATAAGCAGGTGTAAATGCGGAAGCTAACAAAGCAAACCTCGAAAGACCAAAGAGTAAGAAGACAACGAGAAATATACCAAAAGACAAAAAGATTTAACGTGGTTCGGTCAATCGACCTACGTCCACAAAGGAGATGAAAAATCCACTGTAAATATGAGAGTACAAAATAAAGAGAGAAACAACCTCAACCAATTCACTCAGAATACATGGAAGGTTCACACAAGTGATAACATATCAAGCTTGTGACCCATAAATTTTCCCTCTAACCAAAACACTCAAAGCCCTTAGGACTACATTGTGAATGCTGATTAAGTTAAAAGGAACATGCCTCTATTTATAGAGTCCTAAACCTTTTCCTACCATAAAAAGGATTAGTCAATCCAAAACCTTTTCCTAAAAGGAAAACCTATTTATGGTATGAAATCAGGGCAAATAAAACCCAACATGTAAGAGTGTAACATTCAACAATATGGTATATGGCCTTCTTTCACAAAATATTTTTTTATCTCATTGTTATGGTAGTTTTTATTTCTTGTTAACCATATGTTCCATATATAAAAGGGATAAACTTCCTTCCATGTTATATGACTTTTTATGTTAATAATGAGGTATTTTATTAGTGTTAGCCAGTTTAAACCTTGGTTATTTTTGAATTGGTTAATGTTGTAAATAATCCCCCAGTTCCCTCCACAACTCCCTTACATTCGAGCATTCTACGAAGATGTGTTCAATTGTTTCCGGATTTTTGCATAGATTGCATAGGTTGCTGACATCCATCCGTATATATTGGATATAACATTTAGTTGTCAGTATGTAGTGGTGGAACAACCAAAGGAAGAACTTAATCCTATTTGGGCATTTCAGTGCCCATATCCAACAAGGAGTGTTAAGGTTTTGTTGGTCTTCATGTTCATTCTCCATTAGGAACCTATAAGAAGAGGATGCAGTCAAAGTTCCTTTTGTGCTAGGTTTCCTAACAGTCGTGTCCCATTTATTTGATGCAGGGTTTAAGTATGTACATTGTATTAGTGACAATATTTGATTTGGTAGCTCGATGTATATTAGTGTCTAGGTACCTCCTCCTAACGTATTGTATACGTATCCTAGACAAATTTTGTATTCTTCTTTCATAAGTGGTCCATGTATTGGTTCCCTCTTAGATATTCCATTTGGTAACCATTTGTCGAACAAGAATGATGTTGCCTTACCATTTCCTAAGACTATCTCCATGGCTTTATTGCATATATCCCATCCTATCATTATATTCTTCTAGGTCATGCTATGGGAGGGCCTGGCATGACTTACGTAATTTAGTGCATCTCTTTTCATTCCTAGCCCCATTTTAGCTTTTATTGATGTAATGATATCCCATTTCACCATATGGAGCTTCTTTTTTCACTAGTCGTACCCCGGATAAACTCACGTTAGGTTTGGTCTATCTTTTTATGATGTTACTTGGTAGTTTAGTAGTTTACATTATGTGGGTTGGTATATTGTTTAGGCAAGCTTTTGCTAGAGTTGTTCTGCCCGCCATGTTGAGAAATTTTTTTTTCCATTTGCATGTTATTTATTATAAATTAGTACTCATGATTCTTAGTAATATTATGTGTTATTGGGAACTTCAAGTATTTCTTGAATATATTCCCGTTCTTAATTTGTAATGTTTTGGCAATCCCTTTGTTTAGATCATTTGGAGTGTTTTTTGAAAAGATAAGTTAAGATGTTTTTTTTTGTATTTATCGTGTGGCCATAGGAGTCAGAGAAGGTGTCCAATACGCTTTTGATGGTTTCACAGTTTTCCTTGTCTAGTTTGCTCATTAGAACCAGATCATCGGCAAAAAAGAGATGTGATATGTTAGGTCCATTGGTAGAAGTTTTTATAGGCGTCCAATGTTTTAGCTTGACCTCCTTCTCGATTTTTCTCGATAGGACCTCCAAGCATAGAATGAACAGATAGGATGAAAAAGGGTACTCCCTGTCTTATTCCTCTAGATGGTTAGAAATATTCTGTTTTGGAGCCATTTACGAGAATAGATAGTTTGCTTGTGGAGATACATGATATTATTATGTTTACTGTATTTATTGTGAATTAAAGTAGTATAAGGTTTCCCTGATGAATGACCATTCCATTTCGTCATACGCTTTCTCAATGTCTACTTCTAGAATGAGATTTGCTTTTTTACCTTCCTGTAATGACCTGTTTAGTCGTTTTGAGCAGCAAATTTTAATTCTGGAAAAACTGGCTGAGACGACGGACCCCACGACGGACCGTCATGGGCACGACGGATCGTCGAGGGGGTCTTGTTCCAAAACACGTAGAATTCTGAAATTTGGGTACTGAAATCGACTCTCTGAACTTCGTGACGACATGGCAGGACGGACCATCGTGGGCACGACGGACCGTCACAGACTCTTCAAGGAAATTGAGTCTCTGAACTCTGTGATGGAAGCAGCAGGACGGACCGTCGTAGGCACGACGGGCTGTCACAGGCTGCGTAATCCCAGGCTGGGTCGGATTTCTGTTAAGTCAAGTTATTTATGGGGTGTTTTGGACTATTTCTACTATAATTATAAATTTAGTGGGGTAATGTTAATAGTTTAATTACTTGGGGGTTAAAACGGATAACCTTGAGTTAATTAGTGGGTTAATTCCTCATCTTTTATACTTAATATATGCTAATTAGGGTAAAAGAAAGATGGTTTGAATAAGAATAATAGAAAGAACAAGAGAGGGAGAAAACGAACGAACAAGGGAGAGAAGAAGAACAAGCTTTGGGGAATTTGCTTGCTTGATCACGAATCTTCGGTGGAGGTAGGTTATAGTTTTTATGCTATTCGTAGTAAACTCTTAATAGCGAATGATATGTATTGGTAGTATTGTAAACCCTGCTATATGCTTAATTGTATGCTTACATGAATGAGATTATATAATTGTGATAAAATAAGCATGATGAAGCTATTGAATCATAAATCTTGAAAAACCCTAATCTCTTTGAGATTGATGATGCCTTGGTATAAGAGAAGGCTTGATGAACTAAAGAATGGAGATTGATGATGCCTTGGTATAAAATAAGGATTGATGAATTAAGAGAATGAAATAAGGGGATCGGGTGTCACGAACCGACACGTAGAATTAGGGGATCGGGTGTCACGAACCGAGACGTAGAATTAGGGGATCGAGTGTCACGAACCGACGTGTAGAATTAAGGGATTGGAGTGTCATGTTCCGACACCAAGATAATAAAGATAATGAATCTTGAAAGATGTTAATATACTCAATCTAATGAACCTATTCCCAAAAGAGTATGGTATTGAGGCTTGAGTCCTCATGTGTGAACTTGGCGGTACTTATTAATGATTATTGGTACTTGTTGTTGCTACATGTGAGCATTGTATGTTGATTTTGATATTATGATATTATATGATATATACTGTTTTCTATTTTGAGTTGGCCGATGATACCTACTCAGTACTTGTGTTTTTGTACTTACCCCTACTTGTATGTTTCTTTCTTTGTTATATGTGGAGTGCAGCAAACATACGTCGTCTTCAACTCAAACCGCAACTCTAGCCAGTCTTCATTACTCCGGATTTCAGGGTGAGCTAATGCTTCTAGCTTGGACTGGATCTTCCTCTTCATGTCTTGATGCCTTGAAGTTCCGGCATGGACTAGCTTTTTAGGTATTTTAGTTTCTTAGATACTCTTAGATTAGTAATTTGAGGATAGATGTTCTTGTGATGATGACTTCCAGATTTTGGGGAATAATGGTTGTTGAATTTTTGAAGTTATTGAATTGATTTTTATTAATGAGTTAAGTCTTCCGCATTACTCTCTGTTGATATTATATTGAAATGTTGGGGTTTAGATTGGTTGGTTCACTCACATAGTAGGATAAGTGTGGGTGCCACTCGCGGCTCGGATTTGGGTCGTGACACTTCCATTTTCTTGAATTAGGTTATTATTTCTTTGATTATTATAGCATTATCCGATGCTTGCATGTTTTTAAAAATGCTAACTTGATTGGGGTCGATTAGATTATCCATTATTAGTCTAAGTCGTTGAGCTATTATTGTCACGACCCAAAACTGAGCCGCGACTGGCAACCCACTTCACCCTCCTATGTGAGCGAACCAACTAATCTAACCCTTAACATTCAATGTATATCAAAGAAAATAATGCGGAAGACTTAACTCATTAATAAAAACAATTCAAAACTATTATTATTATCCCCAAAATCTGGAAGTCATCATCACAAGAACATCCATCCTCAAATTACTAAACTAAAACGACTAAAGAAGCTAAAAACAAATAAAAGCTAGTCCATGCCGGAAGTTCAAGGCATCAAGACTTGAAGAAGAAGACCCAGTCCAAGCTAGACGCATTAGCTCACCCTGAATTTCCGAAGGTAGTGAAGACTGGCTAGATCTATGTTGAGTTGAAGTTGACGGAACGTTTGCTGCATTCCACAAATAACAAAGAAGAAAACATAAAAGTAGGGGGTCAGTACAACCACAAGTACTGAGTAGATATCATCGGCCAACTCAAAATAGAAGATAATATATATCAAGTAATATTATAAATCAACTATAAACTCAACATGTAGCAACAACAAGTACTATAATCATCAACAAGTACCATCAAGTTCATCCATGAGGGCTCAAGCCTCAATACCATACTCATTTGGGAATAAGTTTATTAGATTGAGTATATTTATCATCTTTCAAGATTCATTATCTTTCTTCCTCTTGTGTCGGTACGTAACACTCTGATCCCCTACCACTATGTTTCGGTACGTGACACTCCGATCCCCTAATTCTACGTGTCGGTTCGTGACACCCGATCCCCTATATGTGTCGGTACGTGACACTCCGATCCCCTATATGTGTCGGAACGTGACACTCCGATCCCCTATATGTGTTGGAACGTGACACTCGGATCCCCTATATGTGTCGGAACGTGACACTCGATCCCCTACATGTGTCGGTACTTGACACTCCGATCCCCTAATTCTACGTGTCGGTTCGTGACACCCGTCCCACTAATACTATGTGTCGGAATGGGACACTCCGATCCATTAATACTATGTGTCGGAACGTGACACTCCGATCCACTATATATGTGTCGGAACGTGACACTCCGATCCACTATCCTCATTCTATCCGTTCATCAAGCCTTCTCTATACCAAGGCATCACCAATCCCATTACTTTAATTCATCAAGCCTTCTTTTATACCAAGGCATCATCATTAATAACGTAGATTAAAGTTCTTTCAGATTTGGGATTCAATGGTTTTCATCATGCTTGATTTATCAAAATCACATAATCATATTCATGCAAGCATACAATTAAGCATATAGACAGTTTACAATACTGCCAATACATATCATTCGCTATTAAGAGTCTACTACGAATAGCATGAAAACCATAACCTACCTCCACCGAAGACTAGTGATCAAGCAAGAATTTTCCCCCAAAGCTTTCTTCTTCTCGTTCAATCTCCCTCAATTCGTTTCTCTTTTCTCTCTTTGTTCTTTCTCTTTTTCTTATTCAAACCCTCTTTCTTTACCCTAATTAACATATAATTAAGTGTAAAAGATGGCAATAATACCCCACTAATTATCCCAAAGTTACCTCTTTTATCCCTCAAGAATTTGAGTTATGAATATAAACCCACGAAATCTATAATTAAGGAAAGAATAGTCCAAAACGTCCCTTAAAACGTATGAAGAAATCCGATTCTGCCTGGGATTTGCGCAACCTGTGACGGGCCGTCGTGCCTGCGACGGTCCGTCACGCAGGTCGTCGTAAGGGGCCAGAACCCCAATTTTCCACCAACGGTCTGTGACGGTCCGTCACACTTGTGACGGTCCGTCCTGCAAGTCCGTTACGAAGATCAGAGAGTCAATTTTCAGTACCCAAATTCAGAATTTCTAAGTATATTGAAACGAGACCCTGCGACGGTCCGTCGTGCCTGTGACGGTCCGTCGTGGGGTCCGTTGCCTCAGCCAATTTTCCAGAAATAAAATCTGCTGCTCAAAACGACTAAACAGGTCGTTACAATAGATACCAATTTACCCATCGTTCCTCCTCGAACGATCAAAAGAAGAAAAGCAAGGGCGAAAAGAAGTACCTGAATCTGTAAACAGTTGTGGGTATTTTTCTTGCATATCTGCCTCCTTCTCCCAAGTAGCCTCTTCAACCGGTCGATTCTTCCATTGAACTTTGATGGATGCAATTTCTCTCGACCTCAACTTGCGAACTTCTCTATCTAATATAGCAACCGGTTCCTCCTCATAAGTCAAATTCTCATCAAGCAAAACTGAATCCCAACGGATAATGTAGTTTCCATCTCCATGGTATCTTTTCAACATGGACACATGAAATACCGGATGCACTCCGGACAGCCCTGGGGGCAAGGCTAATTCATAAGCCACCTCCCTTATTCGCTTTAGTACCTCAAATTGTCCAATATACCTTGGACTTAACTTACCTCTTTTGCCAAACCGGATCACCCCTTTCATGGGTGAAATCTTCAACAAGACTTGTTCACCTTCCATGAACTCTAAGTCTCTAACCTTTCGGTCTGCATACTCCTTTTGTCTACTTTGCGCCGCTAGAAGCTTTTCTTGAATAGATTTCACTTTCTCTATCGAATCCCTCAAAAGGTCAGTACCCCAAGGTCTAACCTCAAATGCATCAAACCAACCAATGGAGATCTACACCTCCTCCATACAATGCTTCAAATAGGGCCATATCAATACTGGAGTGATAGCTATTATTGTATGAAAACTCTGCCAAAGGTAAGAAGCTATCCCAATGGCCACCAAACTCTATCACACATGCACGAAGCATATCCTCTAACACTTGAATCGTTCGCTGAGACTGACCATCGGTTTGAGGGTGAAATGCAGTGCTAAGGTCCAACCTAGTACCCAATTCAGCATGCAATGTTTTCCAAAACTTAGAAGTATACTGCATACCTCTATCTGATATGATGGATAGTGGAACCCCATGCAATCGAACGATTTCTGAGATGTAGATTTTTGCTAACTTCTCTGCATTGTAAGTCACCTTGACCGGAATGAAATGAGCAGACTTAGTTAACCTATCAACAATCACCCAAATGGAGTCATACTTACCCATTGTCTTTGGAAGACCAACCACAAAGTCCATGCGATTCTCTCCCACTTCCATTCAGGAATGGGCATTCTCTGAAGCGTTCCTCCGGGCCTCTGGTGTTCATACTTTACTTGTTGACAGTTTGAACATTTGGCAATAAAGTCAACAATATCACGCTTCATTCTACTCCACCAAAAGTGTTGCTTTAGGTCATGATACATCTTGGTTGCACCCGGATGTATAGAATACCTTGTACTATGAGCCTCTGTCAGAATAGTGTTGATCAGATTATCGACGCAGGGTACACATACCCTTCCCTTAATCCACAAAACACCTTCCTCATCAATTGTTGCTTCTTTAGCCTCTCCTTGCAACACTTTATCTCGAATCCGGATCAATTTCTCATCATCAAACTGCTTCCCCTTAATCTTGTCAAGGAAGGAGGATCTTGCCTCCACACAAGCTAACAATCCTCCCTTCTCATTTACTTCTAACCTCATGAGGTCATTAGCCAAAATCTACACTTCTCTAGCCAATGGGCGTCTAGAAGCTTTCAAGTGAGCTAGACTTCCCATGCTTCCCGCCTTTCTACTCAAAGCATCTGCCACAACGTTCGCCTTCCCCGGATGATACAAGATAGTGATATCGTAGTCCTTCAGTAGTTCCATCCTTTTTTTTTGTCTCAAGTTCAAATCTTTCTGAGTAAAGACATACTGTAAACTACGATGATCCGTATAGACTTCACACTTAACCCCATATAAATAGTTCCTCCATTGCTTTAGTGCAAACACTACCGCGGCCAATTCCAAGTCATGAGTTGGATAGCTACGTCATGCACTTTTAATTGTCTTGAAGCATAAGCAATCACATTCTTTTCTTGCATTAGCACTGCACCCAAACCCGTATAGGATGCATCACAATAGACAATGAAATTCTTACCTTCCACTGGCAAGGTAAGGATAGGCGCGGTAGTCAACAAAGTCTTGAGTTTCTGAAAGCTTTCCTCACACTCATCCGACCATACAAATGGAACATTCTGCTTAGTCAAGTTCGTTTATTTGGAAGCAATAGAAGAGAATCCTTTGACAAATCGGCGGTAGTAGCTAGCTAACCCAACAAAACTCCGTATTTCTGACACATTAGTGGGTCTTACCCAATTCCTCGCTGTCTCAATCTTAGAAGGATCTACCATCACTCCATCCTTAGAAACTACATGCCCCAAGAAGGACACTGCATCTAGCCAAAACTCACACTTAGAGAACTTGGCATAAAGCTTTTTCTCCCTCAACATTTCCAATACAATTCTCAAATGCTCCTCATGTTCCTTCTTACTTTTAGAGTATATCAGTATATCATCAATAAATACGATCACAAAGAGATCCAAATATGGCTTAAAAATCCCATTCATCAAGCTCATGAAAGCAGCGGGGGCATTTGTAAGACCAAAAGACATCACTACGAATTCATAATGCCCATACCTAGTCCGGAAAGCAGTGTTCGGCACATCCGCTGCCCGTATTTTCAATTGATGATAACCGGATCTCAAGTCGATCTTCGAGAAGACACAAGCACCTTGTAATTGATCGAACAAGTCATCAATGCGAGGAAGAGGATACTTGTTCTTAATAGTTACCTTGTTCAACTGCCGGTAGTCTATGCACATCCGAAAACTACCATCCTTCTTCTTCACAAACAAAACCGGAGCACCCCAAGGAGATGCACTTGGTCTAATGAAGCCTTTGCTCAACAACTCTTGAAGTTGAGCCTTTAACTCTCTTAATTCGGCGGGAGCCATTCTATACGGGGGTATAGAAATGGGGCGAGTACCCGGTTCAAGATCGATATAGAAGTCAATATCACTATCTGGTGGCATACCAGGAAGATCTGCAGGGAACACATCCAAAAACTCACGGACTACCGAAACCGACTCAATCGAGGGTACTTGAGTAGTGTCATCCTTGAGATGTGCCAAGAAAGCTAAACACCCTTTACTAACCATTTTCTTCGCACGAAGAAAGGATATGATGCGCAACGGATTGGAAGTGTAGTCACCCTCCCACACTAACGGGTCTGTCCCAGGCTTGGCTAATGTCACCGTTTTAGCATTACAATCCAAAATCGCAAAATTCGGAGAAAGCCGAGTCATACCCAGAATTACATCTAAATCAACCATTTCTAAGATAACCAAATCTACATAAGTGTTGCTCCCCACAAAGTTCACCAAACAAGACCTATATACCTTTTCGACTATCACAGACTCACCCACCGGAGTAGAAACACGAATAGGCATGTCAAGTAATTCACAATGCAAATTTAGACCATTAGCAAATGATGAAGATACATATGAAAACGTGGAGCCAGGGTCAAACAATACAGATGCCATGCAATCACAAACCAAAAGATTACTTGTGATAACAGCATCAGACGCCTCCGCTTCAGATCTCCCAGGGAAAGCGTAACAATGGGCCCTATCACCAGTCTGTCCGTTGCCCCTACCATGTTGTGTCGTAGTGGCTCCAGTTTGCCCATCACCTCTGCCGTTGTGGTGACCACCATTACCTCGACCACCACGTCCTCCAGAAAAGCGGCCTCTACCATGACCACCTCTACCTCTAGCTATTGGGGGTCTATAACTCTGTTTTGGACAATTCCTCCTAATATGTCCCATCTCCCCACATCCATAACACTCTCTGGAGTCAGGCATAGGTCTCTCGGAGAAGTGTTGACCGTTCTAAGGTGGACCCCCAACTACAGTCTGTAGAGAAGACTGAATTGGTCGAACTGAGTAGCCTCCGGAACTCTGCCCTCTAGAGTAAGAACCATTAAACTCACCTCCCCTTCGAAACCTTTTTGATGTCGATGTCGTGGTGAAGTCGTCTGGCTTCACTCCTTCCACTTCTATCACAAAGTCTACCACCTCTTGGAAGGATGTTGCCGTAGCCGCTACCTGTAAGGCTGAAATCCGCAATTCTCACCTCAACCCCTTCACAAAAAGGCGAATCCGTTCTTGTGGACTGAAACAAAGTTGGGTGGCATACCTGGATAATGCACGGAATTTAGCCTCATATGCATTAACCGTCATCCTACCTTGCTCTAGACTCAAGAACTCATCCCTTTTTCTATCTCTCAAAGTCCTTGGGATATACTTCTCCATAAACAAGCTAGAGAACGATGCCCAAGTCATAGGTGGTGCCTCTGTTGGTTGACACTCAACATGTGACCGCCACCACATTTTGGCGTTCCTTGAAACTGATAACTCACGAACTCCACGCCAAACCGTTCTACGATACCCATCTTGTGTAGTAGCTCATGACAATCAACCAAGAAATCGTAAGCATCCTCAGATTCTGCACCTTGAAGACTGGAGGTTTCAATTTTAAGAACTTACTGAAAAGTTCATGCTGATCATTTGTCATTATAGGCCCAGTAGTCAGACGTGGAAACGTGCCTATGTCCAATGAGGCATCCATGCGGGGAGCCATAGTAGCCGCATGTCGTACCTCTGAAATCGGAGGTGTTGGTGCTGAAACCACTGGAGGTGCCTGACTGTGATCAGATAACCCGCTAAGGTAGGCCAGAACCTGATTAATCATTTCTGGGGTAGGTTGGGGCGGCATTTCCTCATTCTGCTCTTGTTCAGTTTCCCCTTCCTCACCCTCTCTTACTACTTCCTCAGTCGGTGGAGGAGTCACCGCCCTAGCATCAGATGGACTAGGTGCTCGTCCTCTTCCTCTAGAGGACGTCCTCCCACGACCTCTACCGCGGCCTCTTGCCACTGTTCTTCCTCGAGCTACAGCCCCAGTGGCTGGCTCAGTCGTTTCTTGTCTTGCCGTTGTTGTGTTGGTGCGGTCGTTGCTCTAGTTCTAACCATCTGCGAAATAGAGTGAAGATGGTCTGATACAATTTGTATCATCTAGATACTAATTGGACTCAAGTAGTAGCACGAAAGAAAGAATGAAAGAATGGAATTTTCCTAAAATCTTATAGCCTCTCAAAGAAAAGTAAAGGCGTCCCCCTACCATTCCTTAAGACTCTACTAGACTCGTTCTTGTGTGATGAGACCAATGAACCTAATGCTATGATACCAAGTTTGTCACGACCCAAAACCGAGCCGCGACTGGCACCCACATTCACCCTCCTATGTGAGCAAAACAACTAATCTAACCCTTAACATTTCAATGTATATCAACAGAAAATAATGCGGAAGACTTAAACTCATTAATAAAAACAATTCAAAACTATTATTATTATCCCCAAAATCTGGAAGTCATCATCACAAGAACATCTATCCTCAAATTACTAAACTAAAAACGTCTAAGAAGCTAAAACAAATAAAAGCTAGTCCATGCCGGAAGTTCAAGGCATCAAGACTTGAAGAAGAAGACCCAGTCCAAGCTAGACGCATTAGCTCACCCTGAATTTCCGAAGGTAGTGAAGACTGGCTAGATCTACTGTTGAGTTGAAGTTGACGGAACGTTTGCTGCATTCCACAAATAACAAAGAAGAAAACATAAAAGTAGGGGGTCAGTACAACCACAAGTACTGAGTAGATATCATCGGCCAACTCAAAATAGAAGATAATATATATCAAGTAATATTATAAATCAACAATAAACTCAACATGTAGCAACAACAAGTACTATAATCATCAACAAGTACCATCAAGTTCATCCATGAGGGCTCAAGCCTCAATACCATACTCATTTGGGAATTAAGTTATTAGATTGAGTATATTTATCATCTTTCAAGATTCATTATCTTTCTTCCTCTTGTGTCGGTACGTGACACTCCGATCCCCTACCACTATATGTCGGTACGTGACACTCCGATCCCCTAATTCTACGTGTCGGTTCGTGACACCCGATCCCCTATATGTGTCGGTACGTGACACTCGGATCCCCTATATGTGTCGGAACGTGACACTCCGATCCCCTATATGTGTCGGAACGTGACACTCGGATCCCCTATATGTGTCGGAACGTGACACTCCGATCCCCTACATGTGTCGGTACGTGACACTCCGATCCCCTAATTCTACGTGTCGGTTCGTGACACCTGTCCCACTAATACTATGTGTCGGAACGTGACACTCCGATCCATTAATACTATGTGTCGGAACGTGACACTCCGATCCACTAATACTATGTGTCGGAACGTGACACTCCGATCCACTATCCTCATTCTATCCGTTCATCAAGCCTTCTCTATACCAAGGCATCACCAATCCCATTACTTTAATTCATCAAGCCTTCTTTTATACCAAGGCATCATCATTAATAACGTAGATTAAAGTTCTTTCAAGATTTGGGATTCAATGGTTTTCATCATGCTTGTTTTATCAAAATCACATAATCATATTCATGCAAGCATACAATTAAGCATATAGACAGGTTTACAATACTGCCAATACATATCATTCGCTATTAAGAGTCTACTACGAATAGCATGAAAACCATAACCTACCTCCACCGAAGACTAGTGATCAAGCAAGAATTTTCCCCAAAGCTTTCTTCTTCTCGTTCAATCTCCCTCAATTCGTTTCTCTTTTCTCTCTCTTGTTCTTTCTCTTTTTCTTATTCAAACCCTCTTTCTTTTACCCTAATTAACATATAATTAAGTGTAAAAGCTTGTAATAATACCCCACTAATTAACCCAAAGTTACCTCTTTTATCCCTCAAGAATTTGAGTTATGAATATAAACCCACGAAATCTATAATTAAGGAAAGAATAGTCCAAAACGTCCCTTAAAACGTGTGAAGAAATCCGATTCTGCCTGCGATTTGCGCAACCTGTGACGGGCCGTCGTGCCTGCGACGGTCCGTCACGCAGGTCGTCGTAAGGGGCCAGAACCCCAATTTTCCACCAAGGGTCTGTGACGGTCCGTCCTGCAAGTCCGTTACGAAGATCAGAGAGTCGATTTTTAGTACCCAAATTCAGAATTTCTAAGTATATTGAAACGTGACCCTGCGACGGTCCGTCGTGCCTGTGACGGTCCGTCGTGGGGTCCGTTGCCTCAGCCAATTTTCCAGAAATAAAATCTGCTGCTCAAAATGACTAAACAGGTCGTTACAATTATCTTTGTTATAATTTTGTATGTAGTATTACATAAGCTGATAGGTCTAAAATATTTTAGATTGCTTTGGTTTTTATTTTTTGAGATCAGGAAGACATGAGTTTTATTTGTGTCTGCTGGTATCTTCCCTTGAGTGAAAGCTTGTTGGCATAGGTTGGTGACGGAGTTTCCTACAATTTCACTGTATTTCTGATAAAAAAATTGGTGTAGTTAATTCGGACCTGGATCTTTAAAAGTCTTGAATGAATTTACGCTATTTTTTATTTTCTCCTTTGTAGGGGATTTCTTCTGTATATGTGAGGTCAACATGGTTCTCTGAGGATTCCAGTTTTAGTTTGGACCAATGTGAGGATAGTTTATGGTGCTAAATAAATTTTTGAAGAAATCTTGAGTTACAAATTCTATTTTCCCTTGGTATATCCATACTCCTTCTTTAGTTTGTAGTCCTATTATCTTGTTCCTACGTCTTCTATTTTTTGTTGTAGTATGGAAAAATTTGTTATATGCATCCCCCCATTCAACCAGTTTACACTAGATTTAAGTTTCAAAAACACTTCCTCTAGACAATGGATATAACTATTTTCCAGGATGAGTTCGTTTCCTAGATTCCTTAAAAAGGTGTTGTAGGCATACATTGGTGAATTTTGGATTCCTTCTATTTTTTTTAGATGTTTTTTTGTGGAATATATTCCTAAAGGTGTCTTTTGAAATATGGGAATCACATCTAAGATATTACATTTTCTTGTCCAAGAATTTTTGATGATTTCTATAAGCTCAGGGTGCGATGTCCACATAGATACGAATCTAAATAATTTTTTTGAATTATATTTGAAGGTGGACCAAGTATAAGAGGAGGGGCAGTGGTCAGAGTGGGTCTGGGGTAGGTGTTGTACCTGGGCATTAGGGTATTTATGAATTGCAGAGAAATGATCCAGCCTTTTAAATATATGTTTTCATCTGTTCTAAAATCGTTTATTTAACCACGTGTATCAGCTTCCTTTAAATACCATGTCAATTGAGTCACAATGATTTATAGTTTCCCACAGGTCCTTTTTGCGATTATTATGTACATGTCTATCCCCACACTTATCTTCAGCACTGAGGACCTCATTAAAGTCCCCTCCTAGAAGCCAGGTACCATAAAATTTATCTTTTATTGTCTTTAAATTTTCCATAGTATTCTTCTTGAGTTTCTAAACGTACTTGCTAAATTATACAAAAAAGCCAAGAGTCGTTTGTCAAACTTACCTTCACCATTGTATTTATTTCATGATCTGACATAGATATTTCTTCAAGCTCAAAAATAGTTTCATCCCACAAGATTGCCAGCCCTCCTGAGCTTCCAACCGATGGGACTTGTATCATGTTTTTAAGTGAAATTATCTAGTAGTGGTTGGTGGTCTTGCATTTTTTTTTCTACCAGTGCCAATGAGGGGGGCTAGTGCTAGTCTATTAGTGATCTAAAGTTCCTCCTAAAGTCATCTACATTACACCCTCTATAGTTTCAAATTATTATATTCATGGATATATTAATTTGGTTCTCTGCATTCTCTGTGATTACCCTCTATATTCATTGAGGGTTCTCAAGGAATGGGCTAAAGATAACTACAAAGTTCCCTACTCTTGGGTTACTCGGAGCACGAATGTCTATGGAGATTTTGATAGATGCGATGGTCATATGAGTATGTTTTTTTTTTCAAATCTCTCTTTGAATATTATAATTTTTATTTCTCTTACAACTCATATTTCGATTCGTGTTTCCCTCATTAGTGCTATCTCCTCAACTTCCCAATCGTCTAAATTTTCTCCCCTGCTCGCAGCTAATGGGTATCAAAAGGGAATGATGTGATGAGGTAGTACCTGAGAGTGGGATGTCACACCCGGAGCACATACCCCAGATGCAACCAGTGTCATCGTCCTCTCAGAGGACTCAGACAAGCCCTTAGCATTCGTCATGATATGTGATAATTAAACCTACAGAAAATAAAAACTTTTACATTATACTTGAAGTATACATCGACTTTATCCTTATCATTCATAAAACATACGATATTTTAATAAATTGTCTCACATATATGAAACCATCTAAAGAATGAAAATGTGGACTTAGCCAATATAGAGTCAATATGCCATGTAGGCCTTAATAAAAAAGAATCCAAAGAAACATTATGTAAATAGGATATTCCTAATATCTACTAAAGTATTTATAAGCCGGAATATTATTGATAGCTTCACGAACATGAGGACCTACCAAGACTTGTACAAAGAGTTCCAAGTTTCTTCAAATCGACCTCCTTAAACTTCAATGGACGGAACCTACAACTGTATTTCTATAAAGTAATGTGGTTAGTACGCCACATGTACAAAGTATGGGTATATGCACATAAAAATAGGGACATGCATGATAGGGGATCATTTATCATATATTTGGAAAACATGCTATGTTTTGTAGTCTTTAATGCACATACCATTGAACATGTACAAGTAAAGGATTCCATAAATATAAAGCATGATCATAATTAAAGACATATTATCATAGAGTCATGTTAACTTTCCATATTCAATAGATCATATAACAGAACATACAAAACTTACCAATGATCCCATCCCCAACCTACAAGTGCAATGGTCATGTGAAACCTCATAACCCCATACAACCAAGGATAAGATTAGGAGATCATAGGTAATGCTTTTCTTCATATAACTTGTAATGTAATTAGTCATCACTTCATATAGCAATATAACCCAATAACATATTCATCAAAATGACCAACATCATATAAGAGTAATATAATGTATCATGAACATATACCTTTCATGTTATCATATTAAATAAGACCAATCTCCTAGAATTTCCCTTAAAGTCAACTTGTGCAATGTCTAGGTAGAGTCCCATAACCTTACCTATACTAAGTAGACTCCTCAAGTCACCCTAGTCAACATTCGTTTAGTTTTATTTCATTTTATATGAGTAAACATCCTCCTTAACAGACATAGACCATGTGAGCTAAACATGGAATCCGATGTCATAAAACCCCACACAAAAAAGGTTGTCTACCAGCCAAAGTAGAACGAAAGATGACATAGCTTTCTAGGTTGATACACTAGTTAGTATCCTATTGTGGAAACATAGTTCAATAACTAGGAGATGTATTATAGAACCATAGTTCCATATTACATGTAAGCCTCGATCTCATGAGAGTCATTGTGAACCTACCTTCCAACTACGGAAGGGACACCACTCATATCTAGTTCATCGGTGATTAGCTTAAGTCCTTTTCATGAATAACCTTTACATTTTATTTTTATCATAAATTATCATAGGTCATAGTAGATCAACTATTTGTATAAAAATAATAATGATCTCTTTTGGATTAGATAAGAACATTCTTTCATTCTAACCCTTTGTTTGTGAGATTAAAATAACATAGTCATCTTGTGTAAAGCATACAAGAGGATATCGTAACTTGAATTTTTCGTGTTCTTTTCATGATCTCACAAATAACATGCTCATACCCCAGAATATACACATAACAACATTATACATACATCCATAACATAGCATCATGATCTATAGGCTAACATAAACATTGTAGAGTAATAAAAAATTTAGAAGACTTACCTCTAGGTTCCAAGAACCATATTCAAGAACTTACGTTCATCTTACAACAACATAATCATAACATAGAGAAATACTCAATATCATAATCAAGAAAAACTCTTAAATCATATAAAATATAAATGCATAATTTAGGGTAAAGAATAAGGGTCATTTAAGAGTTCATTCTAGTTTTAATTCCAGTCCCTACATTTTCATATTTTCAAACAGTAGAAACAATCACACGAAACCATCATGTAGAAAAGAACATGATTCACATGAAATTCAAACATAATAACAACATACTCATCAAATCGTGGGGAATAGACAATCGAAAACACTTACTTTTCTTTGAAAATCATAAATGTAGGGTTAGGAAGAAAATCCATTCTTTTCTTTGAAAATCATAAATGTAGGGTTAGGAAGAAAATCCATTTCGTAGAGTAAAAACCCTAGTATTTGAAGTTCTTGAAAACTTATCTTTCAAAGAACCTCTTGGGGAAAGGAATCCCAAGAGTGAAAAACCCATACCTTATAGATGAATAATCAACTAAAATTGGATAACAAGCCTGAGGTCTTCGTCTTCTTCCTTAAACTCTTCTTGTTCTTCAATGGAGTTTGGAGAAAAGAGAGCGTTCTTGAGAGAATGAGAGAAATTTCGTTTGATCTTGTTGAAGACGTATAGAAGTCATCTAAAACTGACCTAATATAAATATATAGTCTTCATATGAATTACCCAAAAAAAAAACCTCCACTTAAATGGGTCTTTTTAATAAGTTAAATTACAAAAATACGACTTTAACGATTCTGGAAAGTAATTGTGTGTCGCATGACCAAATCCTATCTTTTTAATTGAATTTTGAGTTGAGGCAATACGGTGCATGTCAGACTCCCGTCGCGAGGTTGCCTCTCAAATATTGAGACAGAATACCTCGTGATAGGCAGGCATCGCACGCTATGCCTCCATTTTTGCCTGCTCATAGGCTGCCAGGCAACCTGCCCACCCATGTTTAGGTCCTCCGCAAGGACCCCTAGGGTTGTCCTTGGGGTGTCGTTACCGGACGTTTGGACCATTTGTACTAAATAATACCTATACAAGGACACTTTACAATTTTTGAACTTCATTTGACATTTTGTAACTTTCACCAAACATAGGGACGTCAACTAGTTAAAATTAGCTAGTTTCTGGACGTCAAGGTCTTTCTTAGTTGTTTTTGGCTCTATCCTTTTCAAAATGAGCTCATTACATTAATATAGGTCTGTAAACATCATTTAAACATTATTTGATGGATTAATCTCTAGTCTATGTCATGGCATTTCTGTAGTGTTACATTATCCCCTCCCCGTAGGAACATTCGTCCCCGAATGACATTAAAATCTTTTGGAGGGTAGGAATAGACTCAATACTACCAGCACAACCAATCAACAACATGAAATCATAATGAGTCACAACTCATAGGAGTTTATCACAATTCCTCAAAACATATATCATAATATTACACATAACACTCAATTCATGATACACAACATATAAGATCTCCATATTCATAACATATAGTGAGGAACTTCCTTTTCAACCTTATCATAAGCTAAAAATGCATCAAAAAGTTACTATGCTATCGTTCTTCTCAAGATGGAAACAAAACAACAAAATCTCAAGAAAACATATGGATACATGTTTCACATAAGTGCAAGAATAGTGTATGAAGGCATTTTCTTAAAACTCTAGTTGGTACAACTTTTACCAGACATGCACCTATTTAAAAAACAAGTCGATCTCATGATCATGTATTACTTCCTCAATTAAGATGAATGTATAACCTTAAGGAGTAAATATATGAGGGTAGAGGGACTTCATGTCAGATTCAGCCGCCCATGTTGAACCCTTAATAAGATGGTTCCTCCATACACCTTTTATAGAGGCAACTTCCTTGTTTCTCAACTTCTCAACTTGGCGATCTAGGATCTCTACCAGAACCTCTTCATAGGAGAGGTTCTTATCAACCCCTAAACCTTCAATATCTAGAATAGACACTGGGTCACCTATGCATTTCATGAGCATAGACACATGGAACACCAGATGGACTGAAGCTAGTTCACTAGGTAGTTTAAACTTATAGGCAACCTTTCCAATTCGTTTCAAAACCTCATAGGGACCAACATACGGGGGATTTAACTTCACATTCTTACCAAACCTCCTCACCCCTTTCAAAGGTGAAATTTTCAAGTAGACATGATCACCTATTTCAAACTCAAAATCTCTTCTTCTATTATCGGCATAAGACTTTTGCCGACTATAGGCTGTGTTCAATCTATCTCTTATGGTTTGAACCTTCTCTATAGATTTATAGATAATCTTTTGACCAAGGATTGAGGACTCACCAACCTCAAACCATCCAACCGGAGATCTACACCTTCTACCATAAAGAGTTTCAAAAGGTTCCATGGAATGTAGAAGATATTGACTGCTCATATCTCCAACCATGGGACTTGTTTCTTTTTTTTTCTTTTCCTTTCCAAATAACCATGAAACACATTTATGTTTCATAGAAACATATTACGTCATACAAGACACACCCTTTATTTAAAATAAATTTTACTCGAATCTAAAGTTCTCGTGTATTTAGATGCATCAACAACCCACTCAACAAGTTTTAGAGTGTTATTTGCATACCAATGGGATTGTATGAATTTCAAGCACTCAAATGGAATTGATGATGCCTAGTGCTAGCGATAGTGCATCGCGATTGAGCGGAGATCTAACAGTCGTGTAGGTTACATAGTTGGAGGGGACTCACCGCGCGCACAAATTATTATTTTTAATGGAGATGCTCGAATGATAGCTATAGTTACAAGAGAACTCAATGCAAGGTAAGTGATCATCCAAACTTCCTTTGAAATCAATGACACATGCTCTTAACATGTCCTCAAGAGTTTGAAATGTACGTTCCACTTGACTATCCGTCTTAGGATGAAAAGCGGTACTAAGTTTCACTTGAGTACCTAAACTCTTTTTAAAAGGCTTCCAAAAACATAAGTGAATTGGGCACCTCTAACCGAAATGATAGACAAAGGAATCCCATGAAGACTCACAATCTCATTAATGTAGATCCTTGCATAATCTTCAGCCGTGTAAGTAGACTTAACGGGAATAAAGTGGGCAAATTTGGTCAACTAATCCACAATACCTTTGAAAGAATCATTTTGCTTTTGGGTTCGAGACAACCCAACAACAAAGTCCAGATTGATGGCTTCCCACTTCCATATAGGAACATCCATGATTTGGGTTAACCCACAAGGTTTGAGATGCTCAGTTTTAACTTGTTGGCAGTTTGGACACTTAGGACCAAACTCTGCGATGTCCCTCTTTAAACCATCCCACCAACAGACCTCTGTAAGGTTGTGATAAATTTTGGTGACACCCGGATCTATAGAATAGAGAGAACCATGAGCTTCTTCTAGAATTCAATTTCTCAAATCCTCAATATCGCGTACACATAATGTCCCTTGGTACCTAAGAACACCATACCCTCCTTGGGAGAATGACTCATTGAGCTTACCATGTACCGATTCCTTCAATGCCATCAATAGTGGATCAAGATACTCCTTAGATTTCACCTTCACCACTAATGATGAGTCAGATTTATGATGGTCCATGAAACCACCATTTGGAGAATCTTCTAACCTCACACCTAAGCTAGCAAACCTATGAACATCTTTCAGAAGATCTTCCTTGTATTCCTCCACATGACATACACTACCCATATTTATTCAACTAAAAGCATCGGCAACCACATTGTCTTTGTCGGGGTGGTAAAGGACACTCATGTCATAATCCTTCGACAATTCTAACTATCTTATCTCTCGGAGGTTCAACTCCTTTTGTGTAAACACATTATTGAAGACTTTTATGGTCAGTAAACATATAAACATGCATGCCATAAAAGTAATGTTTCCATATTTTCAAGGAAAAAACTACAGCGGCTCACTTAAGATCATGGGTTGGCTAATTCTTCTCATGAACTTTGAGTTGCCTAGAAGCATGAGCAATCACCTTTCCATGTTGCATGAGGACACATCCCAAGCCTACTTGGGAAGCATCACAATATACTACAAAGCCTTCATTGCCCTCCGGTAAGGTCAACACCAGAGTGGACGTAAGCTTATCTTTTAACTCTTGAAAACCTTTCTCACAAGTTTCCAACCACTCAAAATTTACGTTCTTTTGGGTCCATGATTTCAAAGGAGAAATAATGGACTAAAATCCATTAATAAATCTTCTACAGTAGCAAGCTAAACCCAAGAAACTCCTTATATTTGTGGGAGTCAAAGGTCTAGGCCAATTTCGGACCGCATTCGTCTTCTTCGGATCAACATCTACACCATCACCGGAGATAATATGACAAGAAAATCAACCAACCTTAACCAAAACTCACTCTTGCTAAATTTGACATAAACTTGGTATTTTTTGAGGACTTCCAAGGCCAACGTCAAGTGGATGTCATTTTCATTTTCATTCTTGGATTATATTAAAATATCATCAATGAAAACAATCATAAATGGGTCAAGGTAATCTGGGAAAACTCTATTCATTAGGTACATGAATGCCGCCGAGATTGATTGAATAGAAGGGATTGATTGAATAGAAGGGGTTTCACATTCTAGGTCCTTAAATCTCAGCACATGATATAGACAACCCTTGGCTATATCTTAGAATCCTTCAAACAAGAAATGATATGACCCCTTGGTATAGAATTTCCCCCTTTCGACTCTAGAATAGGTTCATTAGGCAATTGAATTTTCACTACCCTTGTTCTATAATCTATGGAAGCAAAACAATCGTGAAGCCAATCCCGACACAAGATGATATTGAAATCAAACATATCAAGTTCTACCAAATCAGCAAGAGCAACTCTATTAGGCAGCATGACATGACATTTCCTATAGACTCTTTTTGCAACAACAGAGTCACCCATTGGGATAAAATTTAAAAGGGTGCAATCAAAACATCGGGAATTACATCAAAATTCCTAGCTACTAAACGTATCATAAAAGAAAGAGTAGCACCTAGATAAGGAAATGCATATACATTAACAGAGAAAACTTATAACATACCCATCACAACATTGGGACAGATTTCTTGTTCACCCCTATCCTTAAGTGCATAGAAACGGTACCTTTTTGGAGCTTTAGAACTAGGAACACTTGGTTGAGCATTACCATTCTCTTTGCCTTGCCTTCTCAAATTAGGTCAATCTTTCACCATATGTCCACCCTTGCCACAACCATAGCAACTATTAGTTCCACACAAGACATTCACCCACATGTTTTTTACCACACTTACAACAACTTGGTCTCTCTTTTGGTGGAACAACATTTCTCCCTTTTCGAGGTTTAGGATTAGAACCTCTATCATTGTGATTGTTGGAGAAATTTGAAGGAACCTATATTTCAATACCCCTTCTTAAACTTAGGCTTGTCCTGAACATCAAGCCTTCTCTTAGAAGAACCACTTTCAAACGACTTTGCCCTCTTAGCTTCCCTATTACTCGTCCTTAGACGACTTTCCTCAACCTGTTGAGCATGAAAAATTGACCTACAAATATCCATATTTTCATGAAGCATTGTTGCACGACATTCTTCTTCAAGCTCTTTGGACACGCCCGTTACAAAGTGGCTCATTGAATCCCTAGCATTAGAAACCAAAGAAGAAGCATGTTTGGAAAGCTTAATGAATTTTAAGGAGTATTCCTTAACACTCATACCTCCTTGACGAAGGTTGATGAACTCCTCTACCTTAGATTCTCTTTCTTCCCTTGGAAATATCTGTCAAGAAAGGCGTTTTTGAAGATCTCCCCAGTCACGGGACCATCTTTTAAAGCCCGATTATCCTCCCACTGGTTATACCATTTCGAGCCACATCCTTGAGTTGATAAGCAGCAAGTTTAGCCTTCTCAGTAGTACTCACCCCATAACAAACAAGATCTTGTAAACCTCATCAAGGAAATTTTAGGGGTTCTTCATCAACTTTTGATCCAAAGTACATGGGAGGATTCATCCTCGTAAAGTCTCTCATATAGCTAGACATGGTACTAGTACATTGGTTCTCTCGAGAAAAAACCTTCCTGTTAGATTGAGCCATGATGGCTTGAGCTTGGGTGGTGATGGCTTGGGACATTTGAAACAGGGCTGACCTCACCTCACCATCCATCATAGCCGAAGGATTCACCGGAATATGATCATTTGCAACATCTTGCACTCCAGGAGCATTGATTGCCTTGGGACCCGCATTCACAATCTCTTCTCCTACACTTCTCGCGGTTGTCCTTCTTGTATTCATCGCCTATAACCACTAGAAAGTGATTAAATGCTAAAAGACACATAGTATCAAAACTCTTCAGGCACGATACAGGAGTATCAAGTAAACAGAAGTTTCCTAGTCATCACTTAGCCTCTCATCCATAGATGTGTGGCGCGCTTCACAACCATGAATAACACACTAGGTAACGTGGTTTAGTGAGACACTGATACTAAGGATATTTAACCACATGCTTTGATACCAAGCTTGTCACACCCGGAGCGCATACCCCAGATGCAACCGACATCATCATCCTCTCATAGGACTAAGACAAGCCCTTAGTATTCGTCATAACATGTGATCATTAAAAATTACGAAAAACTAAAACTTTTACATTATACTTGAATTATGCTTAGACTTCATACTTATCATTCATAAACCATACGATATTCTAAGAAATTTTTGCACATATATGAAACTATCTAAAGATTGCAAATCTGGACTTAGCCAATATATAGTCAATATGCCATATAGTCCTTCATAAAAAAATCAAATGAAACATGATGGAAATAGGATATTCTTAATCTACTAAAGTCTTCATAATCTTGAATATAATTGATAGCGTCCCGAACACGAGGACCTCCAAGGACTTAGAGAAAGCGTTCCATGCTTCTTCAAATCGACCTCCTTAAACTTCAATAGCCAGAATAGATCAAAAATCAGTTTTTTAAAGAAAAATCTTCAGGTGCAACCAATGGTGGCATCGACGGTCTGTAGGACAGACGACGTTCCGTCCTGCACAACCGTCGATGGGATCAGAAACTCCCAAAAACTCAGCAGAGAAAAATTGGATAAGTCTTGATCGACAAAAGGACCAACGGTCCGTAGGTCAGATGACGGTCCATAGTCCGTGACCATCGATCGAGACCCCTATTCACCCACTCTCTGACAAGAACTATGGATGACCATCACGGTCCATAGGTTGACCTACGGTCCGTAGTTCTGACCATAGATGGAAAATTTGCAGACAATTAAGGGGAAATGTAGTTGGGTCGACTTCAAATGAAAATAACTCTTATAACAAAATTAATTAGGTATCCTATTACCTACCCACGAATAGATAATTGAATTATCTTTCCATATCCACTAACCTTTCTAAAATAAGACCTCCGAGTAAAGAGTTATGCCTATTTTAGTAAAGGCAAATCGAACAGGCCCAGATAATGGACCCAACAACAGAGCGTCGGACAGACGACGTACAGTCAGTTCTGGCCATCGTTTTGCCCGACATCAACTTTCTTAGGGGTCTTCAAGATATTTCCCACTCTGTTTAAAACCTAATTTACGTTTTTTTGACGCTAAATCATCATATTTAACTTAGTTTAATCCTAGAAACATAATTAAAACATATCCAAGTCAAATAATTAGATCAAAACCTAGAAAATTAGAAGAAAGAGAGGATAAAAAGCTCAGGAACCCTAGTTCAAGAACGCCAGAAGTTCAAGAACTTCCATCCACAAAAATTAAGTATTTTTCTGTGGATTTCATCACCAGGTATGTGAGATTTCACTTGTGGGTTCCTTTCAGCCAATCGGTCCCTAGTTTTCAATTAGATTCTTGATTCCGTTGTCAGGATTAAACCTAGGGTTCTAGAACTTTCACAAAACTTTATGAATTTATTATGTGTATGTTCCAAATAACATTATCATGTTATTATTCAGTTTATTGAATGCATTTTAGAACCCAAGCTTTATATTTATTTAGTTCTTTAATTACACATGCTAGGTTAGATATTTCAGACACTTCAGAAATACATACCTCAGTTATAAATGCATAATTAGTAGTTATCCAGTATTTCAAAAATTTCAGACATTAATAGTAAATTTAAAGAATTCATTGGAAGTAACATAATATCTAGTTAGACTAGGGTTAAGCGTACCCAAATAGTCCCAGAACAACGAGCCAAGTAGTTTGTAGGTCCCCTCTATGGGCAATCAATTTAGTGATCGTGCCAGCATGCCTTTACACCTTTGGCAGGGTAAATTGGGTCCTCTCGATGGGGCGTATAAATCGGACTGCACATTTAGCTCATGTGGTTTTATTACCATTTATTATTAGCTCACACAATTCAGTCAAACACTTTTCATTGACCATTTATCAGTACATTCAATATTGAGTTGCAACATGTTATAAATAGGTCATTGCATCTAGTTCTCTCATAATTCATTTGATCATGTCAGATTATTATACTTGCTTTTATGTTTGTTCAGTTATGTTTTATTTCAGATCTACTCTATCCTACATGCTTAGTACCTTTCAAGTACTGACGCATATGTGCACTACATCTTCTCATGATGTAGATTAAGGTTCTATGCATCCAGATCACACATAGATGGATTTCCGATCTCCATTTCAGCAGATTTAGTGGTGAGTCCTCATTCTCCGAGAACAACAGTCATTAGTGTCATTTCAGTCTTCAATGATTTAGTTTAAGGTTTTTCTAGATTTAGCTGGGGCTTGTCCCAGTATTTCTAGTCCGGTTTAGAGGCTATTTTAAGACATAATTAGATTCAACTTAGTATTTAGTTAATATTTATTTCTTATTAAACTCATTATTTTCAAATTTATCATTACTTAAATATGGGTATTCCCTATTTTTTTTAGATTAAATTATAATTTAGCTTCCGCATTAGTTTATTATCTTTAGTATGCTCATGATATTGCCAGTAGGGTAAGTTGGGATCACTTGTGGTCTTAGGTTCCGTGTCCACGTCTTGGGGGTAACTCGTGGCATGGCAAAGCTTTGTATCAGAACACTAGGTTTAAGTGTCCTAGGATGTCTGAAAAGCTGCACTAAGTAGAGAATTTTTCATGGGTGTGAAGTGCACCACATCTAATAAGAGGGAGGCTATGAAGTGTTTTAGGAAAAACATCACTTACTCTTACCCTGCATAAGATATGATCTTATTCCAATCAAACTTGACGTTCTATGTATCAGATCATGCCTTCTTGTAGAGTTTAGGCATGGAATGCTAATGCACGCAGTGCTAATGTAGTTCCTCTAGTACCAGATAAGGAAGTTTTAATGTAGACTTTCAGAATGTAAATTAAGCTTTTGGCTGAGAGTATGACCGACAAGAACAATCAGCAGGTTCGAGCTCCTACTATTAGAAATAATAGATTAGTGGAAGCCAAAGTTTGTGATTTTTTTAGGATGAATCCGCCTAAGTTTTTTGGGTCACAACTTGGTAAGGACCCATGAAGTCATTTATGAGGTGAAGAAAATATTTGGTGTGATGCAAGTAACTGGCAGTGATATGTGAAATTGGCATCCTACCAACTTAGAGATGTGATTCACATATGGTTGAATTCACTAAGTGGAAATACTTTGTAACTCAATATAGCAGTACAATTCAATATCAGTCTAGAAACTCTCTTAGAACCTTTCTCAATCTCTACTCCAGTCGGTGATCCAGTTATACCTAGACGGGTATACAGAAATTTCCCTCTCACAGTATCTCAGAAAGTCACCTCAGCAGATCTAGTAGAGTAAGAAATGGTAGACTTTGATGTCATTCTAGGCATGGATTGGTTAATTTCATGTTATGCCTCAGTCGATTATAGAACTAGGATTGTTCGTTTTCAGTTTCCAAAAGATCCAATCTTAGAATGGAAGGGTAGTAGCTTAATGCCTATGGGTCGATTTATTTATTACCTTAAGGACAAAAAGATGATCTTTAAGGGTTATCTCTATCATCTAGTTTGGGTTAAGGATTCTATCCTTGAAACTCCAACTCTTGAGTCAGTTCTAATAGTTTGTGAATTTCCAAATTTGTTTCCAGAAGATCTTCCCAGAGTCCCTCCCGAAAGGGAAATCGACTTTGGAATTGATATCCTTCTAGATACCTAGCCTATTGTTATTCCTTTTTACAGAATGGCTCCAAAAGAGCTTAAGGAATAGAAAGAGAAGTTGAAAGACCTTCTAGGTAAGGGTTTCATCAGGCATAATATTTTACCATAGGGGGCACCAATATTGTTCGTAAAGAAGAAAGATGGTTCTATCAGAATGTGCAATGACTATAGACAGTTGAACAAGGTCACAATCAAGAATAAGTATCCCATCCCAAGGATTGATGACTTGTTTTACCAACATTAAGGTGCTAGTCATTTCTCAAAGATAGATCTCAGATCGGGTTATCATCATCTTAGAGTCAGAGATAATAACATTCCGAAAACAGCCTTGGTATGGTCATTATGAATTTGTTGTTATGTCATTTGGACTACCTAATGCTCCTGTAACTTTCATGGATTTGACGAACATAGTGTTCAAACAGTACTTGGACTTGTTAGTTATCGTATTTATGATGAAATCCACATTTTTTCTAGGTGTGAGAAAGAACATGCAAGTCATTTGAGAGTCATTCTGCAGACTCTGAAGGATCGCCAGTTATTCACTAAGTTTAGTAAATGTTAGTTCTTTTTGCAATATGTTTCTTTTCTTGGTAACATTATACCTAGCGAAGGGTCCGATTGGATTCGCAGAAGATAGAAATAGTGAAAGAGTGGCCCAGACCTACCTCTGCTACAAATATCACAAGTTTCTTTGGTCTAGTGGGTTATTACAAACGGTTTGTGGAAGGATTTTCATACATAGCCTCACCATTGACTAGGTTGACTCAAAAGATGGTCAATTTCCAATGGTCAGATGATTGTGAGAAAAACTTTGCAGAATTAAAAACTAGATTTACTAAAACTCCTGTCTTGACTCTAACAGAGGGTAGAGATGGGTATGTGATCTATTGTGATGCATCCAGAGTTGGCCTAGGTTGTGTGTTGATGCAAAGAGGTAAGGTGATAGATTATGCCTCTAGACAACTTAAGGTTCATGAGAGGAACTATCCAACTCATGACCTCGACCTTGCATTAGTGGCATTTGCAATCAAGATCTGGAGAAACTACTTGTACGGTGTTCCCGTAGATGTGTTCACTGATCATAACAGCCTTCAGTATGTGTTCACCTAGAAGGAGTTGAATCTTCACCAGAAAAGATGGCTTGAGTTCCTTAAGGATTATTAAATGAGTGTGCATTACCATCCTGGTAAGGAGAATGTAGTAGTATATGATCTTAGTAGATTATCTATGGGTAGTGTAGCCCATTTTGAGGAAGAAAGAAAGGAGCTAGTAAAGGTTGTTCACAGGCTTGCTCGCTTGGAAGTTCTCCTTATGAGCATACCAGACAGCGGTGTAACAGTTCAAAATGGGGAAGAATCGTATTTGGTAGTGGAGGTTAAGGAAAATAAAGATAGTGACCCAATACTGATTGAACTTAAGGGTGCAGTCCATAATCAGAGAGCGGAGGTTTTCTCCAAAGGGGGAGATGGTTTACTTCGCTACCAGGGTAGATTGTGTGTTCATGATGTGGGCAAGTTGAGACTCATATTCTTGCAGAAGCCTATAACTCTAGGTATTATATTCATCAAGGTTCCAATAAGATATAATGCGATCTGCAAGAAGTCTATTAGTAGAATAGGATGAAGAGAGATATAGCAGATTTTGTGAGTAAGTATTCCAATTGCCACCCAGCAAGTCAAGGTAAAACATCAGAAACTAGGAGTGATGAATTAAAAAATCTATATTCCTACATGGAAGTTTCTTATAGGTATGTGTAGGTGCCTTGGTGGGATTGTCGATAAGCAAGACCTTGCAAGTCCTTTTTCTTGTTCGTTTCAATAGTATTGGAAATTGGGGGTCGAGTATCGGGCGAGCGAATCTTCTTTCTGGTCGAGCGTAGACCTATCTTCCTTTTTGATCAATATGGATTTCATTATAGGGTTTCCTCGAACTCGTAGATATCATGACTCCATTTGGGTGATAATTAATGGGATGACCAAACTTCTCACTTTTTAGTGGTCAAGACTACAAATTCGGCGGAGGACTATGCCAAGATTTACATTTATGAAATTGTAAGGTTGCATGGGATTTCTTAGTCTATCATCTTAGATAGAGGTCCTCAGCTTACCTCTCATTTCTGGAAGTCATTTCAGAAAGGTCTTGGTACTCAAGTTAACCTTAGTACAAAATTTTATTTACAGATGGATGGGTAGGCAGAGATATGTTAAGATCTTGTGTTGTTGGTTCTAAAGGTAGTTGGCATGATCAAATTTCTTTTATTGAGTTAGCCTACAATAATAGCTACCATTCCATCATTCAGATGGCCCCTTATGAAGCTTTATATGGGCGTAGATGTAGATCTCCTGTTGGTTGGTTTGAAGTAGGTGAAGCAGCTTTGATAGGGATAAATTGAGTCCTTTATGGTATTGAGAAAGTGCAACTCATTAGAGATAGACTTAAGACAACCCAAAGTCGTTAGAAATCTTATGAAGATATAAGTAGATGGGAACTAGAGTTCCAAGTTGATGATTGGGTTTTTCTGAAGGTCTCACCTATGAAAGGGTTAATGAGATTTGGAAATAAAGGGAAGCTCAACCCTAGATATGTAGGACCTTACAAGATCTTGAAGAAGTGTGTGGGTGATCCAGCCTCTATAGTGCCATTGGAGAGTGTAGCGGTGAAAGATAGTCTTTCTTATGAGGATGTACCAGTTGAAATTCTTTAGCGTCAGGTCAAAAAGGTTGAGAAACAAATAAGTCGCTTCAATTAAGGTTTTGTGGAGAAGTCAGTCCGCATAGTGAGCTACTTGGGAAGCAGAAGCAGCTGTGAAAGCCAAGTATCCTCACCTCTTTCCTTCCAATTCCACTCCAGCTTGAGGTAATAGTTCATCTTCAGTTTTCCAATCATTCATGCATAAATTGAGTCTTAGATTAATGTTCCCTCATTTTGTACTTGCATTTTCAGCGTATTTGCATGTACTCAGAACTCAATTCAGTCAGAAACTCAGTTATCAGTGTTTAGTAGTGGGGTTTGCAGCTCTCTCCCTCAATTTCAGCTGGTTTAGTCTTCATTCGAGGATGAATGTTCCCAAGGGGGAGATAATATAGTTTTTTTAATAAAAATCTGCAAGTGCAACCAACGGTGGCATCGACGGGTCTTGGGATAGATGACGCCCATCTTGCACAACCGTTGATAGGACCAGAAACTCCCAAAAACTCAGCCGGGAAAAATTGGCTAAGTCTTGATCGATGGAGGTCAGACAACGGTCTGTAGTCCGTGACCATCGATCGAGACCCCCATTCACCCACTCTCTGACAAGATCTACGGATGACCAGCATGGTCCGTAGGTTGACCTCCAGTCCGTAGGTCTGTCCGTAGCAGGGAAATTTGTAGGCAGTTAGGAGAAATGTTGTTAGCTCAACTTCAAATGATAATAACGCTTAGAACATAATGAATTAGGTATCCCATGACCTATCCACAAATAGATATTTTAATTATCTTTTCATAGCCACCGACCTTGATAAAATTAGACCTTTTACTAAAAAAGTTATGCCCATTTTAGTAATGGTGTGTCGAACAGGCCCTGATGACAGACAGAACGACAGGGTGTCGGGCAGACGACGGACCATCATTCCTGGCCGTCGGTTGGCCCGACAGCAACTTTACTAAGGGTCTTTTGGACCTTTCCCAGTTCGTTTAAAACCTAATTTACATTATTTTGACCTTAAATAGTCATATTTTAGTCAGTTTAGGCCTAGAAACATAAATAAAACATATCTAAGTCAAATAATTAAATCAAAACCTAGAAAATTAGAAGCAAGAGAGGAAAAAAAAACTCACGAACCCTAGTTCAAGAACACCATAAGTTCCAACAGTTTCAGTAAAAAAACATAAGTATTTTCCCGTGGATTTCATCACCGATATGTGGGATTTCACTAGTGGGTTCCTTTCACCCTGTAGTCCCTAGTTTTCAGTCAAATTTTTGATTCTCTTGTCATGATTAAACCTAGGTTTCTAGAACTTTGATAGAACTTTATGAATGTATTAGTTTTATGTTCCAAACCATATTATTATGTTATTATTATGTTTATTGCATCAATTTCAGAACCCTAGCTTTGCATTTCTTTAGATGTTGAATTACACATGCTAGGTCAGATATTTCAACACTTCAGATATACATGCCTCAGTTATAAATGCATAATTAGTAGATTAATTATTGCATTCTCAATTTTTATGTTTAGTTTCGATCTATCCATTATTTATAAAATTTCAGACATAAACAATAAATTTAGACAATTCATTGGGAGTAGCATAATACCGAGTTGGCCTAGGGTTCAGCATACCCAACTAGTCCCAGAACTACTAGCCAAGTAGGTTTTAAGTCCCCTCTATCGGTAATCAATTTAGTGATCACACAACCATGCCTTTATACCATTGGCATGGTATATTGGGTTCTCTCGATGGAACTTAGACATCGGACTCCGCATTTAGCTCATGTGGTTTTATTATCGGTTATTAGTAGTTCTTAGAGTTCAGTCAGACTCTATCCATTGACCATTTATCAGTATATTCAGTATTCAGTTTCAGAATGTTATAAATTGGTCATTGCATCCAGTTAACTCAAAATTCAGTTTATCATGTCAGATTATTATAATTGCTTTTATGCTTGTTCAGTTATATTTTGTTTCAGCTTTACTCTATCCTAATGCTCAGTACCTTTCAAGTACTGATGCATAGGTGCACTACAGCTTCTCGTGATGTAGATTAGGGTTCTACGCATCCAGATCACACATAGATCAAATTCCGATTCCACTTTAACAGATTCACTGGTGAGTCCTCATTCTCCGAGGACAACAGTCATGAGTGTCATTTCAGTCTATAGTCATTTATTTTAAATTTTTGCTAGATTTAGTTGGGGCTTGTCCCAGTATTGTTATCCGATTTAGAGGCTATTTTCAGACATAGTTAGATTCATGTTAGTATTGAGTTAATATTTATTTTCTATTAAACTGATTGTTTTAAAATATATCAGTTATAGCATATGGGTATACCCCATCGTTTCATATTAAATTATCATTTATCTTCCGTATCAGTTCATTGTCTTTTGTGTAATCATGTTCATGCCAGCAGGGTTAGCTTGGGATCAAGCTCGGGGCGTCACAAGGTTAGTATGCAACATTTACTAAGTATGGTCATATGCACATAACATATAAGAAATGCATGAAAAGGGATCATTTATCATATCTTTGGAAAACATGCTAAGTCATGTGAATGTCTTTAATGCACATACCATAGAACATGTACAAGTCAACGGTTCCATCAACATAAAGCATGATCATAATTAAAGACATATTATCATAGAGTCATGTTAACTTTTAATATTCAATAGATCATATAACATAACATATAAAACACTTACCAATGATCCCATCCCCAACCCACACAACTAAGTAGATAAGATAGGAGACCATAAATAAAGCTTTACTTCATATAACTTGTAACATAATTAGTCATCACTTTATATAATCCAATAAAATATTCATCACAATGACCAACTTTACGTAAGAGTAACATCATGTATCATAAACATATACCTTTCATGTTAGCATATTACATAAGAACAATCTCCTAGGATTTCCCTTAGAGTCAACTTGTGCAATGTCTACGTAGAGTCACATACTCCTACCTCTACTAAGTAGACTCGTCAAGTCACTTTAGTCAACGTTCATTTAATTTCTTTCATTTTACATGAGGTAACATTCACCTTAACCAACATAGACCATGTGAGCTAAACATGTAATCTCGTGTCATAAAATCCCACACCGAAAAAAGGTGGTCTACCAGCCAAAGTACAATAAAACATGACATACCTTTCTAGGTGGATCCACTAGCTAGTATCCTCTGGTGTCAACATAGTTCAAGAAGTAGGAGATGTATTAGCGACCCATAGTTCCACATTACATGGCAACCTCAATATAATAAGAGTCATTATGAAACTACCTTCCAACAAGGGAAGGGACACCTCTAATATCTAGTTCATCGGTGCTTAGCTTAAGTCCATTTCTTGAATAAACTTTAAGTTTTATTTTTATTATACCTTATCATAGGTAATAGGAGATAAATTCTTGTATCCTTTCATTCTAATCCTTCATTTGTGAGATTAAGATAACATAGTCATCTTGTGTAAAGCAAACAGGAGGATATCGTAACCTGCATTTTCATGATCTCACAAATAACATGTTCATAGTCCACCATATACACAAAAATAAAATCATACATACTTCCATAACATAGCACCATGATCAATAGGCTAACGTAAACATTGTAGAGTAGTCACAACTTTAGAAGACTTACCTCTAGCTTCCCATAACTTACGTTCTTCTTACATCATTCTTAATCAAAACATTGTGAAATACTTAGTATCATAATAGAAAACAATTCTTAAAATCATATAAAAGATCAATGCATAATATAGGGAAAAGGATAAGGGTCATTTAAGAATTCATTCTAGTCTTAGTTCTAATCCCTACGTTTTCATATCGTCAAATAGTATACACAATTATACAAAACTATCATGTAGATAAGAACATGCTTCACACGAAATTTAAACACAAACAACAACATAATCATCAAATCATGTGGAATAGACCATAGTAAATACATACTTTTCATTGAAAATCATAAATTTAGGGTTAGGAAGATTATCCGTTTCATAGAGTAAAAACACTAGTATTCGAAGTTCTTGAAAACTTATTTTTGAAAGGACCTCTTGGTGAAAACAATCCCAAGAGTGAAAAACCCATACCTTATAGATGAAGAATCCACTAAAATTGTATGAAAAGCTTGAGGTCTTCGTCTTCTTCCTTAAGCTCTTCTTGTTCTTCAATGGAGTATGGAGAAAAGAGAGTGTTCTTGAAAGAATTAGAGAAATTTCGTTTGATCTGGTTTGGGAAGTGTAGAAGTTGTCTAAAACTGACCTAATATCGATATTTAGTCGTCCTATGAATTAGCCAAAACATCCTCCACTTAAATGGGTCTTTTTAATAAGTTAAATAACCAAAAATGCGACTTTAATGATTCTGGGAAGTAGTTGCGCATCGTGGAACCAAATCTCGTCATTTTTAATGAATTTAGATTTGAGGTAGTGAGGTCCGTGTCAGCCTCGCATCCCGAGGTTGCCTCTAAAATCTTGAGGCAGAATACCTCATGACAGGCACGCGTCGCAAGCGATGCCTCAATTTCTGTGTGGTCTTAGCCTGCCCACCCATGTTTGGGTCCTCCCCAAGGACCCTTAGGGTGTTTCTTAGGGTGTTGTCACCAAACGTTTGGACCCTTTGTAGTAATTACTACCTATCCAAGGTTAATTTAAAAGTATTACAATTCATTTGACACTTTGAAACCTTCACCAAATGTAGGGATGTGAACTAGTTCAAATTAACTAGTTTCCAGACGTGAAGGTCTTTCTTAGTCATTTTGGATCTAACCTTTTCCAAGTGAGTTTATTATATTAATATAGGTCTGGAAACATCATTTTAAACATTATTTGATGCATTAAACTCTATTCTAAGTAATGGAATTTCCGGAGTCTTACTTTGGAGGTTGCAATGTCTGGGACTACTTGGGGAGAGTTCTCCCTCGCACAGGCTTGACCCCTGTGTTAAGAATGAGCTGTCACCTAAAATTTCCATGGATTCACTAGAGATTGAGGCATCTCTTGGATCTTGTATGAGGAGAATAAAGGTGGAAAGATTAGTGGTTCCATAGTCTCGATAACATTCAATGGATTAAATAGGGGCATTTCCCATGATAGGTGATGGTAGAAAGGAATCTGGAGAAATGGGAAGCTTAGTGGTAGTTCGAGGAAGGTTGACAACCATTTGTTGTTGTTGTATGTTTCCATGGAAAGTCTCATGACCTCTGAGACCACTTTGTCTAGAAAGATCGAGTTTTTACCTGAAATATTACTTGCCTCCCTCAACCACTGCACTGATGGAAAGAGCTTTTACATGCAAGCTCATTTCAATTTATGAGTGTGGAGTTTAGTTCAGGTGTCGGGCTTGGGTTGCGTATAAGGTTTGTTCCTATTTTTATGGTAAAAGTTCGAAGATATACAATAGGAATTCGGTGGTTCATGATTGGAGAGTTTGATCGAGTGTTCCTGGATTTTTGTTAGTGTGGTGATCTCCTTAGAATATACCATCTCCTTTGAGATGATAGTGGGGTTCTTGGCATTTTCTTAAAAGTCTGTTATATTACTATCGCTAGAGCTAATGGGAATAGTAATATTTTTTGTAGTGATTTTTCTTCTTTGGGTAACGGGGCTAGTACTAGGAATATATAAAGGGGAATTATTTTTTTCTATTTCTGTAATTTTTGGTTTTTCCAAATTTGTGTTATTTGGTTCTCTTTTTGAAAGGTTGAGGTTGGTAGAGTTTTGTTGGTAAAGTTTTTATTATAATTTCCTTTTTAATTATTTTTTAATGATGCCTCCAAGATATTATTTAGGGATATGTGGTCCAGACTAGATGTTGTATGTACTAAAAGGCCTATTTTGGAGTAGGTGGGTTATAAATTTGTGGCTGACGTGTCTATTTTTTTTACTTCTAATGAATATGGAGTTGTATCGTGTATAATTATTGTAGGGGTCAAGTTAGGTGTCATACAAGGGGTACCGTAAACAGTGACTGACTTTTCAACTTCCTCTGTTATTGATTTGTTGATGGGATTAGTGACGTCACTCGAGGTGACATTGTCCTTAATTGGGTTTGACATATTTCAGCTAGAGATTTGTGTGCTTTGTGTTGTTTGATTCGATGCCTTTTGGAATGATTCATTTGTGTTGAGAGGATTTAGTTGTTTTTTTGTATTGTAGAATCTTAGATTCGAGGTACTTACCTGATTTGGCATGAAATAAATTTACATCAATACCTGCGTCCACTATTTTTTCACTGCGCTTTTGTACCGTATCGTGTTCCTATATTTGGTTGAATCTTTTCTCTCTATATTGATGGTCTCCTCTTCTTTTTGTGACTGCTTGTTCTAATCTTGTGTACTGTTTTATCTTTGTGTGCTGCTTTTATCTGGCGAAGGAAACAAGTTTTCATGCCTCCTCCTTAGTTCTTAATTCTTTTCCTTGTTCTTGTGGTTTTTCTATTGTTGCCTCTTCTTCTTCCCCGTTAGTGTGTCTTCTCGTGTTGGGTACATATCAGAGGCATATGTGGATTGTGTGGACAAGAACACCACATCCAGAGAATAATATGTTTGATCCTTCGTATTTGAGAAGCTTTTTATGGTGCCCATTGGATATATATTTCTGTACCTGAACGCCAATAGGTACCTCCACATATATTCTTGCGTAGCTTCATTTGAGTGCTTCCGATGTGCATACGTCCATCTTAACTAGCTTCCCAAGTTTTTTCCCTATTCGTGCTTGTATAAAGTGGTCATGGAATTCAGTAGGTAATTTTGGTAAACTGATCCAAATTGCCGACTTTATTTCCGTAGCATCTGATGCAACGAAGTTTGGGTGCCATCACTTGATTGATAGAAAAAAGACATTAACAAACCATGGTCTTTGCTGTAAGGTCTTTTGTATATTTTCTTCTTTGAAAAATTTCACTGTGTAGCAGTTGTAACTCAAATCTATAAGTACGATTTCTTCAGAGGCATTCTATATAGTACTTAATTTCTTTTTCAAAATCTTGGTGATTGATTTTTTATGATCATGCCTTATATATTTTCTATTTTTTTTGCTTTTATGAGATAAATTCCTTCTTTTTCGTTGGTATTTTTTTATCCAAGCTTGTATATTCTTCCATAATAATATCGACTATGTCGTCCTCATATTTTGTTTGATGTGACTATCCTAATATTGTAATATGGTTCACTAAGGATGTCCTTAAATGACACTGCCTTTCTTACATTTGAGGGATCTCCTCCTCCATACTATGATTTACCAGAATTTCAGCACCTTTAGTATCCGAGGGATCAAGGGAATCTAGTGATTCTCCATCGGAGTTCATGGTGGTTACCTTCATAGGAATTGAGAGATGGTCTTCAAAATAGATTTTTTGTTAGAGAAACTCCAAACCAAATAAAATAAGTCAATTCTTGATGTAATTCTAAATACATTATATATATATATATATATATATATATATATATATATATATATATATATATTTGAACGTGTGACACTGGTCTGATCCCACCAACACAAATCAGCCTAAACCCAATATTAGTGAAAAAAATGCGGAATTAAAAAAAATTCCATTAGCAATTGCTTATACGAAAAAAAATCAACATCATTTAACCCCAAAACTTGGTTGTCACGTGCACAAGCATCAAATGTAAATACTATAATTGAAATAAATTATGCAAGTCTAATTATGACATTGTCTTTAACGTAAAAATCAAATCATAAACATGAGTTACCAAGGTCTGCTGAGATGACAACAAGTACCTCAAAGTCTCTATAGAAAGTCTTGGAAATGAACATAATACAAGGTCTCACGAGGATCTGTGCTCGTAACCTAAAAAAAGATTCTAGAAGCAAGAGGTGAGTACAAAACCACACGGTACCCTGCAAGAAAAGTTCTAAACTCAATCTTAGGGAACAGAATTTGAGTACTCCTTACATCCTATCCGGACCGCCACACCAAAATCATCATACAACCAGCCCAACACCATATTTCACAGTTACACAAGCACACAAATCAATAACAACACTCTAACATATTACCATTCTTAATAATAATTCAATATTCGTTAATCACAAGTTTCAAAGAAAATAACTCATAAAATCAACAAAACACAAGTTTAATTTCATCAATGATCAAAATTTACGATGCCATGAAATGCAATGTCAAATACAGTGATAGATGTCTGACCTAATGATACACACCCACTGTCTTTTGGTCTAGTAGCCACGGGGGACATATGTCTCTATGTATCTGTCATGGTGTGTGATACGACCCTCAATTTATAGTAACCGTCGTGACGCGCGATACTTTCCTCAAAATATAATATCCATTGCGGCACACAATACTTCCCTTGAAATGATACATTATCTTATCACATATCACTCATCACCACTATATATCAGAATAAATTCAAATGACATGCTCAAACAAATAATTAGTGATAACTATTTTGATAACAAGACACTGTTCACAACAATGCAGTCGTGATACAACATCAACAAATAAGCAATAATCCTCCAAAAAATTCTCAAACATCACACAATGAAATTCACAAATTCCATAGGCTTAACAAAGGTTTAGAAAAATCCTTATTCCTTACCCAATCGAATAACTACTGTGGGACTTGACACTTCCCTTTCCGTTGAGCTTCCGAATCGATGCAATCCATTTACGTATATATTCATAATAAGGTTTTGGAATCAAAAACACCCACATTATTATGTGTTTAAATTTTTCACAAAAATTGACGAACATTTATAATCAAGTTCGTAATTCTTGAAGTCAACTAACATTTAAACTATCATGTTTTCAAAGTTAAAGATCTTCCTTCGAGTGCTTCCGATGTGCATACGTCTGTCTTAATTAGCTTCCCAAATTTTTTCCCTATTCGTGCTACTATGGAGTGGTCATAGAATTCAGTAGGTAATTCTGGTAGTTTGATCCAAATTGCTAACTTTGTTTCCGTAGCTTTTGATGCAACGAAGTTTGGGTGCCATCACTTCATTGATAGAAAAAAGCCATTTACATACCACGGTCTTGGCTGTAAGATCTTTTCTATATTTTATTCTTTCAAAAATTTCACTATGGACCAGTTGTAACGCAAATCTTAAGTATGATTTCTTCAGAGACTCTCCATACAATACTTAATTTCTTTTTTAGATATTGTTGATTGATTTTTTATGACCATGTCTTATATATTCCCTATTTTTCTGCTTCTGTGAGATAAATTCCTTCTTTTTCGTTGGTATTTTTTATCCGAGCTTGTATGTTCTTCCATAATCATATCGACTGTGTCGTCCTCATATTTTATTTGATGTTACTCTCCTACGTTGTAATATGGTGCACTAAGGATGTCCTTAAATGACACTGCCTTCCTTGCATTCGTGGGGATATCCTCCTCCATAGTATGATTTACAAGAATTTTAGCACCTTCGGTATCTGGGGGATCAGGGGTATCCCATGATTCTCCATCGGAGTTCATGGTGGTTACCGTCATAGTAATTGAGAGATGGTCTTCAAAATAGATTTATTTTTTAGAAAAACTCGTAACCAACTAAAATAAGTCAATTCCTCATGTAATTCTAATAAATACATTATTATGATCTTTGTAACCATAAAAATGAAAATTTTCTCAATTAATTTTTAAAGAGACCATAGAGCACAAGAGCCACTTGTTCTGTTTTTTTTGCCTATGCCATTTGGTGTGAAGTGGTGTTGTTGTGCTGTGCGATTATTGAAAAAAAAGCTATTGATTATATATATATATATATATATATATATATATATATATATATATATATATATATATATATATATATATTATATATATATATATATAATGGACGTGATGACACTGGTCTTATCCACAAAGACAAAGCAACCTAAACCCAATATTATTAAAAAAAATGTGGAAGTAAAATAAAAGTCCAACAACAATTGCTAATGCGAAAAACAAGTCAACTTAATTTAACCCAAAAACATTGTTGTCACGTGCACAAACATCAAATGTAAATACAATAATTGAAATAAATTAGGCAAGTCTCAATATAACATTGTCTTTAAAGTAAAAATAAAATCATAAACATGAGTAACCAAGGTCTGCTGAGATGACAACAACTACCTCAAAGTCTCTACAGAAAGCCTCAAAAATGAAGATAATAGATGGTATCAAGATGATCTGGGCTCGTAACTTAAAAAAATATTCTAGAACCAAGAGGTGAGTGCAAAACCACACGGTACCCTGCAAACAAACTTCTAAACTCAAGATTAGGGAACAAAATATGAGTATTCCTTACACCCTATCCGGACCTCTACACAACAAACTTCGTATAATCAGCCCAACACCACAGTTCAAAGTTACCAAAGCACAAAAATCAATAACAACACTCTAACATATTACCATTCTTATTAACAACTCAATATTCGTTAGTCACAAGTTTCAAATAAAAACACTCATAAGATTAGCAAAACACAAGTTAAAGTTCATCAATGATCAAAATTTAGGATTCCGTAAAATGCAATATAAAATAAAGTGATAGATGTCTGACCTAATGATACACACCCATTGACTTTTAGTCTCGGAGCCACAGAAGACATATATCTTCATGTATCTGTCGTTGTGTGTGATACGATCCTAGATTTATAGTAACTACCGCGACGCGCCATACTATCCTCAAAATACAATATCCTTTGCGGTGCACAATCCGTTCCTTAAAATGGTACATTATCTTATCACATATCACTTATCACCACTATATATCAGAATAAATTCAAATGAAATGCTCAAACAAATAATGAGGTGATAAGCATTTTGATAACAAGGCACAATTCACAACCATGCAACCGTGATACAACATCAACGAATAAGAGATAATCCTCCAAATCATTCTCAAACATTACACAAAGAAATACAAAAATTCCATAAGCTTAGCAAAGGTTTAGAAAAATCCACATTCCTTAGCCAATCGAATAACTACTCTGGGACTTGGCACTTCCCTTTCTGTTGAGCTTCCGAGTCGATGTAATCTTTTCACGTACATATTCACAATAAGGTTTCGAAACTAAAATCACCCACATTATTATGTGTTTAAATTTTGCATAAAAATTCACCCAAATTTATAATCAAGTTCGTAATTCTTGAAGTTAACTAACATTTCAACTATTATATTTTCAAAGTTTCAAGTCTAGGATTGCATCCCAATATTTTCAATATTGTAATTCAAATGGTACTCATAAAATAAGATTCATCTGATATGTAAATATGCATACCAATATATCAAAACTTGAATCATTATATAATAACCAAAACTACGAAAATGACACCCAAATGATTTCACAGTAATGCTACAGAATTGTACTTTTTTCATTCTTTTAAACACCCTTTATCCCAACCAATGATTGGCTCATTATGGCCAATCATTGGCTCACTATTTAGCAACATACATTGACCCCCAAATATTGACTTATGCCTGAATATAGTAATGATCGCCTTAGCAAACATACAACAATATAATTTAATTCCCATCTAAGTCTTAATAAACTAACAATATTAAGAAACAGAAAAACATACCCTATATTCTAGTAGTGTTCATCCTTTGACCATCATAATATAATCAATACCCTCTAGAATTGTACTATATTGATTCCAATGGCATTCATTGCAAATCACCACATCTTAATATCTAACAATTTAGGTAATAATTAATAATAATAACCATAAGTGGTACACTATACCAACTAAATCATTTTTATATAAAGTAATTAATGGATGCCCACCAAGAATAGAATATGGTCAAACGAGTATCTGCAAAAAAATTTCCTCTTTGATTGATGTCGTGCAAGGTTAGGTTATTCCTCTCCCTTTTTCATCTATATTTTCTCACTCTTCTTCTTCCTTTTTATATTAAAAATTAACTATTTATTAAAGCTCAAAAAATTGACAAACTTATATTTAATACATGTCCCTAATGTTATAAGGTCTTAAATACATGATCACTTTAGCCCACTAACTATCATTTAAATCATTTATCAACAATCACCCAAAAATTTATTAAATCAAGTTAAAGGAATAATAAAATTTCCAAAAATGACCTTCCGGGTCATTATATATATATGTATATGCACGTTTCTTTCCTGAATTCACATTGATATATTACTTCCACTACAACTGAAAAAATTATCTATAGTGAAATTTATTGAGCTTATGTAAATTGATATAGGATATGATCATCCAATACAAGTTGTTTTGGTAAAAGATATTTTCTTATTTCACTTGAGTTTGGTTGCTTAAGTTAACCATTGTTAGATGAGGTGGTTATCATATAAGACCATTATATAAACATCTATACAGTTTGTTGATATCAAGTTAGACATAGTAAAAGCATTCTCCCTAATTCAATATTTAATGTTCTCTCAGCAATGTCTTTTATTTCTCACTGAATCTAGAAGTTTCAAACTAAAAATGCCAATCTTGTTGTAAATTCAACATAGTATCAGACCCATCTGTATGAATCTAGGAGTTTTTCTATTGTGTTAGTGAAAAACTAAGAGATTCATCAAGCACAATTGCTAATTTTTCAAGTTTGTATCAACATGGCGGCAAAACCAAATCAGAATCATCCTCTTTTTTTATCTTTTTCTGATGTAGTTGGTGTTGTCCAGATTGAAATTCAGCTCACATGTCTGAAGAATTATACTATTTGGAGTAGAGTAATGCATATAAATATCTTGACTCGAAACAAGTTAGGATTCATTGATGGACTTGTTCAACATAGAAATTTCAAAGAAGATTCCTAGTAATACGAGTGGGATCGTTGCAATGAAATGGTGGTTTCATGGATACTGAACAATGTAAGTAAGGATTTAGTCATTGGAACTTTTTTTTGTTCAAGTGCTGATCTTTTTTCTCGACTGACTTGAAAGGACGATTTGACAAAGTCACGATGTCAAGGATTTCTCATCTTACACAAAGCAATTTCTACTATAACTCAGAGAGTTTCGCCTGTCTCTGTGTATTATTCCATGAAAGATTTTTGGGATGAGTATGATTCTATTAAATCCTCCTCCTACTTGGGGTTGTGCCAAATCAAAATATAATGTTGATAGCTTGTTGAGGAAAAAATTGTAGTTGTTAGTAATGGGATTGAATGAAAATTTACAGTCACCAATGTGAATGAAAATTAACATTGACATATGTAATCATATTTTGATGATAAATCTTACTCCTAGTTGTCATGCCCGGAGCCTAGACCCTGTGCATGGCCAGGCACTCAAGAACAATTAGCAAACCCTACAGAACCCTTGACCTTAGTCAACTCTCAGCGGAAGACTTACTAAACATAGAATAATCTAAAAACATAAACTTTAATCAACCGTCTTCAAAATAAACTTACAATATTTTAGAATCAAACATTAACTAGCCAAAGAGGAAACTCAAGTGTATAAAATTAACATTCCAAAATGAAAAGACTCATGAACTATTGTCAATCTATCTATAAAGCCTTTACTAGATGAAATGGATCCTGACAAAAAAACCACAACATCCTAATAAGAAAACTGTAATGAGAAAACATAAATGAGCGATCCTTTTGAAGCAAGAAGGCTCACCACACAAATTTGGAACACCTATGCATTGATGAAGCGGTGGATGGTGATCCTAGTTACCAGTGTTTGCATCATAAAATGATGCAGGACAAATGGAATAAGTTCATTATATATATGATCATGTAAGGGGGAATCTATAACATGATATAAGTTTCAACTAGAAGTGAAGAAACAACTTACCTTGTCTAAATGAACCTCCACCTCAACTCAATCTCAACTCATTTCAGTTTAAAAACAACAAGAACAATGTGATATAAAGAAAAGCTTTAAAACTATAGATAATATCTCCACTTATTGGAAAATAGAACTAAATTAGTTTTTTTGTAAAAATACAAAATAAACTCATTTTGAGAGATTGCTACAACCATCACTATGATTTATGTCTTTATTCATTGTCTTGACCACGCTGCTAGAACTGTCTTATACCTTTTCGGGGTATAGAACTCCTCAACTAAGTGAATCCAGTAATCTATGCTAAAAAGCAAGAAGTAATTATCTAAAAAGTATGATCCTTTCTACCTATGTTGTCTACATGATTTATAGGGATTGTGAGTTGTCAAAACTTTCCCCCATATGAGTGTGTAATACTAGTTCAAAAATATAACTTAGCTCATGTGTTTTAATAAAAAATTTCCTCATCCTCAATTTTGAGATTATTACGCAAAAGGTTTCTCTTAAAATATATATTACTAAAAACTCCATATGATCTATTTTAAAAATCAATGTTTCCTCTCTTATTAGTTAGTAAAAAAAAAACTTACTTTTGGGAGCACTTAATTACTATATATTCATTTGTTGAAAATGAAACTCAACTCTAGTCTTCCTCAAACTCAAGTCTTAAAATAATTTTAAAGGATTGTAAAAGATTTCTCAAAAAGACTCAAAAGAACTCTCAAGACTTTACTCTTATCTCTACCTTAAATTTGAATTATCAATTCAAGGTTTGTGATTCTTGATATGAATAATCTCTTGATATTTATATGTAGTGTAAAGTAGTTAAAATAAATAGGCAGCAAAGGTACACTTTAAAAGGACTTATAATGATTAATCGACATGAAACGACTGGGGGCAGGTGACCCTAGAACACTGCTGGCATGGGGCTCCTGTCCTTGAACTTTAGAGAGAATAATTTACCACCCCGCAATTATAAAGAGGTAGAATTAGAAAGAGGCATTTTTTTAAAGAATGAATATCTGAAAATTTGACTAAATTAAGTATGAGTTTTGGATCAACTTTAAACGACCATAACTCCTAGATAAAAATGACTTAGGTGTCCTAAGAGATACTGTAGGAAATATCTTTGAATTATCTTTCAGACTCTGCAAATTTTTCACAATTTTGAGCTTTTATGAGGGAGACATGCCCATTTGAAGTCGCATTATCTTGATAAGGGAAGTCAATACTTCATTGTAAAGGGATACTTTGGTATTCTCATTACCCAATTAATTAAAGGTTAAAAGCTTGATATTCTTGATATGTGTTCTTGATTTTGTTTTCATTCTTTAAATAGGATGAAATTAAGAATTTTTTGTCATTATTACGTCGAATTATAGAGTTGTTTTGAGTTAGGTTCATAGGTACATTTACTGTGTATCTGAATCTAAAGAGAATTTGGAAAAAATATTCGAGTTTAGGAGAATTGGGACTTGACAACGAAGATGGAAAATGTTGAGCAAATTTGGTTACCAGGTCTGTGTTACGGACCTGTTCCTCAAAATAAGAATATTCTTCCTCGCGTCGCAGAGCGTTAACAGAGTGTTCTACCTCAAAATTTCTTCATGATCAAACATTTAAATACATCTTTGCAATGCAGGCTTGTTTCTATATAGTGATTTATTGATCATTTGTCATATGTAATTATCTAAAAACAATCCTAAATATCATGAGATCTTCCCTATCATAAATCACAATCCTTAAAACCATAAATTCAAATTCAAGGAAAGTTTTGTCATGTCAAAAGAAGTTCATAGAATCTTTCAGAAGTCTTTCACAAGTGATTTAAACTTGTTTTAAAACTTGTGTTTTGAGTTTAGTAAGAGTAACAAATGATATTCATTCCTTCAAAAAAAGTATATGAAAACTAAGTATTCCTACAGAGTAAATGTTTTCACATTCAAACAAGAGAGGAGACATCAATTTCCAAGAGAGACTTCCGGTTACTTTTTCATTATGTATCTCAAATGATTGAAATAGTTTGTTTTTAAAATAGATGAGTTGAGTATATTTTGGATGTTGTATTGAGAACCGATATGGGGACGCGAGTTCATAATAATTCAAGTCTACGTAAACCATGTAGCAATTATGGGTAGAAAATATCACTCTTTTTAGATGATTCCTTAGTGATTTTTAGCATATACTAGTGGACAATTTAGTTGAAGTGTTCTATAAGACGATAAACTATAGGAAACTTTTTGCAGCATGAGCGAGATTCTGTAGCATAACTTAGTCTCATAGTGATGGTTATTGGTTAGAGAAGCTCTCACAATATCATGTTACTTTATGTATAAATTGAGTTTTTATCACACTTATTTAATAAATTGAGTTGCTACTTGCTATTTTAGATGCTTTTTAAATTGTACCATTATTGTTCTTTTTACTTTGCATTTGAGTTGAGCCATTCATGGGTTTATTTAGGACAAGGTAAGTGTTCCTTTAAGATTCCTTTCAAGCCTATGTTATGTTTAGATGTTCCCTCTCATACTCATACATTCAATGCATTGATGTTGTTTGTCCTGCATAATTATATGATGTAAACACACCTAACCTAGATCAACGTCCAACACCTCGTTTATTAACTTAACCACTCATTTGGTGACCCTCCTCTCTATTCAAAGATCCCTAGTTGTTTGGTTTTAATTTAGTACTTTAGTTGTTAGGATGATCGTGGGTCTTTTCTCGACATCCCTCTCTTTTTTTAGCAGCTTCATAGAGGAGTAGTTATAGTTCTTTAATCTTGTATTTCAAATGTTTTGCCATGTGTCTTGAATAGCCATTTTGGCTAGTTTGAATGTTTTCTTAAAGAAATTCTAAGTTTAATTCATAAGTTCCTTATTTGATACTATTTCTTATGGTTAAGTCTTATGCTAGTACCTAAGCTATGCTAAGGGTTCGTTTGTGGCCAATAATGGTTCTAGAGTGCCAGTCCCGCCTAGGGTGTAGGGTCATTGCGTGAAAAACATGGTATCAAATCACAGAGTTCAAGATTCCTAAGGAGTCTATATAGTTGTCTATAGAGTCCTAGTTTTCACTATGAAGCATGACACATGTATAGTTAGGAGGCTTCAACACTTAGTAAATTACTCACTTTTTCACACTCATAATGTCCGTTAGAGTTTGATCTATTAAATATTTCTTCTAAATCGTGCTTGTGTGTGTCTTTCGATTGATAATGCCTCCATGAAGAGATTTCTGAGGTCATATTTCTAGGATGAATGTTCTGGATCAAGTAGTACCCAATGCACTTTAAGTGCAACCCTAAGTAGAAGTTTCCAATGATAACTTCATGGAAGTGATCAACATGTTAAGTCAAGTTGTGCAAAACCAAGATGGACAGAGGGAGAACTATAAGAAGGGAATGATACTTCAAGGATCCGTGAGTTCTTGAGGATGAATCCTCCAAGATTCACTGGTTCAAGTACTATTGAGGATTCGTAGAATTTTGTTGAGGAACTGCGAAAGGTATTTGAGGTAATGCACGTAACCGATGTTTAGCGAGTGGAACTAGCTGCATATAAATTAAGGAATTATTCTAGGACTTGTTTTTACTAGTGGAAGAAGGTTAGAGCTAAGGTTACACCAATTTTGACTTGGAAGAAGTTTGAGATGGTTTTCTTGGGGCATTTCTTTCCCCAGGAATTGAAAGAGGGTAAGGTACAAGATTTCCTTACCCTTAAGTAAGACTCCTAAGTGTTCATGAGTATAACTTGAAGTTCATTTAAAAATAAGAAGGCTATAACAGGGAATGCGTCCACGAAACAAAGTAATAAAGTGAATCATTGGTCTTTTGAGTACAATCAAAAGGGGTATACTTCATCATCTTCTAGAGTAGCTGCACCAAGAAAAAAAGTATCTCAAAATTACCAGCACATTAGATCTAGACATGCCCAATATCAGGGTTGTAATACTCCAAAATTCTAAAGCCTAATTCAGAGCTTAACATAAGATCTAAGAGTTGTAAAATTTTTTAAAGTCAATAGTAGTGTATATAAGTCATATAGGAAGTTTTAGAATCGTTCAAAAACTAGTTCAAGAGGTGCATGCGTGCCTTAGTCTATTTGTTAAGGTCTTAAGAGTTGGAAAATGATGAAATTTGGTGAAAAGGTGTCTAACACGTATTATAGGTTGTTTGCAGTCAAATTGTCTAGGTACGAATCCCCAAGGACCAACGAAAGGGCATTGGGGAGGACTCTTCTGGTTTTGCTAAAAGCTTTCAAAAAACAGTGTCATTGACGACTTACGGGCGACGAGGCATGGTTTAATCGACGGGGATTCGATTGCTACCATATATGGAAAATTAGTAGATTTTTTGAATGGTTCCTTTGGAAAGTAACTGACAAAGACTATAGATGTGCAACACGAAGGAGGACTTGGCCGTCGATTGACCTATAGCCCGTAGGTCGGGGTCTCGTAGGTTAGGTCATTGTTTTGCTGCCACATTTTAGGTTAGTTAAATGAATTAATTATGTGGCTAGTTATTCATTTAGGGGTTTAGTGAGGTCTAATTAATTTAGTTAATGACCTATATAAAGAGCCTATTCTAATTAAACCAAACCCAACGCTCATAATTCCCAAAATCCAATTGTTCCTCCTTCTCTCTTTTTTCTCTCTGCCAAATAAGAACTCCTTTGAAAGATAGTTCAAGGTATAATGGTTGAAATAATGGGATTTTATTCATAATTTTCCGTCAATTAACAAGGTATGAAATTCCTTTAACCTTTGGGATTCCTTTCCCCATAGGGTTCCCCCAAATTGATTTCAAAGTGATGAGTTTCAAGTGGGTTTTAGTCTATTTCGAACTATAATACTTTAATTGTATTTTTTTATGATTTATTTATACAATTATGCGTATATTATGATGTATTGGAATTTAATTATGCTAATTCTTTATTAATCAACCTTGGTTGTAAAGTAGATCATGAATTTGACCTAAGTTTCAAACCCTAGGCTACGAACTAGTGATGGATTGTTGTGTGGTGATTAAATTGACTTAATTATTGTGTTAATTAATATTGAGTGATGATATTTCACCCATTGTTGGGTTGAATTGTACGGTTCATGGTTAATCCTTCATGATGGCTTTTGAAGGAGATTGGGGTAAGTCTTGTGATCTCAAAACCTTTACTTCAATTATGAATTATTGTGTTTAGTGATGAAGTTATATTGAAGTATACCTTATGATAAGATTTATTAGGGTTGGTAGGATGATTAATTGAGATGTCTTGATTATGTATTTGTGAGATTATGCTTAAGATTTAATGATAGAAGGTTGATGATGAAATATCTATGTGCCTTACTATGATATAATGATATTAAGATGATAATCTCACATATAAGGGTTGTAATGGAAGGTGTTCTCATGAAATTTCTATTGATCTATGATTATGACTATATAAGGGGTAGACCCTATGACCTAAGCTAAGTTATTATGAATAATGAAAGGTATTTCAAAAGGGACTCTAGCTTAGCACCGAGTGAACTAGAGTAATGAGTGTCCCATCCGACATAGGGAAGGAAGGATCACTAATATAATCATGAGATTGGGTACTATAATGCATGAAGCATAAAGAGTGTACCAACTAAATCTGCTAGTTCTTGAACAATGTTGACCCCACAGGAATGCTAGCTAGTGGATCCACGTAGATGCTATTTTCATGTGTTTGGACTACCTTCGCAAGTAATCCGCCTTCTTTTGGTGTAGGGTAACATGACACCCTATTTGACATTGGGTCATGTGGTCTATGTTGGCTAAGGCAAGATGTTCCCACAAGTAAAAATTAAATTATAAAGTGGACTCTAACTAGGATGACTGGAGGTAGGGGTATGGGACTCTACCTATACATTGCGCTAGTTAGCCTTGAGGGAATTATTAGAAGGATTTTCATATATGATTATATGCTTATAAATATAAATGTTATGTACATGTTGATATTACATGTTAATGAGACTATCTGATGTTTGTTTCACTTATGAACATGCGATTAGTTTTTATTGATAAAGTATGATGATGTTTATTCGTAATGATATAATATGTGAAGTAGGGCATTGCTTATGGTTCTTGTTGGGTTTACTTGGTTGAGTGAGGTTATGAGGCCTTACTTGATCATTGAAGTAGTGGACATAATGGGGGTTCATGAGTAAGGGTCTTGTGTTGGTTATGATGTTATGAACTCTTATACATGCTTGTTCATATTATAACTTGATGATAGAGTTGTCTTGAATATGTGCTTAATTATGTTGAAATGTATGTTGACTTCACTAGACTTAGGATTATTTCTCTTGTGATGCACATGGTCTTGACTTAATGAAGATGTGCTATTGCCTTAATTTGTTCTTGAATGTGCATAATGCTTTTCAAAGTAAATTCGCATGTTTTTATGAAATGTTCCTTTTTAGCATGATTTTTATGTTGAATGTGCATATGGTCCTATAACTCCGTTTCTCCCCTTTTCCCCAAAATTTTAGGTTCTAGTCTTTGAAGGGTTCGTGATGACATTTGAAGAAGACTTTGATCCTCATCTCCATGTTGAGTAGGTCCTCACAACTTCGAAGACATTATCGCTCTCTAGTATTGGATGTTGATTAGTCTTAAAGACACTTTGTTCAATATCTTTCATTAGAGTACTATAATTGTATAGCCTATATGTGGCGTTACTGGTATTGATGTATGGGCTATGCACAATTGTTATACTCTTATTTAGATGGTTTATTATGAGACATTTGTTTTAAGACTATGTTATCTATCGTATATATATATATATAATATATATATATATATATATATAATATATATATATATTATATATATATATATATGCCATAAAATATAAGAATATGTATTCTTATTGTACGAAGGGTCTATGTATACTCGATATGAATATATTATGTGTAAGCGAGAGGTGTAAGTAAACCTTATGAAGTAGTACAGATGAAAAGTTTTAATTTTTTTGCTTTTCTAACCTATGAAATGTAATGATGAATGCTAAGAGGATAGTCTTAGTCCTCTTCAAGGACGCCAACGCTGGTTACATCTAGGGGGTACTTCCCGTATGTGACAAACTTGGTATCAAAAAATGAGGTTAAATATCCCTAGAAGTTATGTCTCATTAAAACACGTCTATGTAGATTCTTATTCATAATTGTGAAGCGTGCCCCACTTGTGAATAAGAGACTATGTGATGCTTAGAAACACTCATCTCCTTGTATTCCTATGTCGTGCCTCTAGATTATTATTATGCAGTTTCACCTAAACCTTTTATCGTGATTATAGGCATGAATACTCAAAGAGAATCTACTAAAAGTTCCAAGAAAGAAAGGGCTAATATGGGACACCAAGACAACCAAGGGACTCCACTTGAAGAAGTTGCTATAGGTGATCAAGTTCCGAATGTTCCTCCCCCAATGACCAATAGAGATATAAGGGCAGCCTTTCTAACCTTAACCCAATCCATAACTTCTCAAGCTAATGCCGTCACATCTCAAGTTCAAGCTATGACGACTCAAATGAATAGGAAGGTTGGACCTCATGTGCCTCAACATGATAACACTATGACCTCTCGTTTGAGAGACATTACTAAGATGAACCCACCTATGTTCTTCGGGTTGAGGTCGTATGCGTACCCTCACGATTTCCTCGATGAGTTATTTAAGATTTTATATGCTATAGGTGTGACCTCAATTAAGAAGGAAAATTTAAAGGCCTACCAACTCAAGGATGTGGACAAAATTGTGTATGTGTAATGGAGGGATAATAGGGCATTAAGAGGTGGACCAGTGACTTTGGAGATCTTCAAGAAGGATTTTCTTGATGGGTTCTATCCTTGATAAATGAGGGAAGCTAAGGTGGAAGAATTCATCAACCTTCGTCAAGGAGGTATGAGTGTACTTGACTACTCTTTGGAGTTTACTAAATTGTCCAAGTATTCTCCATCCGTGGTGTCAAACCCAAGGGATTAGATGAGTCATTTTCTTACGGGGGTGTCCAATGATTTGGTTGAAGAATGTAATTCGACTATTATTCATGATAATATAAATGTCTCTCGTCTAATAGTTTATGCTCAACAAGTGGAAATAACTAGATTTAGGAGAAAGAGTAGGGAGGACAAGAAGGCCAAGTATTATGAAAGTAGTTCCTCTAAGGGTAGGCTTGACATTCAAGACAAGCCTAGGTTCAAGAAGAGGTTTTATAGTAAAGTACCTACAACATTTCCCAAGGCTCGTGATGATAGGATGTCTAAACCTAAGTCTCAAAAGAGAAGAGTACTAGCTCACCAAACAAGAAGACAACTTGTGGAAAGTGTGGCAAGAAACATTATGGTGATTGCTTTGTTTGAAGGAAAATTTCTTTGGGTGTGGAAAGAATGTCCACATGGTCAAACAATGCCCAAATTTTTGAAGGGGAAAGACAAAAGAAGTGGACAAGCTCAAGCTAGTGGTTCTAATGTGGATACTCCAAAGGGAATTGCTTTTCTGCACTTCGCTTTAGGGGTGAACCAAAGAGTTCTCCCGATGTGGTGACCGGTATGTTACAAGTCTTATTTATTCATGTCTATGATTTACTTGATACGGTAATACATTATCTTTTGTTACTCCCTTGATAACTAGAAAATTGACATTTTACCCGATATCCTAAATGAACCTTTCATGGTAACTACCCCAAAAGGTACGTCGGTGGTTGCAAAGAGGGAATATAGATATTTTCCTATAATGTTGCCCAATAAAGTTAATTATTTTGAATTAGTAGAACTTTATATGGTTGATTTTGATCTCATCATTGAGATGGATTAGTTGCATGATTATTTTGCTTCCATTGATGGTAGAAAAAGAATTGTCAAGTTCAATTTTCCAAATGAACATGTATTAGAGTGGAAGGGGGGAATTTTTTTTTTAGAGGTCATATTATGTCTTGTATTAACTCTTGTATAATAATTTCAAAAGGATATTTATTCCATATTGTAAAAGTCAAAGATATAGACTTTAAAGATCCTCCCATTGAGTTAGTCCCTATAGTAAGGGAATTTCCAGAGGTCTTTCCGAATAATCATCAAGCAATCCATCCCTAACGGAAAATGATTTTTCCATTACTTGCTATTGGATATAAAATCCCATTCAATTCCTCTTTATCGGATGGCTTTGGTTGTATTGGAAGAGTTAAAGGCTCAACTCAAGGACTTACTATACAAAGACTTCATTATACGTAGTTATTCTCCATGGGGTGCACCGATTTTGTTTGTGTAAAAGAAGGATGGGTCTCTTAGAATGTGCATTGATTATAACCAACTCAATAAAATCACTATTAAGAAAAAGTATCCTCTCTCTCGGATTAACGACTTGTTTGATCAACACCAAGAGGCAAGCTACTTTTCTAAGATAACTTGATATCAGGGTAACACTAACTTAGGGTGAGAGGTGAGGATATAACAAAACGACATTCCAAACTAGATATGGCTACTATGAGTTCTTAGGAATGTCCTTTGGTGTCACTAATGCCCCGACGACATTTATTGATCTCATGAATAAGGTGTTTCGAAGTTACCTAGATTCATTTGTCATTGTTTTCATTGACGACATCCTGTATATTCGAAAAAAGGGTGAACACATGGATCATATAAGGCTGGTGTTGCAGGTGCTTAAATAGAACCAATTATTTTCAACTATAACAAATCCGAGTTTTTGTTGAGGTCGGTGACCTTTCTTGGTGATATCATCTCTAGTGAGGGGCTTGAGGTTGATCCAAGGAATATAGATGCGGTAAAAAATTGGCCTAGACCATTGAACCCAACAGACATTAGGAGTTTCTTGGGTCTAGCAATTTAATATAGGAGGTTTGTGGATGGTTTTGCATTCATTGCATCTCCCTTGACTACTTTCACCCAAAACAGTATGGAATTTGAGTGGTCGGAAGCATGTGAAAGAAGCTTTCAAATCTTCAAAGAGAGGCTTACCTCCATTTTGGTATTGACTTTGTCAGAGGTTACCTAGGGCTTTGTTATAGATTGTAATGCATCCAGAGTGGGCTTGGGGTGTGGGCTTATGTAACATGGGAAAATAGTAGCTTATACTTATAGACAACTTAAGGTACATGAGAAGAACTATCCAACTCATGATCTTGAGTTAGCGGCCATGGTATTTGCCTTGGAAATGTGGAGATATTTATTTGTATGGTGTTCATGTTGATGTTTATATCGACCACAAGAGTCTTCAATGTGTGTTTACTCAAAAGGATTTAAATCTCTGTCAAAGAAGGTGGTTGGAATTATTGAAGGTTTACGACATGATTGTTATCTACCACCCGGCAAAGCCAATGTGGTTGTGGATGCTCTAAGTCGTATGACGATGGGTAGTTTGTCTCATGTATAAAAGTCCAAGAAAGACCTAGTGAAAGATGTTCATACATTCTCTAGATTGGGTTATAAATTGGAAGATTCTCCGAATAGTGGTTTTATGATCCGTCATAACTTCGAATCCTCTTTAGTTGTTGAGGTGAAGTATAGAAAACACCTTGATCAACAATTGATGGAGGTGGAGGACTCAGTTCTTGGTAAGCATAACGAATCATTCTCCTTAGGAGGGGATGGTGTCTTGAGGTATCAAGAAAGGTTGTGTGTTCCCAATGTTGATTACTTGAGAAATCGGATTCTGGAGGAAGCTCATTGGTCCCGTTATTCCATTCATCCAGGTTATACGAAGATGTATCATGACCTTAGAGAAGTGTTTTTTTAGTAAGGTATAAAAAAAGACATAGGAAAATTTGTTGAAAAATGTCAAAATTGCCAACAAGTGAAACAGGAATACCAAAAGCCGGGTGGTTTACTCGAAGAAATCCAATTTCCAACATGGAATCGGGAAGACATAAATATGGATTTTGTGGTAGTTTTCCTTGGACAAAAGGCAATATGATTCCACATGGTTGGTTGTCATTTAGTTGACCAAATTCGCTCATTTTATTCCCGTCATGTCCAAATACTCGGCGGAGGATTATGAAAGACTGTTCACATATAAGATTCTGTGTCGCCATGGTATTATGTTATCCATCATATCGGATAGGGGTGCCCAGTTCACATCTAGGTTTTGGAGGTATTTTCAAAAAGGGTTTGGTACCAAGGTGAAGCTAAGCACCGCTTTTCAGCCCCAAACAAATAGTCAAGCGGAGCATACTATTCGAACCCTTGATGATATGCTTAGAGCTTGTATAATTTACTAAAAGGGTAATTGTGATAAACACTTGCCTTTGGTTGAGTTTCCATACAACAAGAGTTACCATTCATCTATATCTATTGCTCCTTTTGAGGCCTTGTATGGTAGGAGATGTAGATCTCCAATTAGATGGTTTGAAGTTGGTGAGTCATCACTCTTAGGTCCCTAATTGATTTATAAGACTTTGGATAAGGTTCATATAATAAGGAATCGATTGAAAACAGCCTATAGCCGGTAAAAGTCTTATGCAGACCAAAGGAGAAAATAATAAGACATTGAAGAAGGTGATAAGGTGTATCTAGAAATTTCACCTATGACAAGGGTTGTGAGATTGGGAAAGAAAGGGACGTTGAGTCCTCGTTATGCAGATCACTATGTAAACTTGCAAAGAGTTGGTAAAGGTGCATATGAATTGAAGTTACATAGTGAATTGACTTCACTTGACCCGGTGTTCCATGTCTCCATACTTAAGAAGTGTATCCATGATCCCGAGCCCATTCTCCCTATTGAGGGTCTAGGTTTTCAAGAGAACCTCTCCTATGAGGAGGTTCTGGTTGAAATCCTTGATGGACAAGTAAAGAGGTTAAGAAACAAGGAGCTGGCTTTTGTAAAGATGTAATGGAAGAACCACCTAGTTGAGGGTGCAACATGAGAGGCCGAGGCCGACATGAAGTCCCGTTACCCACATATATTTGATAACTAAGGTTAGTTGTTCCTATTTTTATTTAAAATAATGAGATTATATAAAGTTGCCTTGATTTTTGGTAAATAATGAATTTTATACTTTGGTAGAGTGATTTACAATGAAGTATTCCTCTAAAAATGAAACTTTTCAAGAAAATTCTCTTTGACTTGAATTAAACTTATGTGGTGTATTTTGGTATGTTGTGCCATCATGAGTTTTATTGACAATATTAATATGTGTTGAAGAAAGCTTTGGCATAGTAAGTAAGCATGTAATGAATGTTTAAATCTTAGAAGTTGAAAATGATGTTATAAGTTGCATTGTGAAAACGTTCATGTGGTTGTATTAATTTGAACTATAAATCATCTTTTAATGTGTTGTTGTTGGTTAGGCTGCTAGTCTTCACTATATTCCTTCCTTATAAAGAATTTTAGTGTCATTCGGGATGAATGTTCCTAAAGGGGGATATTGTACTACTCTGAAAGTTTAAAGCCTAATATAGAGATTAATATGATATTCTAAGAGTTGTAACATTTTTTTAAATTCAAAAATAATGTATATAAGTCATTTAGGAAGTTTTAGAATCAAAACGTAAAGAAACGTCCATGACGTTCGAAAACTAGTTCAAGAGGTGCTAGTGTGCCTTAGTATATTTAACAAGGTTTTAAGAGTCGAAAAATGATGAAATTTTGGAAAATGTGTCTATCACATATTAAATTTGCTTTGTAGTCAAAACGTCCGGGTAAGACTCCCTAAGGACTAATTAAAGGGCCCTTGAGGAGGACCCTTCCTGTTTGGCTAAAAGCTATCAAAAAACAGTGCCATCAATGAATTGCAGGCGACGAGGTGTGGTCAAATCTATAAGGCGTGGATTTCCACCGTTGATGGAGAGTAGTCAATTCCGTAAAAGGGTATTTTGGTTAGTCTCTGACCAAGACTACAGATGTGCAGCATGGAGGAAGGCTTGGACGTCAACTAGCTACGACCCGTAGGTCAGGGTCTCATAAGTTTGGTTACTATTTTTGTACCACATTTTAGGTTGATTGAATAATTTAATTATGTGGTTATTTCGACTAGCTATAAACTTCAACCCCCCTTCTCTTACTTAGATGGAGAAATAAGTAAGCAAGACTTTCTACCCTGCCTTTCTTTTCTTAAAAAATGGCGAATTACACCGAATTTTGCGTTAAGGGAGGTCTAGTTAAGTTACTTAATGACATGTATAAAGACCCTATTTTAATTAAATTATACCCAATTCTCATAATTCCCAAATCCCAATTGCTCTTCCTTCTCTCTTCTGTCTCTCTCTCATAGAAGAAATCCATTGAAAGCTAGTACAAGGTCTAAGGGTTAAAATAAGGGGCTTTTATTCATCATTATCCATAAATAATACAGGTATGAGATTCCTTTGATGTTTGGGATTCCTTTCGCCAAAGGGTTCCTCCAAATTGATTTCAAAGCGATGAGTTTCAAGTGGGTTTTCTTCTATTTTAAAATTTATCCTCTAATTGGATTTTTTTATGATTTATTTAGATAATTATGAGTATATTATGATGTATTGTATTTCAATTATTCTAATTCTTGATTATTTAACCTAGGTTGGAATAAGATCACGAATTTGACTTAAGTGCCTATCCCTAGGCTATGAACTACTGAGAGATTGTTGTGTGGTGATTAAATTTACTTCATTATTGCTTTAGTTACGATTGAGTGAACATATTACACCCATTCTGGGTTTAATTTGATTGTTTATGGTAAAACGTTGATGATGGATTTTCTAGGAGATTGGGATAAGTCCTGTGAACTCAAAACCTTTACTTGAATTATGAATTCTTGTGTTTAGTGATGAAGTTATATTGAAGTATTCCTTATGATAAGATTTATTAGGGTTCGTAGGATGTTGAATTGAAATGTCATGACTATGTGATTGTGAGATTATGCTTACGATGTAATGATATAAGGTTGGTAATGAACTACCTATGTGCCTTACTATGATATAATCATGTTAATGTGATAATCTCACATATAAGGGTTGTAATGAAAGGTGTTATCATGCAATTTCTGTTGAGCTATGATTTTGACTATATAATGGGTAGAACCTATGACCTAAACTAAGTGATGATTATTAATGAAAGACATTTCAAAAGGGACTTTAGCTTAGCATCGCGTGAACTAGAGTGAGGAGTGTTCCTTCCCATATTGGGAAGGTAGGTTCACTAATGTATCATGATGTTGGAGAAAATAATTCATGTTGCATTAAGAAGGTCTCAACTATATCTCCTAGTTCTTGAACTATGTTCCCCCCATAGGAATACTAGCTAGTGGATCCACATAGATACTATTTTCATGTTATGGTACTATCTTGGCAAGTAGTCCACCTTCTTTCAGTGTAGGGTTCCATGACACCGGATTCCACGTTGGCTCATGTGGTCTATGTTGGTTAAGGCAAGGTGTTTCCCAAAGTAAAAATAAAATAATAAAGTTGACTATACCAAGGATGACTTGAGGGTTTTGACCTTCTTTAGGTAGGAGTATGGAACTGTACCTTTACATTGAACTAGTTATCCTTGAGGGAAGTCTTAGAAGGATGTTTTTATATGGTTATATTCTTATAAATGTAAATGTTATGCATATGTTGATCTTACATGTTAATGACACTATGTGATGTTGGTTTCACTTATGACCATGTTATTAGTCTATAATGAAAAGTATGATGATGTTTACTTGAGGATAGAGTTCTCTTAATTATGTTAAAATGCATGGTGACTTGAATAGACTTGATGAAGATGTACTATTGACTGGTGTTGGTTCTTAAATGTGCATAATGCTTTTCAAAGTAAATTATCATGTTTTAATGAAATGTCCCTTTTTACCATGATTTGTATGTTGAATGTTCATATGGTCCTATACTTAGTACAAGTGATGTGCTAACTCCGTTTCTCCCTTTTCCCCAACATTTTAGGTTTCGGGCATTGAAGGGTTTGTGATGACATTTGAAGAATACTTGGATCCTCATTCTCCAAGTTGGGTAGAACCTCACAACTTCAAGGACAATGCCACTTTCTATTATTAGATGTTGATTAGTTTTAAAGACATTTTATTCATTCTCTTTCATTAGAGCACAATGATTGTATAACCTATATGTGGCTTTATTGGTATTGATGTATGGGCTATGCCCAATTGTAATAGAGTTGTTTAGATTGTTTAATATGAGACATACATCTTAAGATTGTGTTATGTTCTTATATATATGTTCCATAGAAGTAGAAGACTATGTATTCTTCTTATGAGAAGGGTCTATGTATACTATTATGTGTAAGCGAATGGTCTAAGTAAACGTCATGAACTAGTGTAGAAAAATAGTTTTAAATTTTCTGTGTTTTTAACCTATGAAATGTAGTGACGAATGCTAAGGCTAGTCTTAGTCCTCTTTGAGGACGAAGACGCCGATTAAGTCTAAGGGGTACTTCCCGGATGTGACAAGGGTAGTGCAGCACAAGGAGGTAATTGGGCTCTTATATGTGCTAAGTGTTATAGTAACCACATAAGTAAGTGCCACGATGGTTCCACACATTGTTTCTTTTTTGGTCAAGAGGGTCACTTCATGAAAGAGTTCTCTATGACCAATAAGGCAATAGGTTTCAGGGAAATAAAGCCCAATATTCTTTTGTTGCTCCACCAAGCAGAGGTGCACCTAGAAGTGCTACTTCTAGTACTAGCGAAGGAGAGAACCTCTTTAATGAAATCACTAGTCGTCAAGATCAAGAGAATTCTCTAGATGTTGTCACCTATATGATCAAAGTCTTTACTGTTGATGCTTATGCTTTTGATAGAACCAAGACAAAGTTTATATTTTGTGACTCCTTATGTTTCTAGTAATTTTCATATTCTTCCTAAGAAACTTTCTGAGCCCATTGTGTTTCTACACCTGTTGGGGAGTCTATTCTAGCTGAGCGAGTATGTCGTGATTGAGTCATTTCCATGAATTGCAAGAAAATTATGGATTATTTAGTAAAGTTAGAAAGTTTTTGATTTTTATGTCACTCTAGGTATGAATTGGATTCATGCCTACTCCATTAATTTTAGAACTTGAGTTCTTAGGTTCCAAAATCCTAACGATCCACTTATAGAGTGAACTAGCAGTTCAATAGTGCCTAACGGTCATTTCATTTCGTACCTTAAGGCAAGAAATTTAGTTTGGTGGGTATATCACTTAGTCCAAGTTATTGATTATAGTGTTGAGACACCTCATATTGAGTTAGTTTGAGTTGTGAATGAGTTTGAAGAACTATTTCCAGATAATCTACTTCGAGTCCCTCCTAAAAGAAATAGAATTAGATATAGATATTCTTCAATATACTTTCCTATATCTATTTATTCCATATATAATGGCTCCATCATAGTTGAAAGAGTTTAAGGAGAAGTTGAAAGATATCCTATAAATGTTTAATTTGACCAAGTGTCTCACCTTGGGGCTCTCCGATCTTATTTGTTAGGAAGAACGATTGTTCATTTGAAATGTGCATACACTACTTCCAGTTAAAATAGGTTACAATTAAGAATGAGTATCCTCTTTTGAGAATTGTTTATCTCTTTGATCACTTTCACGGTGCTACTTCGACATTAGATCAAGCTACCATCAGTTGAGGGTAAGGGAATGTGACATTCCAAAGACAATATTCAGGACTCTTGTATGGTCATTATGCATTCCTAGTTATGTCTGTTGGTTTGACGAATGTGCCTGAAACATTCATGGACCGTATAAATATAGTATTCAATCCTTATCAAGATATGTTCATTAAATTATTCATTAATGACATACTAATCTATCCGAGAAATGAAAAAAATTATGCTAGTCATATCTAAATACTTCTCCAAGCTCTAAAGGATAGAGAGTTGTATGCCAAGTTCTCTAAGTGTGAGTTTTATCTTGAGTTTGTGGCATTCTTAGACCACATTATTTTTGAAAAGGGAATTAAATCTGATACTCAAAAAGTAGAAGTATTGCAGAAATCACCTAGATCAATATTTTAAACATATATTAAAAGTTTTTTTAGGTTGAGTGGATATTGTAGAAGGTTCATAAAGGGGTTGTCATCTATTTAATACCCTTTGACCAAGTTGACTCTGAAAAATAATGGAGTTTCAATAATTTGAAACTTGTGATAAAAGCCTACCAGAAGGTACTCAAGGTTTTATCATATATTGTAATGGGTCTAGAGTTGGTTCGAGTGTTTGTTAATGTAGAATAGCAAAATTGTACCTTATGCCACAACACCGTTGAAAGTTCATGACAGGAACTACCCAACCCCTGATCTAGAGTTGGTTATCGGGTACTTGTTTTTAAAATATGGTGACATTGTCTTTATGGTGTATATGTGGATTCGTTCACTGATCAAATGAGTCTTTAGTATGTACTTAGTCATAAAATAATTAATCTGAGACAAAGGTGGTGGTTTGAATTACCCAAGGATTATCAAATGATATTCTTTATCACCCTGGTAAAGATAATGTTGCTGTTGATTCCTTGAGAAGGTTTCATATGGGTATTACTATTTATTTTGAGGAAAATAAAAAAGAGATAACAGGGGATGTTCAAAGACTTGCACGCCTGGGACTTCAGCTAATGCATTCCACAGAAGGAAGAGTAGTGGTGATGAATTGGGCTGAATCATCTTTAGTGTAAAAAGTTAATGAAAAGTAAGACAATGATCCTATTTTTGTGGAATTGAAATAAAATGTTGTCAATTAAAAAGTAATGGATTTTGAACAAACTGTAGATGGAGTGTTAAGGTATCAAGGTATTTTGTGTTTACAAAAGGTGGATGAACTACATGAGAGGATCATGAGGAAGTCACATATCTTGATATTCTATCCATTCGGGTTCCACAAAGATATACAAAAATTCAAGAGAAGTTTATTGGTGTAGTGGTATGAAAAAAAGGCATTGCAAACTTTGTTGCTAAAAGTGCTTTAATTTATAACAGGTTAATGTAGAGCATCAAAGGTTGGGTGGTATCGCGCAAAATATAGAACATCGAAAATACAAATAGGAGATGATTAATATAGACTTTATCACATGTTTACCAAGGTATCACAAGCAGCGTGATTCTATTTGGATGATAGATAATAGGATGACAGAATCAACCAATTTTTTGCAATAAAGACTACTCATTCAACACAAGATTATGCCAGGTTATATATTAAATATATAGTAAGTCTTCATAGAATCCCTTTTTTGATCAGATCAGATAAATGGACAATTTACTGCACAGTTCTAGAAATCTTTTCAAAAAGGCTTGGGTTCAAATGTGAACTTAAGTATTGCCTTTCACCCAAGACAAATGTTCAAGAAAAGCACAATATTCATACCCTAGAGGATATGTTGAGGTCTTGTGTGATTGATTTCAAAGGAAATTGTGATGATCACCTACCTCTAATTGAGTTTGCTTATAACAGAAGTTACCATTCTAACTTTTAGATGTCTCCTTGTGAAAATCTCTATGGGAGAAGATGCAAATCCCCAACCGGATAGTTTGAGGTTGGTGAAGCTGGGTTGACAAGACCAGACTTATTTCATCAAGACATGGATAAAGTTAAAGCTATTAAAGAGAGTTTCAAAATAGCGTAGAGTTGTCAAAAATCCTACATTGATATTAGGAGAAGGGAGTTATAGTTTGAAATACATGATTGGGTATACTTGAAGGTTTCACCCATTAAGGGTGATATTTTTTAATAATGGGAAGCTTAGTCCTTGGTATATTTGTCCTTACAAAATATACAAGAGTGTTAACAATGTATCTTATGAGTTGGAGCTACCATAAGAGTTAGTAGCGGTTCATTCGGCATTTTATATCTTCATTATGATGAAGTTTATGGGAGATCCATCACTTATCATACCTAGTTAAGATTTGTTATCAACGATACATAATCGTATGAGGTGATTCCTATTCACATTATAGATCGCCAATTTCATAAGTTGAGAACAAAAGAGGTAGAATATGTCAAATTTTTTTAGTGGAAACAATTTATTGAGGAATATATTTGGAACAAGGGGAAGATATGAATAAGATATATGCACATTTCTTTGAATTTGGAGAAGTCCCAAGTTAAGGTACTAATTCTCTTCTTAGTACTCTTTAATTTATATGTTTGATGTTTTAGATTGTGTTATTGGATGCTTGAGTTGAATGTTAGATGTTACAACCTTAGACTACTAAGATTAATCATATTTGAGGACAAATATTCCCAAGATGGAGATAGTGTAACTCCAACAACTACAACGAGTCTTTTTTGGAAAGAATGAAAATCTAAAGTTCTGACAAAATTAAGCCAAGTATGAGTTTTGGGTCAAATTCAAACAACAATAACTCTTAGCTCAAGATACATTAAGGGTGCTATAATATACCATATGAAAAAAATTCAAATTATCTTTCCAATGCTGCAATGTTGGCGAGATTTCGAGGTCGAATGAGGGAGATATGCCCATTGAAAGCAACACTTCAGGAACAATTATCAATGATTCAAATATATTCTATCTTATGGATAAATTTCGATTGTATAAAAATGGTTGGTGTGTGGTTTAACAATCACATCACTATGGAACCTTACATACCTCTTAGGGATAAAACCCTTGGACAAATAACTCTTAATCCACAGGAAATCTTGATAAACGCATTGAACTTTTTCCCCGTTTCTCCTTTTTTCTCTTATTGAACTATCTTCTAAAACCCTAAGCATATCTTGGATTATGAAAATTAACCTAAATGATATATTGACCCCCAAAATATAACTAAATGCATTTTGAACAGATGGGGTAAGAAAGAAACCACAATACCCTTCACTTAGTTGGATAGCTTTCCGTATCAGGACAACATGACTTCAAACATGCATATCTCCTTCATACAAGCTTGAAAAGAGTATTACAAGAACTTTTGTTTTCTACTTTATGGGCCACGTAAATAATCTTGTCTTGAAAGTTATGGTCAATTATAATTGATCCGCAACTCATAGGTTAAGCATAAAATGTAATATTTTAAATCTGACTCTATCTAAATTAGTTTTTTTCAAAATTTAACTCTTTCACATACGAATGTGTTACTATATCCCCCTTTCGGAACATTCGTACTGAAATGATATTACACTAAGTAGACTACGGGTGATAACATCTAAAACCCAGCTCAAATACTAAATATGCAAAGTAACACAACATCTCTACTTAAGAAGTACGAAGAAAAGAATTAGTACCTTCATTTGGTCCTCACAACTCAACGAGATGTTGTATCGCTTCTTCATATCCTCCTCATCCTCCCATGTAGCTTGCTCAACAAACTAATATTTCCATAAAATCATGACTAATTCTACCTCCTTGGTTCTAAATATTTGAACTCACAATCTTGAATCTGAACGGGAATCTCCTCATAAGATAGGTTTTCCATAACCAATATCATAAGTCGGTATAATAAGCAAAGGATCGCCCATACACTTATTAAACATTGAAATGTGAAGCACCTAATGTGACACTGCTAACTCTGATGGTAGATCAAACTCATAGGCCACATTTCCAACCCTCTTTGATATCTTATAAGGAACAATAAAGCAGGGACTAAGTTTTCACTTGTTGCGAAACCTCATAACACCCTTCATGGGTTAAACCTTTAAATACACCCAATCATCCACCTCAAACTCCAATTCTTTTCTACTAACACTAGTATAGGATTTCTAATGACTTTGCACTTTTCTCAACCTCTCTTGAATAATCTTCACTTTCTCCATAAATTGTTAACTAAGTTCGTTCCTTTCAACCCAACTTCACCAAATTCACTCTATCAAATAAGAGATATACATCTTCTTGCATAAAGAGCCTTACAGGGAGACATTTGGATGCTCAAATGATAACTATCATTGTAAAAACATTCTATGAGAGCTAAGTGATCATCCCAATTATGCTTGAAATTGATCACACATGCGCTAAACGTATCTTCTAACGTTTGAATTGTACGCAATGCTTGACCATCACCCTAAGGATGAAAAGTAGTACTAATGTTCACCTTTGTACCCAAACTCTTTTCAAAACACTTCAAAAATTGTACAGTCAATTGTGTACCTCTATCTGAAAAAATGGGCACCTTACCTTTATGAAGTATGATATCTCTTGAATATATAACTTCATAATCTTCTGCTGAAAAGGTAATGTTTACCTCTAGAAAATGGACTGATTTAGTCATCCGATTTATAATAACCTAAAAAAAATTATGTTGTTAGCGAGACCATTGTAAGCTAGTGATATAATCCATAATGATTATCTCCCACTTCCATTTAAAAATATCTATATTCTAAGACATATTGTTGAGCCTCAGTGGTGTACCTTGACTTTTTATAATTAGGGTACTTAGCAACGAACTCTGCAATACACCTCTTCACACTACTCCACCGATAGACTTCCTGCAGGTTGCGCTATATTTTAATTGATATTGGATGGAAGTTATTCATAGAGTTATCAGATTCCTCCATGATTTTCTCTTGAAGTTCATCCACCTTTGGTATATAAAATCAACCTTGATACATCAATAATCCATCTACCCCTTGTTAAAAATCCATCAATTTTTGTTTATGAACAATTGCTTTCATTCACGCAACAAAGGGCCTTGATCTTGTTTTTCTTGCACTTCAAACACTAATGATGATTCATCCTCATTCATCACAACCACTCCTCCTTTTTTGGAAACCATTAATCATCTCATAGTCGTGTAAGTTTGAGCACATATTTGGTTAATTATCTTTTATCTTCCTTAACATGGGAGGTACTATCCATAGAAAATCTACCGAAAGCATTAATAACAACATTAGACTTATTAAAAAGATAGAGAATACTCACTTCATAATACTTGAGCAATTCCAGTCACCTCCTCCGTCTAAGATTAAGATCTTTTTGAATAAATACATAGTGAAGGCTCTTTTGATCGTTGAACAAAAATATACATGGACACCATAAAAATAGTGATGAGATATTTTATAAGTTAATACTATGACAACCAACTCTAGATCATTGGATAGGTATTTCCTGTCATGAATCTTATGTTGTCTAGACGAATAATCTATAATCTTTAAATTCTACATTAGTACACAACCCACTCCAACTTTGGACGCATCACAATACACCACAAAGCCTTGCATACCATCTCGTAAGATCAACAGTGGGGTAGTAGTTAACCTATTTTCATTTCATAAAAGATTTTGTTACAAGCTTCAGACCATTGAAACTTTGTTGTCTTCTGAGTCTACTTAGTAAAAGGGGTTGAAATAGAAGAAAACCCCTCAACAAACATTCTATAATAACCATTCAATACCAAGAAACTACTAATATGAATTGGAGATATCGGTCTAGGACAATTATGCACTACCTGAATCTTTTGAGTGTCAACTCGAATTCTATTACTTTAAACAATGTGGCCTAAGAATGCCACAAACTCAAGCCAAAATGTACACTTAGAGAATTTAGCGTACAACTCTTTCTTCTTGAGAGTTTAAAGAACTAATCTAAGATGACGAGCATGATCCTCCTCATTCCTCAAATAAATCAATATTTCATCAATGAAAATGTTAAAAAACATATCATGCTATAACTTAAATATTTCCTTCATAAGGTTCCTGAACGTTGCACAAGTATTAGTCAAACCAAATGACATGACTAGAAAGTCATAATGACCATAATGGGTCCTGAATTATGTCTTAAAAATGTCACTTTCTCTTACCCTCAAATGATAGTAGCTAGATTTGAGGTCTATCTTACAAAAACAAGTGGCACCTGAAGTTGATAGAAAATATAATCAATTTTTTAAAGAGGATACTTATTCTTGATAGTAACCTTGTTCAATAGACAGTAATTTGTACACAATTGAAAAGAACCATCTTTCTTCCTAACAAATAAGACTGGATTGCCCAAAGGTAAGACACTTGGTCGAATGACACCTTTCTCAAAAAGGTCTTTCAACTACACTTTTAACTCTTTCATGTGGGCTGGAGCCATTCTATATGGTAGGTAAAGATAGGACAAGAATAGGGAGGACAACTGTACCAAAATATATTTCACTCTCAGGAGGGACTCCAGAAAGATTATATGGGAAGACTTCTGGAAACTCAATCAAAACAGGAATTGACTAAATAGGTGGTGTCTCAACACTAGAGTCATTAACTTCAACTAAGTGATATATGAAACACATGGAAACTAATTTTCTCGCGTTAAGGTATGAAATAAAATGCCCATACGCACTACTAAACTACTCCTCCATTCTATAATCGGGTCATTAAGAAATTGAAACTTAACTACCCGAATTCTACAATTAACTGAGGCATAACAGGCATGAAGCTAGTCTATACCTATAATTCATAAAATCCAACAATGTCTAACTCGGAAAAGTCAACAATGGTGTCCTGGTGATTAAAATAACTGGTACACTCAAGATGAACTCACTCAGCTAGAATACTTTCACCAACCAATGTAGAAAGAGTGAACATATGTAAAAGTTACTTAGGAAAGATATTGAAATTCATAGCAGCATATGAGGTAACAAAAGATGGACTCGTGCCTGGTTCTATTAATATATGAAGAATAGATCTTGAGTTTGATATGCATTATTGGGTCCACTTGAAGATTTCATCCATGAAGTGAGCAATGATATTTGAACAGAAAGGGAAAAGTAGTCCCCGTTTTGTTGGCTTACATCATATTTTGAGGAGTATTGATATTGTCGCTTATGAACTTGATTTTTTTAATGACTTGGAAATGGTATTTTTGATTTTTAATTTCTATTTATCAAAGATATATGTTGGTCATCCGACATCTATAGCACCATTTAAGAGTCTTGGTATCGTGGACAGTCTTTCTTATGAAGAGGTTCCGATTCAGATTATGGACTAGCAAGTTAGGAAATTAAGGAATAAAGATGTAGCTTCTATAAAGGATCTTTGGAGGAATTAGTTAGTTGATGGTGCTACTTGAGAGCCTAAGGTAGATATGATGTCCCCTTATCCCTATCTATTTATCATTGTTCCTACTCTAGCTTAAGGTATTCAATTCTTTATGGTTTAATCTTTTGACTTTCATGTGTCTTAGATATTTCCATGATTCTTCATATATTCATGTTTAAGAAAAAACTTAATTATTGCTTGAATGACTTATATTGATTGAGTCCTTTGTATTTATGTGAATTTGAGTATGAGTTGCATATAGACCTCACGATATTATGTTTTTAACATGCTCTATCTTAGAGGTTGATGATCTCTCATAAAAAATGTGCATTTATGTAATTGCATTCTTGTTTGGCTTTTATATCTAGTCCTTACAATATTTATGATATCTTGGGTTCAATTTATAGATGGATGTTCCCATGTCTTGAAACACCTTAGATTTTAAAAGAGGGAGAAATTTCAGGTTTCAAAAAATGGTGCCAACACTGACGATACAACACACGTTCCGTACGTTGAATTACAAATTAGGTGGGGACCGTAGGTGGAATTTTCAAATGAGTTAAAAGTGTCAATCCTCAATACCCTTTTTACAATTCACCACAACAATACATCATTAAATGTGCGAGTCGTAGGTAGGTTTCGTAGGGCATGTACACACTTCACGAAATTTTATTGGCCAAAGGTTTTCTTATGTTTCCTTTTAGAGTTCGTATATCGTCTAATGGACCTTACATGGATTTCGTCATTTGAGGGTCAAAAAGCTTCAAAACACAATCGACGAATAACCAGGATGGTCCGTCGTGAAACCTATTGATCGTGGGTGTCGATGAGGTAAGGTAGTTATTTTAAAATGGGCTTTTGGATCTTTTCCATATTATGCTAACGCAATACTATGTCATTTCAACCTCTAACCTAAGTCTTAAATAATCATACCCCCAAATAACCCAACGCAATTAACTCTCATGAATCCCTAGAAGAAGAAGAAGAAGAAGAACAAGAACAAGAACAATAACTAGGAGGGGGATGAGGAGGAGGAGGAAGAAGAAGAAGAAGAAGAACAAGAACAAGAAGAAGAAGAAGAAGAAGAAGAAGAAGAAGAAGAAGAAGGAGGAGGAGGAGGAGGAGGAGGAGGAGGAGGAGGAGGAGGTGGAGGAGGTTAGGAGGAGGAGGAGGAGGAGGAAGAAGATGAAGAAGAAGAAGGAGAAGAAGAGGAAGAGGAAGAGGAAAAAAAATAAGAAGAAGAAGGAGGAGGAGGAGGAGGAGGAGGAGGAGGAGGAGGAAGAGGAAGAAGAAGAAGAAGAAGAAGAAGAAGAACAAGAACAAGAACAAGAAAAAGAACAAGTAGTAGTAGTAGTAGTAGTAGTAGTAGTAGTAGTAGTAGTAGTAGTAGTGAAGAAGAAGAAGAAGAAGACGAGAAGAAGAAGAAGAAGAAAGAAGCCCCGGAGAAGAAGAATAGAAGAAGAAGCAGAAAAAGCAGAAGAAGGAAGAAACCAAGGACGGTCCCGGAGGAGGAGAAGGAGGAGAAGGAGGAGAAAAAGAGAAGGAGGAGAAGAAGAAGGAGAAGGAGGAGAAGGAGAAGAAGAATAAGAAGAAGAAGAAGAACAAGAAGAAGAAGTAGAAGAAGAAGAAGAAGAAGAAGAAGAAGATTAAAAAGAAGAAGAAGATATGTAGTGGATTGTGAACTATGAAAGATGAATTTCTGAATATATGCATGTTTCTTTATGAAATTTATGAAGATATTTCACGGATATGTTGTGGATTTTGAAATATGAAATATGAATTTAAGAAGATATGCATGTTTCTTTATGAAATTGATAAAGGTAATTTACGGGTATTGCGAGAGTAGTGCATCAATGTTGTTGTAGTTATGAAAAGATTTCTCAACTTAACTTTTAATGAAGATGTACAAACTTTTCTAATAAATCCTATCATGTAAATGCTAATTGATATGCCTTACATAGATTATATGACAAGTAATGATTACCCGTTTCTCTTAATGATAAAAACAAGTTTATATTTATAATTTTATCCATGGGATTTATGCTTAGGACCGAGTGGAAAAGAGGAGATTACTCATGTTCCATAAACTACAATGTGCCACCATAGATTTGTCTTGGATAAACATTAGCTAGTGGATCCAGTTAATCTAGAATTTTATGGTTGTTAGTGTGGCCGGTAAATACATCTCTTTTTGTTGTTGGATAAACATCAGATTCAATGTTTTAGCTCACATGGTCTATATGTCGGGGAACGACTACTTTCCAAACGAATGAACTAAGGTTACTTCTAAAAGTAACTCTCGTGTGTTTAAAGATTAGTTAAATTGCATTGACTATGAACACCATTATGTTTATCTAACCTTTTATCTTATGGTTTAGTTTGCGCATTGCATGTTATGAAACTCTTTTAGCAAGAATTTATAACACTTTTGAATTATTATGATACTTAGTACATTCTATGTATTAAAGCATCCTCTTGCCTATATTGTTTCACTAATGTAGGGTCCGCCATTCCTATTCCTCCCTCTCATAGCTAGCGACTACCTTTATAATTTTGAAGATTGGTGAGTTTCGAGGAGTGAACCCTTTATTGCCTATTGTCGTTACATTTCAGATATTGTTATGCTATGTCATGGGTTACGTCCCAATCACTCATTAATGTAATATATAGATTTGAGACTGTTAGAATTCCACTATTTTTGTTTTCAAACTCTATATCGTATAAAATTGTTTTTGAAGTCTTTCAATTATATTATCATTGTATGATAAAATCTAAGTGGCTAGTGTAGGCCTCTCATTGTCTTATACGCTTAGGAAGATCCCAAAATATTTCCCTATAAATATGCCTCTCCTCATTGTTCATTCTCACGGTTTTGGGACTTCAAGAACTGAGCACACCCTCAAAAAGGTTTTGGGAGATCTTAGTTGGTACTTCAAAATTTTCTCTTTGACAAGTTAAAGCGGTGGAATCCATCTTTCTAACTCATCATTCTGGTTTGCTGCCAAAAACCAGGTAATTGTTTTCCGTCGTCTTAGTTATTCTCTTTTATCATTGTATTTGTGGTCATTTCGAATTCAGGCTTATGGTCTTTTTCATGGCCCGTTTGAATCTTAGCTTGTGGTAATGATTTGAAAAGCCATAACTTCATTTGTTTTCTACTCTTTGTATAATGGTTCTTTCAGCTACCATATTTAGCAATTAACTTAGAGCTTACTCCTCCTTTGTGGAAAATTTAATTAGTTGTTTTAGTTAGTGTAATATTTCAAGTTTCCTAAACTTTGTAGTGAAATATTTAAATTGCCTTTTTAATTATTGGTAAATATCATAAGTAAAAATTTGTTGCATATTAAAGTTGATTCTTCATCTTTATAAGTTGAGTGAATGAGTTTTTTTAATCTGTAGTTATGGTTAGTTAATTGTGGACTCCATGTATTGGATTAGTTATGATGGGTGATAATACTCAATTACCCGTCATACAAGTCAATGTGTGGGTGATCTTTTAGCAAAATAATGACCCAATGTACGAAAAAGGGATCGAATCCAACAATGAACAATGTATTGGCAATTGAAAAGTTAAAGAATTAGAAGCTACTAGTTTGAACTAAAATGAACAATGCCATTTTAACGTAAATTTTTTTGGAACAATCAACAATATGAGAAAAGGGAACAAGGGTAATGATTTCCTCAATCAACGTATCAAAAGAATTAGGGAATGCAAAAATAATTAACAATCACAAGATCCATCACACATTAATACTATGCATGCACGTTCAAGGTTAATATCATATATGCATTGAAACTTCAATGATTTGCCTACTTTCTTGAACATAAACAAATATTTTGACCTAGTTCTCTCGAAAAAAGTGAAATAGTAATCACAATTCTCCCAATTATATGCATTGAAAGGATTCACTATTGCTGGCTATCATCCAATATATGTGTTGTTACACATCATATGCGGAAGACGGGAATTGAGTCATGTCAGGGTTATCCCTGTATTGTATTAGCGAGAGGCGGAACCCTTCTTTCTTAATCAGACAATTTCTCTCCTATCATGTATGATTGATCAACATCTGGTATGTACAAATCAAATGCAGGCCCCCGTCAATTCCTTTGAGTTTCTACCTTGCGATTGTACTCCCCAGGCGGGATACTTAACGCGTTAGCTACAACACTGCACGGGTCGCTACACACAACGCCTAGTATCCATCGTTTACGGCTAGGACTATGGGGTATCTAATCTCATTCGCTCCCCTAGATTTCTTCTCTCAGTGTGAGTGTGGGCCCAGCTAAGTGCTTTCGCCGTTGGTGAATAAATCCAACCTCAATTGACTATATAAATCTCAATCTTATTAAATGTCCAATCCCAATAAGTTATCAAATCCATTAGGAAAGAATGTTAAACATGAAGTTGATTGGATAATGGAATTCTCATTTCATAAGTGAGAAGCATTCAATCAATTACAAAAGAAAAAAAAAATCAACAACCTAACAAATATCTATTTCAAACACAAAACCCAAATTGTGAAATGGGAAATTACACCCACAATTCAAACAATATGAAACAAAAAAATGAAGAAATATTGATAATTATTACAATTAAGTTTTCAATCTTCAATAAAAAAAAGTGCACCGTAAAGATACGTGCTATCCAAGCCTAATAACCCAAGATAAGAACTCTAAAAATCTAGATAGAATGAATTATCATCTTCAAAATTGTGGTATATTAGTGTAAAATGGATTTTGGTATCAAAATTGTTAACTTTTGAAATTTCCCTAGAGACCTGAAAATAAACTTTACGGGTTGGCAAACAGTGGTCCCATTTGGAGGTTTCCATTGAATCAATAGGCCCCACTTGGGCACGTTCGCGATCAGTTATTCATGACTTGGATTCTGCATTCGTGTCTAAATTCCATCGCATTCATATACCCTTTTGACCAGTGCTCTGTTTTTTCGTGTCATTTTATCGTATTCATGAAGACCAATTTCATACCAGATTTTACTTTTTCTGTTTTAGCTCCAAATTTGCCTATATTTTACTTGTTTTTCATTTTAAATTCCGCAATTTTGATCAACACACCTTGTAGGCCATGAGTACCTTCGATAATCACATTTCAATGGAAAATGGCCAATATCTAACATTAAAGACGCAAAATAATAAGAAAAGAGATACAAATAAGTCCAAATTCCCAGACTCATCAACAACCCAAACTTAAAAATTTTGTGTGTCCTCATGTAAATCAATTCAAAACACCCCCACATTCAAAGTTCACATTTGTCAATTAAGAACAAAGAATATGACTTTGATTGGTACTAGCAAATAGTTACCACATGCAAAATTTTCACAAACAGAACTCCCCTCATTTTTCTGTCACATTTTCAAGATACTTACATGCCCTCAAAAGAAAGAAGATGTCACAAAATTATTCATAGAAATATTAACAAGACAACATACAAATACATAAACACTCACGCTCAATAAAGAATCTCATGAACACAATACCACAACATTGGATTGCCCTTATTTTAACTCATCAATTGCTCAAAAACCTTCAGTCAGAGATCACTAAGGACTTTATCATGCTTGTAATATAGCATTAGGGAAGGTTAGGATAATATTTGGATAAAAGTCACAGCAATTCTTCATTTTTCAAATTCACCAATTTTCTTCATTTCTCAACCCAATGCACACTTTTTCTCATTTTACTTAAAATGTGCCACATGCAACAATTTAATAATTGCAGAATTCAATTTTCTATTACTCTCTTTCTTTATTTATTATTCTACATTTTTCTTTCTTTAACAATTTTTCCTCCGTTCTTTTTTTCTTTTTTCTTATGACTCAAAATCAATATCTTAAGTAATAAAAATATTCCCCTGGATTTCCACACTATCCCCAACTTAGGATTTTAGGCTCAACATTACAATATTTGAGTTCAAGGAGGGAAGGGTTGAAAAGAATCCTTTTGTTATTTTCAAAATGGAGAAGACCTGTAATGAGGTTGTCAAGAAATAGCTCTTAATATCAAGAGTGTAAACTAGATATACATTTACTACAAAGGTTGTCTTTTTAGGTCAGGTGGACTTCCAAAAATCACAAAGAGTGTCTATGATCATTTCTTCCACTAAAGTCAATAAATACCTACATTGAAGGACTAAGCGGGCAAGTTCTAGCAAACACAAGTTAACACAAAGAAATACTCAACATCTCGCCACACATGGCATACAAATTAATCAATATGGCTCAGAATTTTCTTTTCTTTTGAAGTACAAATGTCGTCAAACTCACAAATAGTTATTCATCAACTGTCACAAAATGAGTCACAGGAGTTTTCTCAAAATCATTCACAATATTTATTTGAATCGGAGTGGTATTATCAAACTTTTACAATGCATATGGCTATCTCTAGTATAAACCAAGTCACAACCTTCTAAAAATATGATTTGTTTTCCTTAAGAGAGACGCAAATTAAGACATAATCAAGCTAATTCATGTGATCTCTTTGATAAATGGCTAGTGAGACTTCACTACATTAGGCCACTAATACTTTACCACTATGAAAAAAATAGGGGAAAAGTCCTTGTCGAATTCTTGTTGTGTCTACATTATTATATCAAGATTCTTGTTGTAGACACTACATTTGACTCTTTTTCTAACTAGTAGTCTTATTCCTATTCGTATTCTAAGTAGGATTGTATATACTTATTCCTATCCTAACACCCCCTTCAAGCTAGAGCATAAATTATGTATATCTAGCTTGTTAATATGTAACTAATACGAGGACCGATGAGGATCTTGGTGATGATATCTCCAAGCTGATCATTTGATTTCCCAAATTTTGTAAAAATATCTCTTGAGAGTATATTTTCTTTGAAAAAGTGACTGTTAATGTCAATGTACGTAGTACTTTCTTTAAACACTATATTTAATACAATATGAAGGATTCTAGATTAGAAAACACAAGTTACATCTAGTTAATTTTGCCAAATTTTAGCTCTTTAAGTAACTGGTTGATCGAAACTAGCTCACAAGTTAATGGAACCACTGCTCGATATACTGATTTGCACTAGATCAAGAAACCACACTCTATTTCTTACTCATCCACACCATAAAATTAACTTTTACTAAAACATAATATTTAGATTTCAAATGTCAATAAGAGGGTGATCCTGCCCAATAACCATGTGTATATCCAGTGAAACACTCTCGACTTTGATTCTCGAAGAGTAGTCCTTTACAAAGAACTGACTTTATATATCACAGAATACGAACATGTACTTCCCAATGACTGTTAGAAGGGATGTATAAATTTACTTACAACACTTATAGGAAAAGAAATTCTAGTTCTAGTCAACATGAGATAATTCGACTTTCCAACAAGTCGTTTATACATTTCAAGATTACAGAGTGGTTCCCTTATCCTATGAAGATCATTAGGAGTGTCAATGGATTTACATATCATCATTGTTTTCTCCTCACAAATTTCCAAGGCATATGTGTTGAGAAATCACAACAATGTATCTAGATTGAGCAACATCAATATCTAGAAAGCATTTTAGACTGCAAAGATCTTTAGTCTAGAAATGCTTAAATAGATTTTGCATCAAATTATTGATATCAGCATGACAATTGTTAGTGATAATAATATCATCAACAAAAATAACCAAATAAATACACCAATTTAGTGCATAATGTCGATTCAATACGGAGCGATCAGTTGTACTACGATTTATGCCACATTACTTAATTATTGTACTAAACTTTCCAAACCAAGTTTGTGGAGATATTTTCACACAACAGTTTGACTTGATTAATCGACATACAAAGTACTAGAATCACCTTATGAAACAAAACTAGGTGGTCTCTCCATACAGACTTCCTCTACAACATCACCATTTAGTGAAGCATTTTTAATGTCCAACTGATGAAGGGGATAATAATGAAAAAAAAACCATAAATAGATTTATATGAATATATGCTATATTATCCATGGGAGAAAATGTGTCACTACGATATAGCTCAAATATCTAAGTTAATCTTTCATAAACAAGTCGAGCTGTAAATCAATCAACCTGACCGTCTAGACCAATTTTTAATGCCTAACCAAATGATAACCAATAATAAATTTAGTTGGAGGAAGGTCAAAAAACTCTAGGTAATAGTCATATGTAACGTAGACATCTTATCAATCATAGCCTGCTCCATCGAGAATAAGAGAGTGATTCACTTGTAGTTTTTGAAATGGAAAGAAGATACAAATACATAATGTGGTGATGAGAAATGATGATAACTTAAGAAATTATAATGTGGTTTAGCATTTCTAGTGGATCGTATACCTTTTTTTTATGTGTAATAGATTTACCAAGTGGAGGTAAGTCCATAATAGGACCGAGGTTTGTTGCATGACATGAGTCGTTAAGACAAGTACTGCATGCAGACGATGTTGATAAGTCAAGAGTTGGGGAAATACAACCAAAGATGTAGAAGTAAATGTAGATCCTCGAATGTTGAAACATGTAAGATCTGAGATATGGATAAGGCCATAAAGTTTTATAGTAAGGTCGAGTACAAAAAATGTGAAATCAATATACAGAAGTTATTGATAAATATTAGGTGAATATAAACAATGTTATTTTAGAACTCGAGAGTACAAGGAAAGAGACATACAAGAGCTTCAAAGACTAATTTATCTTTACCAGGGTTAAGTTATAAAAGAACATTTGTTCCCAAAGACACGAAATGGAATAGGGTAAAGATGTACGTGAGGAAGAAATATATAATATTGAACCTGATTCTGAATAATAGATGACAGTATTCTAGTAATTTAATAACAAAAAGGAAAGGACTACATCACCCTAAAAAACACCGAAACATGGGATTCAATAAGGAGAGTGTGGGCAGTCTCATTGAAATGCCTATTCTTCCTTTCTACTACACCATTTTGCTGAGCGGTTTAGAGACAAGATGTTTGATGAATGATTCCTTCATGAGTCATAAATTCCTGAAATTGAGAGGATAAGTATTCTGAGAAATTATCACTACGAAAAGTATGAATTGAAATACCAAAGTTATCAAGCAATGAAAAACTTGAATATAGTGAATCAACTAAAACGATATCTCATCAAGAAAATCCAAGAACATCTTGAATAATCATCAGTGAAACTAACAAAGCAACAAAAAACTAATGATGAATTGACTCTACTAGGAACCTTAATATACGATTGAACTAATGAAAATTGACTTGAATGATCCTCGTTACTATGGAAAAATGTACTAAAGATATTCTCTCCAAGTTGACATAAATCACAATAAACTAGACACCATCTTCTACAACCTAGACATACTTGGATATACCAAACATCTTTGAATTAGGGATGGAGGATCTATAAAAAAAACATGTTCTAAAATAACTGAAAGTGGTAGAATAGGAAAGGCCTCGTGATTCATGTCATGTGCTAATCATTTGTCATGTACTATGTTGTCCTGCATGAAACAAAATCATCAAAAAAATTATTCCACATTTTAGGACACAAGTCAAATGAATAGTAGATGTTATATTAAAAGTAGAATCAGGGACAGGAAGAATATATTCTAGAATGATAGAAATAAGGGATTTGGATTTTCTGACCCCTTTTGGTTTTGTTTGGATACAATTAGCTAAAAAATAGAAATAGGACATTGTGAATAGATATGATCAGTTTAAAGTGATTTTATTATATATATGATCATAAGAAATTGAGTTTATGACCTATGATTCAAGACTACTACACTATGAAACACAAGCAAAAGCATTGCCCGCATAACGAACATTAGGTTGAGTAACCGAGGCTACTTGTGGAGACACTTGCTTACTTGCTTGATACTAAAGGAAGACGTCATACTTTTCATATGAAATATTACAATTATAAGGTGGTAGATTAGTCTGAGCAATAGATGCTTCTTGTGGAGATTTTTTATTACTTGTGTGATTTCAAAAGAACTCAATACATTCGTTTACAACAGTAAGATCATAACTATGTGATGAACAATATTAAATATGAAATATGTCACGAATGTCTCCAAGCTTAGGAGAAATTACTACATTTGGATCAATATCATCCAAACGAACTCCTTCTCATCAATTCTTTATATGTTGACATGTCTTTTTTTTCAATGGTTTGAGATTGTAGATTTCTAATACCACAAAATTTAGTCGGCTAAACTAGAGCTTGACATGAAGGTTACAGTCATGATTAAATCTCCATACTTTAAATAAAGGAATGAAGGTTATAACATCAAGTTACAACTCCCCAAAGACAAACCAAGGGTCGTTGAGGAGGACCCTAGTAAATCGCCCAAGAAAGCTACCCAAAATACTCCACCCACGAAAAAGACTTACGCACCGTATGGGATCTATGCCTAGTGGATAAGGGGTTGTGATTCAGGGTCCCAAAAATCACCTTGTCGATCACCACTCACAGATGAAGAGCACGCCTCGTGGGTCCACCCACGGCCCCTGAGCATGGTCTCGTGGGTGAGGCAGTGTGCATGTTTTAAATAGTTAAGTGTTGGCTTAGTGGAACATTCTAGAATTAATTAGGGTTTAGGTTGTTTAATTTTAACCTTAATTATACCACCTATATAAAGCCTTTAGACTCATAAATTTATTTATCTTATTCTTTATTTCATCTCACTTAAAAGAACCCAATTCCCTCTTAAAAGCGCTCTTTCTAGAAAGTAAAGAAGAAGAGAAGAATCAAGCTATGTCAAGGCAAGACTACATTGTCCATAGATTTTTAAGGATTCATAATAAAAACATGATAGATTATTCATCCATGGATTCTTCTATCCATGGGCTCCCTTGGTAATTCCACAATTGTGAAGATAAATCCCCAAATCAAGTTACCGTTCCTTCTAATATTTTGGGTTAAGTTCAATATTGATACAATTGAGTGGATATTGAATTTTTATGATTTAATTAGTAGTAAATCATGTTATTATGTTATATTTACATTTTTTCCATGGTTAACCCTAGTTTAATTGATGAAGTTGAAGTAATGTTGGCTTATGCCTTGTGAAGGGAAATTGAGGATTCATATATGATCTCCTAGAATTAGTGATATGTATTGTAATTGTTTAAGAATAATGACATGTAGAAATGAATTGAAGTAAAAAATGTATATGTGATAAATCATGACTACTAAAGCTTAATATTTAACCTCTATGATGATATATTATAAGAATCACTTAAAATGAAGCATCTGAATAGAATGCCTTGTAATTTAGGTATGTTTCATGATTGTAAGGAGTGAAGATTTGAGAGTAAGTCTTCTCATCATGAATATAAGTTGCTAGGTATTTGAGAGTAAATCTAATATATTGAATTATGCTTATAATTGCTTTGAGAGTGAATCCTATATTAGAATCGTAGACTAGTAGATATCATTGTTGTGGGAGGACTTTTTCCACCTCATCTAACTTATGAATGTTTGATTGCATAAACTAATAAAATCACTTGAAAAATGGATTGATTTTCAATTAAAATACTCCATAAGTTATCAGTTAAATAAGACTTAATAACTAGTCTTAGGGGTGTATGCTTGGCCCCAATGGATATTGACAATGACATGGAGGCTCAAACATAGTTGGTTCCAGATTCCAAGAAAGGAGGATTGCATCGTGTTAAGTTCATTTTTCAAAGTAAGGGGGAACTCTCACATAGTAGATTCTGTGTTTCCTAAATTATGTGTAATGACATGGAAACCTTCACCTAGAGAAGTTCAGGAGTGTAGTAGCAATCTCCGTATCCAATAAACTTAGACATGCTTAATAAGTATCTCATAGTGTTCATAAGCATTAGTGAACTAAGCCATACTTGAAGAGGTATATCATAGTGTTCAAGTTAATAATAAACTAAGACATTCTTAAAGAAGTATCTCATAGTGTTGAAACTAATAAGGAACTGATATGTGCTTAAAAAGGTATCTCATAGTGTTGAAAAGTAACTTAGTGGAACTAAGATGTGCTTAAAGAGGTCTCTCCTAGTGTTCAAATATTTTAAAAGAGGGACTAGTACCTAATCGAGAAGTAAGATAGTGATAACCTAAAGTGGTTCTAGCATATGTGGGATTATGGGGTCTTATCCATTCATTTCATAAGTATAATTTGATTTTACTTATGAAGGGTTATATTATATGATATATTTTAGAGAATGGATTTTTCCATAGTTGTCTTCCATTGCGTGTTTGACTATAGGTGAATATTCCCTTGCCTATGAGAAATAATATAAGGATGAGATCAACAATAATAAGCATGTATATGTCCGAAGGCAATAGTTAGTATAGGTGAGATTATGGGGTATTATCCATGCATTGCAAAAGTATGGCTTGAATATACATATGAGGTGTTTCTCTTATGATTAGAAGGACTAAGGTTGACTAATGTTTATATTATGCCTATGATTACGTGGTTGTCGCTTATGCCTATAGATTATGTTTCATAAAGAATCTCTTATGATTTATGTTGAATAATCCTTATGTTGTGCTTTTGTGACGGTATGGTAGCTATCATATTAAGTACATTTTGTACTACCTTATACTCTTGACTATATTCTTATTAAACATAGGGTCCAACAATATTATGTTCCATTCTTGCGGGTATGTTCTTAGTAAAATCAAGGAGTTAAAAACTTTGTGAGTCCTAATAGCATCGAGGATGTGATCACGTTTCCTTTATGTCTTTTATTTTCATGTTAGAGCTATTGTATGGGTTGTGTCACAAGAGCGATTCATGTTGTTTTAGATGGTTTAGGAATAGCGTAATAGACTTCCGGTTTGCTTTTATGAGGACTTAGAGTGTAAAAGGAATTTTTTTTAAATTTTGGCATTTTTCTATTTATCTTATATAATGATATGCTAATTGGATTACATGAAATTCTATGGGGTTCTATGTGACATTTTACATCTAAGGTGTACCCTTGGGACGTGAAATGACTAGAGGATTAAATGGTGGACGACAAAACTACTACTTGACTAGGAGGCGTTTCAAGATGAAGTAGATGAGAAAATAATTCATCAATGGTAGGTACTGTAAGACTGGATAAAATTTGATCACGCAGTGAATCACGGTCAGGAGGATGTCCTACAATTGTAATACCTATTTATAATCTATGTTTGTGCTCTTGTTGTTTGTTGACATTTGTACTAATTGGCATTAAGGTGCCAAATTCCTCCATGACTGCTTGTATCTTGCCCAAGTGTGTAGGCATATTAGATTCTTATATCTTTAAGACGAACAATCTGAATATCACATCATAGAATCGAGATATGATTAGTATACAAAACACGATCCATTTGGCAAACTAAATAACATGTTTGGGATGGGCGAAACAAAGGCACTAACTTAGAATAGATAGATATCCATGTTAGACAATATAATTGAGCATCAGCATTCTCACATTCTGCTTTGACTTTATTATGTACGTTACAAGCATTAACCTTCTCATCTACCAAACAAGCATTGTTGGTTAAATTTTCTTGAACGCCTTGACATTTGAACCATAAATTAATCTAGTAGGCCCAAGATAAATACTTTGCGCTTCTCATTAATGGTTTCAAACTGATCACATAACTTGAAATACCTATATTTTGAAGCAAGAAATACCAATCCCAAAAAATATATTATCAAATTAGAGAAAAAAGAAAAAACTGGTCAGAATTTGGAAAAGAGGATTCAGTTGACAAAAATTATATTTGACAACCCAGAACTGGTCTAAAAGAAATAAATAGATAGTCCGCTCAAAATGGAGAGTTGACCGTAAAGGGGTAATATTATTGAAAACTTGTTCAGGAATTTCCACATGCTCCGACATGTGAAGCGTGTTGTGACGCAAGTCTATGTCTTTTAGTGGTGTGGGTTTTTTCATTACACTTATAAAACAAGAAAAACGATGCAAATCATTCTTTCACAATCACCAAATCTATTTTTTTGGGTAATTTTTTTAGCAATGATCTGATACCATGTGATAAATATATGTAAAGAATATTATTTAATTAGTATATCTACATTATTACATTGAGACTCTATTTATAGAAACTACTTTAGAATCCTTTTTTAAATTAGGATTCTTATTCATCTTAATTTCCTATTCTAAGGAGTATTACATATAATTATTTCAATTCTAACAACCATGAATGGCTACTCAAGCTTCAAATTCACCACAAAAGACTACTGAGACTTCATAGCACATACATCCAATCAATACACTCACAACTAAATTACAATTTTCCCCTAAGAAAGTTGTTACAGTATACATCATTGGACATCGTCAGTCAACTTCGCAAACACAAACTAAATAGATAAAAAAACTAACAAAAGAAATGACACACTAATATGAAAAAAATAAGACCGACTAATCCAAAAAAATATCAAAAAAAAACCAAAAAAGTCATATTATCAAAAAAACCATTGAATCCTGACACAGGAAAACCTATCCAAAGCAAACATAAATAGACTTAAAAAGAGAATATGAAGGGCTTTCTGAAATGAATCACTCCAAGAACAAGTGATAAGTCCTCAAATTGGACTAATCTAGGGCCTTATTATAGTGTAGATAGTCTCCTTGATTGTTTATTTTATCTCGATATCTGATAAAAACTCCTAAGTTTTTGGGATTTTGTTAGGTCATCGACACTTAGGCTTAAAATGAAAAAAAAAGGACAAAAAGATCTAAAGATGCAAAGGTGCACATCGCCAAACACACTTGGGGATCCGCCGTATAGCAAAGTTTTGCCTATTGTTATAGCATGTGAGCCCTGAAGGAAGTGGATCAAAAGGTTGCAAAAATAAGTTGTCGACGCTTCGCCGATCAGTTCCGCATAGAAGAAGATTTGCACCTATCAATCAAGAACATTCATAGACAATGAAGGCAATATGCAAGAGGCGATGAACTATATAAAAGGCAATTCGCCGAATCACTAGGTTAACTACGTTGAAAAGATTCTCAAACACAATTGTGAAGTCTACAAATATTGAACGGTTTTATTATTTAGATGTAGAAAATTATAGAGTAAACAATTACACTTGATATTTTATTCTAGAAACTTTGTTCTTAAGTATACTCTTAAGTTTGGAAAGGGTTTTTGTGTAAGCTTGAAGAAAGAAACTCTTCTTCCTTTTGGAAGTGTGTCTTCTCCATTTACCTTCCTTTGCTACTTTAAAGGTTTAATCACTTATATGCACTTTATTCCTTTATCAATTTAATTATATTTGATTATTACTTGATGTGTGGCTAATAAACCCCATTATTGGGGTGTGATTTAGCAATTATGGATTGATTAATTTGTTGGGTCTTGCTTGCTTGTAGCTTAGATTGCATTTTGATGGTGATTTTACCTAGTGATGCGGTTTAATCTAATGGGATTGTTGTTGATAAGACAAAACCACCCATTTGTTTTCATCTTTCTTGAGAGATAGGTCGTGATACTAAGACCACTAGAACGATCTCCTAAGGAATTGGTCAGCATGAGGTTCAGCCCAATAGGGTGAGATCTATTCCCATATCCAAGCAATCCCATCGAAAGAGCAAGTTTGGATAAGGCATAGACTTGATAGTTTAGATGAGTGGGTGTCCGAGAGGAACCCATTTGAATATGGGGTAAGTTGCCTGAGAGGGAACTTTTTTCACCTAAAGCATAGTCTAGCCATCATAGTCGTGTGAAATTAGCTATCGAAAGCATGTACCCACCATTTTTAAATTCACATATAGTTATCACACCCCAATAAATCTCTCTCATACTTGTTTCTCATTTATTTTATTGTATTCTACTACTTGCGAGAAACAAATCTTTATATTTGACACTTTGGTGTCACAAGCTGAATTTAATTTTCTTTAATATTCGAAAATGGCTTAAACTATCACTATTTAGACTAGAATTCGAAGTAGCCACTACTTTCACTACAACTCCCTTGGGACATGACCCCAACCCTTTGTTGGATTACTAAACTATTATAGATTTATATACACTCAGATTGTACCGCTAGTGTTGTTTATCACGAGAAAGAAAAGAAAATAATCAAAATGGCGCCACTGCCGGGGAGTGGTGTTACGTGAAGTTACAGACAGTTTTGAGTTCATTGTAGTGTAGTTTCCACTAATTTAATGTTTTTTTTTGATTTATTTGTTGTTTAAGATCCCCAGAAATCATTACTGCTAGTTTTAGTAATAGGATGGAATGGACTACATGGAGGTAATTATCAAGAGAGATACCATCCTGACCTTCAAATATATGGAAGGTGAAATGATTCACAAATCTTGGATCAGATTTAAAGGGCTAATTACTCAATGTCCGAATAATGGCATTCCTGACATGATACTATCCAATTGCTTCTACCAAGGTCTCAGGCCCAGAAACAAGAGGCTTGTTGATAATCTTTTTCCAGACGTCCTAAATAAGAAACCATCCGTAGCATCAGTACAGATGCTCGGCAACGTAATTAAGTTTAACCTAGATGTGGAACAATATTTCATGTTGGGAACGCTGATAACCTAGATGGATGAGAAAGAAAAAAAGATTACAAAAGTTGAGTAAGCTCATTGCAAGCAAAAACATAAGAACGTCCCTCCTCACGAGACAAAAAGTCTCAAAGATCACGAGCCACAACGTTGAGGAATTGCTTTCAACCATTTTCTTAAAAGTCACTGAACAAGATGAAGAACTTGAGGAATTTAAAAGAGACATCAAAGGACGAAATAGGTGGGTTTTTTTGTTCCCAAGTTGTTCAACTTCTTGGAAATATTATGCGCCGAGAATTGCTACTATTTCACTCGAAGGATGTTGAGAAACTTATAGTAGTGGGGTTGTAAGTGACAAAAATGGGGCCTAACAAAGCAACTTGTGTCGGATCATGACATTAACTAATTTGTTGTTTGGTAGGCAACAAAAAACATAATAGTGTATTGACTGTGCAGGTGAAGGAAAGAAAGTAAGTGTAAAGTTGCAGGTGAAGGAAAGAAAGTTAGTGGAGTGCTGACAAGTACGGCGTTGCAATCACTCAAGCTGTTTTATTTGATTCCCCTAAAAGATTGATACTTTAATATTCTATGGAATAGAGACACTATTATGGTATCACAAATCTATTGGGAGAAATCGATATAGACCGCTGAAATGATACACGCAGGAGATGGAACTTGTAACACTACGAAAGTCCAAGACCTAATTTATCGACTCACATGTTGGTATAGGGTTGTTAACAATGATTTAAGACCCAAAATAATGTCTAAAAGTCATTTAGAATGTTTTAGAATTAAGACGTCAACAGACGTCCATGATGTTCGGAGAATTGTGAAAGAGGTTCTACTGTGCCTTAGCCTATTTTAGGGGGATTTAGTAGCTGAAAATTGATGAAATTTTGTGGAAGGGTGTAAAACATGTATTAGAGTGAGTTCAGGGTTGAAAATTCTAGGTATGACTCCCCAAGTACAAACTTAAGGGCGCTTTGGAGAAGACCCTTGCATTTGACCTAAATCTGCAGAAGTAGGCAGTGGCTACCTACGATTATAGGCAACGAGGCATAGGTTGGATGATGGGAAACGATGCCTCCATCGTTGAACTCTTAGACACTTTCCTAAATTGGCCAAAACGACAAGTCTCTAAAAACATCGACGGATGTGCATGACGATGGGGGAAACAAGCATCAACTGACTAAAGGACCATAGGTCGGGGTCTCGTAGGTCAGGCCTTCCATTTCACTGTCCTATTTTAAGTGATTTCAATTAATTAGTTAACTATTCAGGGGTTAAATTAGATATTAAGGGTTTGTTAATATAGTTAGTGACTATATAAGCTACCCTAATTCTAAACCCAACTAAACACTCCATAATTCCCAAAGTCACATCTCTCTAACATCTCTCTCGTTTCTCTTTTCTCCAAACTTCAACCTCCATTGAAGAACACTGGAGTTCCAATTCAAGGACGAATTCACCAAGTTTTTCATATCAATTCGTGGAATGAATCATCATGAAGGTATGGTTTCTTTCACTCTTGGGATTCTTTTCCCCAAGTGGCCCATCCAAAGATGATTTTCTACTTCCCCATAAACGAGGGTTTCCATCTAGACATGGGTTCTCTTTTCAAAACGAAATCATTAACAATTGTGACGAATTATAGTCTTTTATCATTGTTATCTAAGTAGTAATGATCGATTGATGAAGATAACTCAATATTATCTCTTTGAACTCTTATTCTTTCCTATATTCATTATGTCTTGAAATTCTATACGAATTGTGAAAGATGAGGATCATATGAATGTATTGAATAGAAATTGTTATGTATCACTTCTTGAGTTTACCTTAATTATCAGTTGGCTATGTGTTCTTTAGTAATTTAAGTATGAAAACAATGAAAGTGCAAGAAGTTATGAAGGTTGATTCTTCTTGAATTCAATTATGAAGGATGAGTTGTTTAGATTATAATGTTTCTATGCCTAATGTGTAATTGTGATGTTGATAGCATATATCCCTCATCAGTAATTCGAGACTTTTGAATTTATTATCAAGCATGAAAGTATGTAATGATGTGATTATAATATGATTGAAAGTAGTTCGTCATGATTATAATAAAGTGTTGAGCGGAAGGTTTACTCACTCGTATGTGGTTTCTAAAGTGAAAGGATAGTTCTCACCTATGAATACCTATGAGATATTCTGATAAAATGTTCACATAGGAGTCTAAAAGAGATTAACGTGATCTTTTATGGAGAGTATTATGATTACTAAAGGGAATATATGTTTAGAACCGAAAGGGCATGTAAATGAGATGAAGATCTCACGTTAATTTAGTCCGGCCTCCCACATGGTTTTCTTCACGTTTAGCATGTTCGAATTTCCACAATATGTGTTGTCTCATGAGATGAAAACCTCCACGTTAGTAAGTCAAGGTTTAAATTAACAATCCCCTTGAACCTTTACCAATGTGCGCACATAGGACTATATCTTAGTGGATCCACCTAGATAGCTATGTAAGATTGGTTACACCTTAGGTATGTGTTAACCCTCTATTTTCGGTGTGGGAGGAGAACATCGGATTTCATGTAGCTCACATTGTCTCATGTCGGTTCTTGCACTATTATCCCTAATGTAAAAGGTAAATGAGTAAGTCAAGTATGTATACTATTATTAGGGTTGTCTTAAAGGCTACTACATAGCGTGAGGGATGGTACGAGACTTCTCTTACTCAATGCACATGTGGGATCCTAAAAGATAATTCTAGTAGTGGAGTGTATGATCATGTTGGTTACCTGTTATATATGTTAATATTTGTATGAACTTATGAATCAAGCATGTTATGATTAAGTATGAGATTATTTTGTAAGTATGTTTTACGTGACTTAATGTGATGCTTAGATTTTGATAGGGTTACGGGTTTCTATTTTTGGCATTGCACAAGTATTGGTTTAGGTTGCTTACATGTTAGATTAGTATCATGTTGGGTTGACTTTTAAGGTTCCTTATGTGTGTATTTGAGTTATTGAACATAAAGCATCGGTTTTGACTAAATTGTGACTTTTATCATGAATTAATGATTTCATGCATAAGAGTCATACCTAGTACATGTGGTTTGTACTAACCCATTCCCTTTATTCCAAACATTGTATGTTCCGGCCATTGAGTTCCTAGAAGGTCTATTGAAGAAGACTTGGACTCTTTTCTCCAAGGGTTGGTAGGTCCTCATGATTGTGGATGTTACCTATTTCTACATTATAGCTTTGACAGTCATAAAAACATAGTTCTTTCCTTTATCATTTGAATATTGATGTAAGCCTATATTGGATGTTAACTTTGTTTTGTCTTTGTCCAAGATTTATACTCATTGATGGTTTAGTATAAGATGAAATATTAGACTAATTCCTGTGTATCTTATGTTGTCTATATGAGAAGCCTATATATGCTTTATATGAGAGGAATCTAAGTAAACTCCATACGTAGCATGCTAGAGGTCTATGTAAACCTCATTATATATGTATATGAAAAGTTTTAAATTTTTTCATGTTTTAACCTATGAAATGTAATGACGAATGCTAAGAGGCTAGTCTTAGTCCTCTTCGAGGACGCGACACCGATTCCGTCTAAGGGGTGATTTCTAGCCGTGACACAGAACTCTTGTTATGTTTGACGAATACCATAGAACACTCGGTGCCTTGTCGATCTACTGTGTGAATCAAATTAACATTAAAAAACAGGAGGGAGCTAGAAGGTCATAGGTAACAACGTTAAAAGTTTTATATCATTCCCTTTCTTTAACTTTATCGCATTTTCACAAACTCACTTTGGAATTTTAGTACTTTTTCTTCTTTTTTAAAAGTATTTATGCGTCGGATTGTGCTCGAATTTGGATCGCATTGCTGCCTAGCACGTCATTACAATCTAATTCAACATCAAAGGTTAGTAAATGAACCACTGAGTTAGTTTATCAAACTTTGTACTCATTTAGATAATAATTGATAGTGCCAATTCTTTGCTAAGTATCTGAGTTCATGGGATACCATATATTGTAAATCATTACTTGATATTTCCTACATAGTTGGTAAAGTCCCTCTCGACTGTGCTTTGTGCTGAATTATTATGTGTTGGGATTATGGAAATTCTATGGGTCATCGTTAAAATTGATATTTAAAATGTTTGAATCACATTATCAGAGGTTGCGGGGTCGAATTTGAATGAATTGAGTGAAAATAAGCACATTAGGCTATTTGGCAAGCTGAGTGCAGCTCGCCAAATTATTCGGTTGTTCACCTTAAAATCATCATTACACCTTTGAATGAATGCTTTATGTATTAGCTGATTTGTCAGAGTCGATAGTTAGATTGAGTTTCAAATTGCAGTCGGCGACTCGTTGAAAGATCCTTGTTCGCCCTTTGTCTGCACACTTATATCAATTGTACATCTTTTTAATAAAGACCATATTAGAATAAACATATTACAAATTATCTTGGTGAAGTAACTCTATAGTCAGAACCTCTCTTGCCCCCTTTCAAAATTATAGCCTAACTTGTCATCAAAGTTTTTGTAGAAATGGCTAGACCAAAAGTCATAAGGAGAAATGATCAACCCAAGCACATAAGAGTTCAAGAGTTTAATGATGATGAAACGAGAGCGGAACGATCTAGACAGAGGAAATACACCAAGGAAGTCAAGGCAAAAAGAGGAATTAACATTGACCCTAATATGACTCCACGGGCTTAAGAGTTTGTTAATTCTATACATGCATTCAGGGCAACTCATTACAAAGACATAATGATTGCAGCTACTATCGTTGAAGAATCTTAAGAAAATAAAAATGATAAAGAACAGGATCATAACACTCCGGGGGCCCTTGTCGAGTTTCACGCGGATCCGTCAGGAACTTATGTAGAGGAGACGCTGCATAGAGAGGACCTTTCTTCATCTCTCTCTCTGTCTTACCTTTAGTCAATTCTAGGTATTATAATTATTTACATTTGAGGACAAACACTTTTGCTTATGGTGGGGTGAGGTCTACCCTTTTGACCTTTGTTTTTGAATTTTTGCTTAGTATAAATATTATGTGTTTTATGAATATTTAAGTTGTCTATTTTAAAATTGAATTTTACTAGTTTATTGATTGTTTGATCTTATGACTCAGTTTTGACGTACTAATTTCATAATAATTTTGACCTTTAAAAAAAATTCACTTTTCAAAAATTCACCACTTCTTATGGTGACAGTGTTTGTTCTTGTACAAATTTAAGTCTCAGTTTTGATCAATACTAATGACTTGAAAAGTTCTCCAATTTGAACATACATGAATATGCAGCTACAACGAGAACGATCGAAGTTAGATATGCAACATGTAAGCTCTTTGCATCTCGTTGTGATTATCCAATTATTGAATTGATTCTTTTAGAATGACCATTGCACACTAGCAAAAATGTGTAGTCTTGTTTAACTTAAGTGGTGATGCCTTGTGTGATGAGCTTACTTATAACCTTGCATGAATAAACCTAGAATTTTCCCCATTAGTCTTATTGATTTAGAAAAGTGTCCTCTTTAAATGATCTTAGGCTATTTTTAAAGAGTGTAAGCCAATTTTGACATGTACCTTTATTTTGTGGCCTACCCATGAGCGTGTGAAACTCTCTTGACAACCTTTTAGACTTACCTTTTCTTTGAAAAAATCTTGATGAAACTCAGACCCTATGTTATTAATCACATATGATCCTCTTGAAATGTGATATAAATGAATAGTAAACATAGGCCAAAATCCTAAGTTGGGGTGTCTTAACAAGGGAAAGAAGAAGTCATAGAGTGCAAGAAAAGTCTCGCATACCCAGTGTTTTGCAGAGGAATGGAAACCCTTCATATATATGTATATAAATTAGAAAAAAAAGAATGAAAAAGAAGATTGTGGGATAAAAGAACAAAAAGAAATTATATTTCAAAGCAACCCTTGAAGAAGAATAAAAAGATGATTTAAAGGAACTTGACCAAGGATTGATGAAGTATGAAAGGTATTGTTTCAAGAAAGTCACATCTCATTGAGGATAGTGTCATCGAGGCTAAATTACCATACCATTGCACTTAACCCTCATTACAAGCCTTATAAAGACCTTTTTGATCTTTTGTTACTCGAACCGAAAGTCAATTGGAAAATAAGGGAAAACCTATGCATGAAAACACACATTGTGTTCCTCTCTGTGATTGTGACCATTGCATCGATTCCTGATCCTTAGTTGATAAATCTACGTGTTTGAAAATGGAATCATTCTTTGTATAAGGGCATGTAGATACTTTTGTGGACCTTGAACTTCCATTAGTAGCGAGTATGTGAGATCTATAATCTTTTGTAATGGTTTTTCACAACTTGAATATTTGAGTATGCAGTGGAGCTATCTATGAGTAATTTGAGTGTTCTTATGTATATTCATGATTGTGTCTTGCGTAGCACTATTTGAGACATCCTACTTGAACGACAGAACTTGATTTTAATGAAGGACCAAAAAAATTTAAGTTGGGGGTGTTAATGAGTCCTAAAATAGGAATCATCTAGGGACTTATTTTAATGCAAATAGTGTCCTTGATTGTTTATTTTATGTCGATATGTAATCAAAATTCCTAAGTTTAGGTATTTGAGGATTTTGTAGGAGCATGGACACTTAAGCACAAAATGGAGAAAAACAATTGAAGATACAAAGGTACACATCAGCAAACATACTTGGAAATCCTCCACATAGCAATGATCCGCCTTCAGTTATAGAAAGTGAGCCCTGAAGAAAGTGGAACAAAAGGCGACAAAAAGGATCAATTGGTGCTTAGCGATCAGTTCCGCAATGTAGAAGATTTCTTACCATCGATCCAACACACATATACAAGGAAGGAAACGTACAAGTGGCGATGAACTGAATGAAGGGCACTTCACCGAATTACTCAGTGAATCATGGCTAACTGCACCAAAAATATTTGCTAGGCAACTTATGAAGTCTATAAGTACTGAACACTTTTATTATTTAGATATATAAAATTAGATAATAAAAAACAATTACACTTGATATTTCTTCTAGAAGCTTTGCGCTTAATTTTTTTGTCAAGTTTGGAGAGGGTTGTGCAATCTTGAAGAAAGAAGCGCTTCTTTCAATTTTTGAAGTGAGTTTTCTACATTTACCTTCATTTTCTACGTTCAAGTTTTAATCTCTTATACCCACTTGTTTACTTTATCATTTTAAGTATATTTAGTTATTACTTGATGTGTTTCTAAAAACACCATTCTTCGTGTGGGATTTAGCTTATATGGGTTGGTTAATTGGGTGGTCTTGCTTGCTTGTAGTTTAGACTTAATTTTAATGTTCATTTCACCTACTGGTTATTGATTGATATAATGGGTTTTTAGTTTCAAATACAAAACCACCCATGTGTTTTCATCTTGCTCGAGAAGAGATCAAAAAACTAAGACGACTGGAACGATCTCCTAAGGAGTGGGTCAACATTTGGTTCAGCCCGAGAGGGTGAACCCTAGTCCCATATTCAAGCACTCCCGTTGAAAGAGAGAGTATGGATAAGGCGTAGGCTTGATAATTTTGATTAGTGGGTGTCCAAGAGGAACCCATTTTATATGGAGTAAGTTGCCCGAGAGGGAACTTGCTTTCACCAAAAGCTTAGCCTAGTCATCATTGTATTGCGAAATTAATTACCGAGAGCATGTAACCACCACTTTTATCTTCACATACAGGGATCACACCCCAAGAACTATCTCCCATACTTGTTTCTCATTTAATTTGTTTTAATATTTGAAAATGTCTTAAGCTATCATTATGTAGAGTAGAATTTGAATCACTACTTTTTTCAATACCACTCCCTTGGTACATGAACCCACCCCTTGGTTGGGTAACTAAACTAGTTTTGATTCGTAGACACTCAGACTATAGGCTACTGTCATTGATCACGAGAAAAAAGCAAAAAATGAACAAGCCAGATGAAAAATTCATATCCTCATCGTTAGAAGCATTGCTGATATGCACAAATTATACCTTCTTACAAAAGTATGAGTGATTTTTATCAAGTAAAGAAGCCATATTTAAGGATGAGATCAATCATAAGAGGAATATGGTTTACAATGATACTTATCTTATTCTAAAGATCCTCAAAATGAGTTTAGTTGTCTTGAGACTCACTTTTGCTGATGAAGGTTAATAACATGTTAATTAAGTGTTTCACATTACGTGTACTTGATTTAAGTGGTTTGGTGGTCACACATCCAAGAACGTCCAAGACGTTCGAAAGTAAGTCTCTATACTTGCTAGTGTGTCGTTGTATGTTTTCCTTGTTTTTATGTGTTATTTGGAGTCTAAAGTGAGCGGAGGTAACCCTAGTGTATTGATAAACATTTTTAGGGTCAAAAAATTTGGGCACGACCCCAAGGAGCGACCTAGGGGTCCTTGATGAGGACCCAACCTTGGGCCAACAATTTGCCCAAGGCAACAACTTTTGTTCTTCAAAGAAACTAGTATGCATCACTGACATGGTTAATCCATGACCAAAAGTTTTGTCTGTGTCATAGACACAATGCTGAATCATCTATGTCGAAATCTAATTCCAAAAATCATGTGGAAACTTCTCCGCAATGTAGACTTGGTCCCCGATGAAGATTTCAAAAATGAAAGTTAAGTTTGGCATGTCTTAAAGTCCAAATAAAATATGGGGTAATATGGGTAATTTTTGAGGAATTTATAAACTGTTTTTAAGACCTATTTAACCCCTTTCCCAAGTCAAGACCCCAAAACCCAACAAGAAAATAAAAACCCCAATACTTTCTTCTCTTCCAAATTCTCTCAAACCTCCATTGGAGACAAAAACTCAAGTTCACGCTAGGGTGTGGATTTCTATGGTTTGTCTCCAATTTTTAATGGTTATTCAATCAATAAGGTGTGGTAATTTTTTATCCTTAGTTAATCTCCATCTAAGGAGTTCATTCAATGATTTTCAAATGTTATTCAGAGAGCAAAATTCCAATTTTCAATCTAGCCATGGGTGCATTGTCAAATTGATTTAAAAGTCATTATAATGATGAATTTGTGTTTAATTATTGTTTTAGTTATTCATTTTAGTCCAATTTCATTAAGAATCCATAATCCTCCTTATATCTGAAATTGACCTATAATGTGGATCTTGTGATCTTTACGATATGATGATTAGATTATGTTTAGATTATAATGAATTGCTAAGAACTATATTCCATCATGTCAATTGATTATGAATTGGTGGGAATTGATCAAGATGATCAGTAGCTTAAAATTTTTGTAAGTTGACCTATTTCTTCTAAATAGATTAGAGGGTACATTGAATTATGATGATTGGTATGGTCCACTTATGGGGGTGGTGTTTAAATTCTTGTACATGTTTATGTATGATGATAATGTCCTTAATGGAATTAGATGAAAGATGAATTGGTAGTAAGATGTCATGTTTTTGGAAGTTAAAGGATGTAGGCTTGATTATAATATCATGTTCTAAGTGAGTTGATGTTATGTGAAGTATATGAATAGTCTTCCACAATAGTTGCATGATTTAGGTGTGTGGATGATATTGTATATATGTGGATGATCATGTTAGGGTTAGGTGTGGTATATATGTCTAATGATAATGAATACTCTTGTATCATGACCCCTACCTATATTAACTCTATATGAATGTGTGATCAAAGTATGTTAGGAGTCTTCTATTCTAATGTTGAACAAGTTTTTGTCTCCTATGATGGAATGTAATTGTCTGTAGTCTATAGTCGTCAATGTTCTATATGTGTGTATGACTTGAGACTTGAGGAATGTTGTACATGTGTTGTGATCTTTAAAGGGTGGATTCCTCAAGGTTATGTTATAGTCAATTTTGTGATCGTGTTGAGCAATGTACACACAGACTTCATCCATGACTATGAATAGGATAGATTCATGATGACCAAGTAAAGGATAGTTCTCTTTACATTATTACCTTTTTCTATGCATGTGAAGTATATCAATAATGAAGTTATGAACATGTGTGATTAGAGGTGTTTATGTTAAAGTAGATCTCACATTGTATGCACTCACACATGATGTATTATTGTATGAATATGTGAAAGGACATTCTCATGTAAAGTAGGGTCCACGATGAAAGGGCATTATCTTCTTAGAATCCTTTGAGCAATATGAGGTATGAAGGAGAAAGCTCCTAAAGCCTTCATTATGAATTAATACACTAAAGGCTTAAATATATTTAAAAGGGGAGTTGAACCTAGAACTGAGTGAACATGACAAATGAGAGTGCGGGTTTCACATTTAGTATGTCCTACTTCCCAAAAGAGAACCTTCACGTTTAGAAAGTCCGGGTCCCAACATAGATGTTGTCTCATTAGATTGAAACCTCCACCCTAGTAAATCAAGGTTTCTAGAAGCAATCTCTGTGTTCCATAACTACGTTCTCCCGTAGGTTATAGCTTGTGGATTACACCTAGATAGTTGTGTGTCATTGGTTACATCGTAGGCAGTTGTTAACCCTCTCTTTTTGGTTTGGAGGAAGAACATTGTATTCCATATATCCCACATGGTCTATGTCGGTTATGGCTAAGTCTCCCAAAGTAAGAAATGAACGAAGATAAGATTATTGACTGTAATCACAACTCCTTAAGAGGATTTCCCAATATAGGTTGTATTATGGACCCTACCCATGCATTGCACAAGCGAACTTCAGAAAGTATAAGATTAGTATTGTTATAAAAGTAAGACTTATGATATGTTGTGTATGAATTTATGAGTTCATTGCTAAGTGACTTTTTTTTGTCAAGACATGAATTATGCTTATGTATGTGAATTGCACTTATGGCTTCTAAATAGGTTTACTTAGTATATGTGGGGGTATGGGACTCCATGTATACATTGCATAAGTAACCTTGTGAAAGGGTTATGAGGGTTGTTTACTTATGGTATGAAATAAATGAGTCATGACTAAGGTTGTAGTAAAGGAAAGAGTCCTTATATGATGCTATGAAGTATGTTCCTTATGTCAAGTTATAAATGAAAGTGTTATGACTTATTGAGTATGTTATGCATAGTCTAGGGTGACTTCTTAGTTACACTTGGTAGAAGTAGTATTATGGGATGCTACATACACATTGCACTATTGTGACTTAGTAGTTGTCTTAGTAATATCCTTATGTAAAGTTGATGTCTATTATGTGCTTATGACTTGTGAATATATGTGGTTGTGTTTATGAAGCATATCTATGATAGACTATCGTCGGTAACCTTATGGTGATACATTATACTAAGTACACTTGAGGGTTTATTAAGGAATCAACGTAAAACAGAGGTAATGTGTTGTATGTATTAAATATGCCTCAAAGTATGATAAATGTCTTTACGTGCTATTATAAAAATTAAAGATGTATACATGATGTATGTGAACTATATTGTCCTTATATGTTCCTATGTTCATTAATTTTACTAAAAGACATGTTGCATTTTTTGAAATGAAATGTCATCTTCAAATGCATGTTATTGGATGGTTGTCATACTTAGTGCATTGTTGTACTAATACCATTGTCCTTCATCTTTTTACACAAAGTGTAGGTGTTGATGGCTATAGGATTTATTCTAAGTTAAGTTCTTGGATAGATCTCCTAAGTTCAAGTAAAAGGGCTCTTATGATTCAAGGATTGTCTATGTCAAGATGTTAGTTAAGTTTATGTAATAATTTACACTCATATTTTATGTTGTTAAGGTTCGTATCCCTGTTCTATTCTATTTACTTGTTTCTTAAGATGGCAAAGAGACTTAGAGTCTACTTATGTACTTATGATATTTTATATATATATATGAAGAGATGATTCTAGCATATGTTGTTCTATGAAAAGTTTTAAATTTTCTGCTAAACTTATATGTCAGTGCAATTAATGATGTCTAAGGTCTTGTATAAGACCTCCGAGAGGTCAAGTACGCTGTGTTACTTCTAGGGATCCTCCTCGGTCATGACACTTACAATTATATTCGTTTAGTCAACGTTCTACCAAAACAAGTAAGTAAAGGGGGTATTGTGAAACAAATTATGGAATTATGTGAAAATTTAGTGAGCATGATTCAAACTTTAGTTGTTATCAAGATAAGAGAGAAACTAGGGTGTATGTGTTCCCCATACACTAATAATGCAGTAATCGTAGTAATAGTAATCATTTCTTAGTGTATTACATGCATAGTGACAAGCTAGGTATCTTTAATTCCTTGGTCTGGCAAGAATAGAATTTCACCCCACACCTTGGTCCGGCTATATCTGTATAATTTAGTAACCCTTACTGTTACCTCATATTAAGCATCACATCGTGTATGACTTAGTTTTCACCCTCACACCAATCAATATTTTACTATTATATAGAACCACAATAAATATATGTTGATAATTCTTTTCTTATTCAGTACCTCCTTTGTTTCACAAGTAGAAATAAGGCGAGTTCTAATGTTAGCAACCATTAAAATGACTTCTAAATGAAAGAATTATCGATCCATGCAACAATACTATTCCTGATTTACGTAGTTATTATTCATACTTTGTTAATTTTTCATGGTTCTCACAACCCTAGTTCTGGATTTAGTTACCCATAGTAACAACAACACAATTCATATTCTTAGATGAAGAAACCGTGAACTTACATAGTGAGAGCAATAAACCCAAAACTCATCTTGAATTGCAAGACAAAATCTTCAAAACTAACATAGGAAATTAAGAATTGGTAAAGTTGCAACTTAATCTCCAAAGCCACAAACTAGAACAAAAGTAATAAAGTTTAACCCCCAAAAATGAGGTTTACATACCATACATATAGAAAAACAGTTCCTAACTAAAAAAGAAACAAAGTAAGAAAATAATGTCGAAGACGCGATTTCGATCTACGACTCTGACCTACAGACCATGGATTGACCTATGGTCCATTGGTCTATTACGTTACTCACGAGTTAGGAATTTTCTTCAACTTTAAAATTTCAAGGTCTCTGCTTCAATAGATGGACCAACAGTTCGGGTCGTGGTTAGATCCACGGTAAATGGATCTTCGTCAGTAGCTCCACACTTAGAATCTTCAAAATCTAGACTTGAACCCCTTCTCTGAGTGATTTGATGGAATTGTAGTACGAACCGTAGGTCGATCTACAGTCCGTTGTTTGTAAATGTGGCTGCGCACTTACTCAAAAGTTACTTGATTTTCCTTTAAGCTTGTCCTTCCCATCTACGATGACCATCCATGAAACTTGATTGGACCTACAGCCCGTCAATCACATTCTTAGATGACCTTTGTTGCACATTTTTTAATTGTGGCTCTCAACTTCTGCATTTGAACTTATTTCCTACAAGCATGATAAAAATGCATTAAAACCACCACATAATTACTCTAGGGACACAAAAATCATGTGTTAAATTTATTAAAAGTACCATAAACCCACGATACATCAACACCCTCAACATAAATTTGTTGTTTGTCCTCAAGTTACGCACTAAGAGTCTTAACGACACTTGCTTATAATCCCGACTCTCTTTTCAAGTGCAAATATTTTCCCATAGACTAAACAAAATAACTCCTGCGGATAAACATATGAAGAACATCAACCCATCAATACACAAAATACTTTATTTCAGTATCACCTAGTTACCAACTTTCGGACAATGCCACTGGTGCCCTTACTTCAAGCAAAATCCCTTTTTTCACACAATTAATTATGATTTATAGTACAAGGATTAATTCAACACTCATGGTTAGAAGAAATTTCAAGAACAGTTAGGGCTCAATACCATAAGATTGCCATTATTTTCACTATTTAGACTCCTCAAACTAGCTCCTAGGATTACTATAGGACTTTCTTGGCTTCTAACGTAGGCTCAAGGTCAGGTGTGGTACATATGGGTACTTTTTAGTGACTTTCTTTCCTCCTTGACATTAGTTCATCCTTGTTACCTATTTCCCCCTCTTTTTTACATCCTAAATCTTTACCTTTTTCCCCTTGACTCTTTCTGATATTGGATGTGACTTTCAACTTTTTGGATCTTTACACTTCACTTATTTCATTTTCTTGCATTTTATTTTTTTCTTTAGATTTCAACACTTTGATCGCCTTTTTTGCACAATGTAACAACCTCTTCTAACTTTAATTTTTCTCTTTTTTCACACCAAACTCTTTTCATACCCATTTTCTTTCGGTTTCCTCTTTCATAGCAACCCTTTTAAGTTATAGATTTTCCACTGGTTGAGGTGCACAATAACAAATGTCGTATAAGGGCCATGATTGAGGTCACATTTTTTTTTTTTTGCATTAGCTACCCTCAACATAGGCTTTTGACCTTAGTCGAGATGCACATGTCTAGGAAGGGACCGGGGGAAGCATAATATATTATGGGAAGGTGAGTTACGGGTATAGAAAGAAATGATTTGTTATAGGCTCAAAGCATTTGGATCAATGAGAGCATTCAGTTCATGTGGTTGGATTCTTTTAGGCATTTTAAGGAATTATTAGAACATTGACCTATGATCACTTCCTAGCCTCTTGAGTGGATTATCTTAGCGGGACTGACCAGGCAAGTTCTAGATTGCCACAAAAATATCTGAACCATTAAGCATCCTCACACACTCTTTATACATAGTTCCATTATCAGATTATCAAATTAACAAGTTCAAGTTTTACCTTAAGTCATGCAGTCAAGTGAGTTCTTTATCATGTCATACTCAGAGCCAACAAATTCAACTCATTCTAGCATTCCGATTTTAACGTATATCAAAAATTTAAGATGAGTATATTTTTTCTTTCTTAATTATGCCATCATGATTCATTCTTTCTCATGCTTCTACACATGTTAGTTCAGCAGAAATTAAAGAGTGTCTTGGGGAAAACGAACACAGGCAAGAAAACCCCAAGAGAGGATTATGAGTTGGGTAGTTCAAACTTCACTCTATCACTCACAATCCATTTACGCCACCCCCAACAAAATAGAGTGAAATTGTCCCCAATGCACAAAGTTAAAAATTAAAGGATTAGGTGAAGCAAACCTATGGCGCATATAGTAGAAGACTCAACAACGAGTGGGTGGGTCTGGTTACCCGAAGGCCATTGGAACAACACTTTGGTCACCCTTAGTAGTGACTGTATCCTCTACCACATCACCGTCAATAGTGCTATTAATCACTTGGACTACACCATCAGTGGTGCTCACACTATCTCTCTAGGAACAATAACCCCCTCATGAAAGAGAATATAACTCGATGCACAAGCTACATCTCAGAACCCTCTACTAGCGCAACTCCTCATTTATAATGGAAGCCCTCATAGTGAGCTCATGCTACATGTGCTCCATCTTCCTTGTCCTAGCATCGTCAGTGGACTCAAAGGTATGGATAGATTGGTTTCTCTTATGTTAGCACAGGTGGGCTTGTCCTCTCCCATATCCTCACTAAATGATGCATCCAAAACTATATCATAACTAGTGCAGTCGGTGCAGGCTCTAGCTCATCTATGGGTGGGACCTGTATTGAATCAAGGTCGACTAGGAGACTATCTAACTCAAACCGTATAGAAGAGAGATCACTGGCGGGGGCTAGCTATGTGAGGACCCTCATATCAAATGCATCCAGAAACTTATGAATGGTCTAGACATTTTGTTCAATCATCGTGTCCATTCTAGATTCGGACTCTACAAAATAACTCAATATGCATGACTTCATATGATAGAGAAATGTGGCCATTTGGGCCTCTAATTTTTGCGTGCTGTCAAAGGTTACGGCTGCAACTGGTGTGGCTATAGATAATCTAGGGGCCTAACTCATGACCGAAGAGGGGGAGATTAGCACATCATTGATGTGGGCTGGAGAGGCAGGGTTTGTAACAGTTCAATATTCTAAGACGTGTTCTAGAGCCTAACATAAGTGTTAAAAGGCTTAGACACTTTTTTAAGGTCAATTTTAATGAATATAAGTCATTTAGAAAGTTTATAAGTAAAAACGTCCAAAAACGTCCGTAACATCCGGAAACTAGTTCAATGAGGTGCTACCGTTCCTTAGCCAATTAGACTAGCCTATAGGAGTTGAAAATGACAAAAATTGTTGGAAGTGTGTCTAACATTTATAAGAGTTGATTCATAGTAGAAAAATTTTGGAACAAATCCACCAAGAACTAACCAAGGGCACTCGAGGAGGACCCTTGCATTTTGGGGTCCAACGCTGCCCGAGGCAGTGTCCACCAACGGATGCAACCCACCATCCGTTGTCCAATCGACGGGGCATGGACTGTTTTCCTCGATGGATGCTTTCCAAATCCATGGGAATCCTCTTTTTAATAGTCTCTGAACTCATCGACGGATGTGCAGCACAGAGGTGCACAGGGCCCTACAATGTATACACGATCCGTCGATCATGGTGTCGTCTATGAGGGGTCTGTTTTGCTGCACATTGTTATTTAATTCAATTAATTACTTGGCTTACTTAGGAGGTAATTAGGGTTTAGGTCAGTTTAATTAAGTTAATTAACAACCTATATAAATCGTCTAAGCTAATTAGACTAACCTAAGCTCTCAAAAATTCCAAAACCCAAATTGTCTTCCTTATCTCTTCTTTCTCACTCTAGTTGAAGAACCCCATTGAAAACAAAGATAGAGATGGGTTCAAGGTCTGTAAAGTTTCTAATTTCTCCATCAATATTCATCAATTAGTAAGGTATGAAAAACCTTTCACCTTTAAGACCTTTTTCCTTGAAGGGTTTCATAAAAATGATTTCAAAAGTTAGGTTTTCAAGTTGGTTTCATCCAATACAAAATTTATGTTATGGATTACTTTGTTTATTATTTATTTTTGATACTATGAATATATTAACATTTATTTTAACTCAATTGTGTTATTTATTGATGGATTGGTCTAGTTTGTAGAAGATGACCTATTCCACTTAACCTTAGGTTATGATCTTGATATGAATTATGTAATGTTTGTTCAATTGAATTTGTTATTGGTTGAATTACTATTAGATGATGATATTGTATCAATTATGAATAGATTAAAGTGAATTATAGTCCTATAAAATTCTATATCTTGAGTAATTAATCTAGATTATGACTTTGAACTAAGTCTCTTATCTTAAGCTTGGAACTAGTGATGGATTGTGATGTAGTTATTCAATTAGCCTTGTTATCATGTTGGTTATTGTTGCGTGTTGATATTACACCCTTATATGGTTGTATTAAGGGTTGATGGAGAAACCTTGATAATGGATTATGAATATTACTTGGTAAGTCTAGTAATCTCAACTCATAACTTCAATTATGGTTACTTATGGTTAAGTTATGATGATGTATTGAAGTGTTCCTTGTATTAGGTTTGATAGGGTTGGTATTATGTTTAATTGAAATGTCTTAACTATGGCTTGTGAGGTGTTGTATAAGATGTAAATTATATGAGAATGGTGATGATTTACCAATGTGCCTTAATAGGATGTGTCTATGTAAATGTGCTAACCTCATATATATGAATTGTAATGAAAGGAGTATAATCATGCAATTATTATTAAGCTAAGATGATTATGATGATACAAGGGGTAGACCCTATGACCTGAATTAATATATTATGATTAATAAATGTATTAAATACATTTCAAAAAGGGACTTATCTTAGCACCGAGTGAACTTGACAATGGGAGGTGTTGACTTTCCATATAGGAAGATTCACCCTATAATTACAGAAGAGGTGTTGACTCCCCTTTGAGGGATACTCACTTTATGTATTCACATGAGAGGAGTCTCCAATTTCCAAGTGGCATGTAGAGGGTTGTACCTATGTCTTAGTTCTTGAACTATGTTTCCCCAATAGGAAGACTACTTAGTGGATCCACCTAGAAATTTCTGTTTATGTTTGGTTCTACTTTGGCATGTAGACCACCTTCCATCGGTGTAAGGTGTTAAAACACCAGATTCCACACTTATCTCTTGTGGTATATGTCGGTTAAGGCAAGTGTTCCCTAAACTAAAATGAAGTAGTGAGGTACAAACCAACTAGGGTGACTTGAGAGCTTTGACTTAGCTTAGGTAGGGGTATGGGACTCTACCTATGCCTTGCACTAGTTTGTCATGAGAGAAACCTTAGGAGGATGTTCTTATGTATGTATATGCTTATACATTTAAATGATATGTATATGATGATCTTACATGTAAATGACACTATGTGATGTTTATTACTCTTATGAACATGTACTTGGTCTTTATTGCTAAATTATGATATTATGAATTCTTAAGGTTATATTATGTAAAATCGGACATTGGTTATGGTTCTTTGTCGGTTTACTTGATCAAGTGAGGTTATGCGGATTTGCTTAGTGATAGCACAATGGTCTTGCTTTGGTTATGTTGAAATGTTGTCTTATTCATGCTTGTTGCCATTATAACTTAATGATAGAGTTACTTTGATTATGTATTCAATTATATGATATGCATGCTGACTTGACTAGACTAAGTGTTGTTGGTCTTGTGATGTGAATGCTTATGACTTAATCAATATGTATTATTGATTGGTACGGTCTTCTTCAATGATCATAAGGCTTTCTAAATGTTAAAATGCATGTTTTAATGAAATGTCCCTTTTTAGCACGATTTCATGATTTGTGTGCATATGATCTCATACTTACTACAAGTGTTGTAGTAAACCCATTTCTTCCATTTCCTCAACATTTGAGATTCCGGTCGTTGAAGGGCTTTGAGATGACTTTAAACAAGACTTGGAATTCTCAATCATACAAGTTGGGTAGGTCCTCACTTTCCGAGGGCAATGTCACTATCAAGCTTATGAAGTTGTTTTAGTATTAAGACTCTTATGTTCCTTCCTTTTCAATTGAGTACTAAATAGTGTATGGCCTATATGTGGTCTTATTTATGGATGTATGGGCTAGGCCTAAATTATAACAATCTTCTTAGATTGTTATGAGATGAGACATGCTTTTGAGACTATGTCATATTCTATAATCTATATGCAATGAAGGTAGAAGACTAAATAATCTTCTTATACGAAGGGTCTGTGTATACTCTATATAACTAGTATGTGTATGTACAAGTCTACGTAAACCTCCATGTAGTATTAATGATTTTTTTTTAAAATTTCCGCATTTTTAACCTATGAATGTAATGATGTAAGCTATGAGTCTAGTCTTAGTCCTCAAAGATAAGGAAGACGCCGATTACGTTTAGGGGGTAATTCCCGCATGTGACAGGGTCATCAACCTAAATTTGCTCCACAACATCTACAAGTTCAACTCTCAATGGAGTTACATCAACTCTCGGTGTTCTATGGCGTGATGCCACATTTGTCTCTTCCCAAATGAGGCATGTACCCAAATTTCCCTGTAGCATGTATCAACTTGTCCCAATATCAAATTTGCACTCAGAGTCCCTACATAGATGATAGGAAGGTAATAAAAAAGGTAAGTGGTAGAGGTCTTGAATGTCGTCTCATGAATCTATGCCAAAAGCATCCGAGAAAAATCAATCTCAAACCCACTAGCTTTACAACCATTATTGCCCAATCCCATGTTGGCAGATTATTAGCCTTAGTGAGTGACACCCCGTTCCTTACCAGTAGCCAGAAGAAATTCTCCACAAAAGTAAGTGTAGCCTTTGAATATCCAGGTGTGGCCTTCTCCCTACGCTCTCTATCAACAGCAATGTACCTGGTCAGTAAAAGTACAACAACCTCTATCTGCTCAACATTGCACTGGAAGGCTCCACTACTCACAATATACTGCCAGTAGTAAAATTCAGTTGTGTTGAGTACCCATGTAGTTCCTGGACCATAGAGAAATTGTTTGATAGTGTCCAGTGATATGTCCACTGGAACGCCTCAGACAAGAGTAGAAGGAGAGTGTCCTAGGCTATAGGTTTCAACATCTTGTCGATGGAACCACTAAGAGTGGCAGCACAGGAGGCATAGAACTCCTACACAGTATCTTCACCATATATTCCGAGGCTTCGATCCATCCAATCGTATTTGTGAAGCTAAAATAGCTGGTGGATGTCCAAAATAGTGTGTAGGCTTCTCGTGAAGACTCTGTTGTAACACTTGGAAAATCCAAGACATGCTTTAGATCCTAACTTGAGAGTAATAAGGTTTAGACACTTTTTAAGGTCGATTTTAATGGATATGTCATTTAGTAAGTCTAGAAATCAAAATGTCTAAGAATTTCCATGATGTACAGAAACTAGTTCAATGGGGTACTAGTATGCCTTAGCCTATTTGAATAGCTTTCAGGAGTCAAAAAATAATAAAAGTTGGTGGAAGGGTGTCTAACATGTAATAAATTTAATTCATAGTTGAAACGTCTGGTCACGACTCTCGAAGGACAAACCAAATGGCCCTTGAGGAGGAACCTTGCAAAAGGTGGCAAAAGTTGGCAATGGATAGTGTCACCAACGGATGCCACATACCACTCATGGTCCAATTGATGGGGCGTTGAATGAAAATTAGCTAAATTATTTAGGGGCACCGTTTTCACAGTATATGAACATACCAACGCATATGCAACATGGAAGGGGGAGTGCTTGTCAATTAACCCACGATCTGTCGACCGTCGTGTCGTCTCTGAGGCCTATGCTTTGCTGCACGTTTTGACTTATTTCATTTAATTAGATGGTTTAGTTTAAAGATTTAATTATGTTTTAGGTGAGGTCTAATGAATTTATTTATCCCCTAAAAATAGCCCTAACCTAATTAACCTAACATATACTCTCATAATTTACAATCCCAAAACTCTCTTCTTTCTCTCTCTAATGAAGAACTCCATTGAAGACCAAGATAAGGCATGTTTTGACGGCTGAAAAAAGTCAATTTACTCCATAAATATACATTAATTAGTAAGGTATGGGATCTCTTTCACCTTTGAGACCTCTTTACTCAAAGGGTTCCATCAAATTAATTTTAAAAGTTGGGGTTTCAAATTTGTTTTAATCCAATACGAACTTCATGTTATGAATTGATTTAGTTATGATTTATTTTGGATATAATGAATAGATTAATATGTATTTTAAATCAATTACGTTATACCTTAATGAATAGTTCCACTTTTTAGAAGATAACCTTTACCCCTTATCCATATATTTTGATCTTGATGTGAATTGTGTAATGTTTGTTCAATTGACCTTTTTATTGGTTGAATTACTACTAGGTGATGTTGGTATATCAACAATGAATAGATTGGGGTGAATTATATTCCTATCATACTAGTTATTGAGTGATTGCTTTAAATTATGGCTTTGATCTAGGTCTTTTCTCTTCAGCTGTGACGTAGTGTTGGATTGTGATGCAGTGATTCAATTAGCCTTGTTATCATATTGGTTATAGTTATATGATTATACTACACCCTAATTGGGTTGATTAAGGGTTGATGGTAAGTCCTTGATGATGAATTATGGAAGAGACTTGGTAAGTCTTGTGATCCCTATTCTTTATTTCAATTAGGGTTAATTGTAATTAAGTCATGATGTTGTATTGGAGTATGCCTGTTATTAGGATTTATAGAGTTTGTATGATTTTGAATTCAAATTTCTTGACTATTGTTTTTGAGGTGTTGTCGAAGATGTAAATATTACAAGGATCTTGATGATTTACCAATGTGCCTCATTATGAAGTGATATTAAAAGGTTAATGTGCTAACCTCACCTATATGAACTATAATGAAAGGGCAATACTCATGAAATCTTGTTGAGCTATGATGATGAAGATGATAAAGATACAAGGATTAGACTCTATGAACTATATTGAATTATGATTATTAATAAAGATATTCAAGACATTTCAAAAGGGACATAGCGTAGCACCGAGTGAACTTGACAATGGGAGGTGTTGACTTTCCATAGAAATAAGATTCACCCTATAATTCGACATGAGGTATTGACTCCCCTATGAGGGACACTCATCTATTGGATTCTCATGAGAGGAGGACCAATTGCCAAGTGGTATGTAGAGGGATTATACCTATCACTTATTTCTTAAACTATGTTGTCCACATAGGAAGACTAGCTAGTGTATCCACCTAGAAAGCTACGTTTATGTTTGGTTTTACTTTGGCCAGAAAACCACCTTCCTTCCGTATAAGATTTTACAACACCAGATTGCACACTTAGCTCTTTTTGTCTATGTCGGTTAAGAAAGGTGTTCGCTAAACTAAAATGAAGCAATGAAGCAACCAACTAGGGTGACTTGAGAGGTTTACTTAGCTCAGGTAGGGGTATGGGACTCTACCTATGACTTGCACTAGTTTTACTTGAAGGGAGATTTAGGAGGTTGTTTTTATGTCTGTATATGCTTATGAAGATACATGATATGTATATGATGAACTTGTACATTTTTTAAACTATGTTCACTGGTTTCATTTATAAATATGTGTGCTCTACATTGTAAAAGTATGATGATATGTACTCTTAAATACCATTCTATGTGAAGTGGGATATAGGTCATGATTCTTGTTAAGTTACTTGATTGAGTAAGATTATGGGTATTTGCTTGGTCATTGCACTTGTTGACTTGATAGGGGTTGTGGATAATTTTCTTGCGTTGGTTATGTTATAATGAACTCTTATTCATGCTTGTCGTTATTTATAACTTGATGATAGAGTTACTTGATTAGGTATTCAATTACATGATATACATGTTCAGTTGACTAGTTTTGATGTTGTTGGTCTTATGATATACATGTGTATGACTTAATGAATATGTCTTATTGATTTTGTATAGTCTTTATGAATGTGAAAAAAGGTTTTCAAAGTAAATTGCATACTTAATGAAATGTCGTCTTTTAGCATGTTTTCATTATATGTGTGCATATGGTCTCATACTTAGTACAAGTGGTGTACTAATCCCATTTACTCCTTTTTCTCAACAATTTAGGTTTCGGTCGTTGAAGGACTTATGGAGACGACGTTGAAGAAGACTTGGAGTTCTTAATCATCCAAGTTGGGTAGGTCCTCACATTCTGAGGTCAATGCCACTATCAAGCCTATGATGTTGCTTTTGTTTCAAGACTCTTCTGTTGTTTTCCTTTTTATTTCGATATCAAATGTTGTATGACATATATGTAGTCTTGTTTTACTAATGTATAGGCTAGGCCCTATTTTACATACTCTTATTAAATGGTTTTTAGATGAGAAGACTATTTGAGACTATGTTACGTTCTATATATTTATGTGGAATTAAAGTAAAAGATTGAGTAATCTTCCTATATGAACAGTCTATGCATACTCGATATATATGCACTATGTGTATGTAGAGGTTTATGTAAACCTCAATGTAGAAATAGTAAAAAGTTTTAAATTGCCACTAATTTTGACCTGTGAATGTAATAATGTAAGCTAAGAGGCCAGTCTTAGTCCTCAAAAAGGATGACGACGCCGGTTACGTCTACAGGGTATTCCTGCATGTGAAAAACTTGGTATCAGAGCATGATGTTGAATATCCTTGAGTCGATTTCTTTCTCAACCATGTCTATGTAGCTTCGTATTCATAATTATGAAGCGTGCCACACTTATGGATAGGAATCTAGGTGATGCTTAGGAAACTCTCACTTTCATTGAATTCCAATATCATGCCTCTACAGTTTAGATCTATGCGTTTTTTCATCTAATCCTCTTGTTGTGATTATAGGAAATAAATACTCAAAGGAATGCAACACAAAGACTAGAGGAATAGATTACCAATGCGGAATCTCCTCCCCGTGGTGAGCAAGTTCCTCCTCTTAATGAAAATATGAATGATAACCAAGCTCCGGTCGATCCTTATTTGACGGATGGTGCCATAAGGGATGCATTATTCCAAATGGCCCCGGCCATTACTACCCATGACCAAGACTCCACTACTCAAGCTCAAGCCATGACGACCCAAGCTAATTGGGAGGTTGTACCAGGAGCAAACCAACAAGTTTCTACTATGGTCTCTCATCTAAGGAATTTCACAAGGATAAATCCCCCTACTTTATATGGGTCCGAGGTTGAAAAAGACCTCCAAGAGTTCATTGATGAAATTTACAAGATTCTTTTTTTTTATATGGGGTTGTCTACTAGTGACAAGAGAGAGTTATCCACTTACCAACTCAAAAATATTCCACAAACTTGGTATGTCCAATGGAGGGACAATTGGTCGTTAAGGGGTGGACCGCTGATCTGCGAGGTGTTCAAGAAGGCTTTTCTTGATAGATTCTTTCCTAGGTAGAAGAGGAAATACAAGGTGGTGGAGTTCATCAACCTTCGTCAACGAGGTATGAGTATTCTTGAATACTCTTTAAAATTCACTACATTTTAAAAAATGCTCATTCTTTGGTTTTTGACCCTAGAGATGAAATGAACCGCTTTGTGACAGAGATGTCGGATGACTTGCATGTAGAGTGTCATTTGGTTATGCTACATGAAAATATGAACATTTCTCATCTCGTGGTTCATAATCAGCAAGGGCAAGGGCTAAGAGGAAGAGTAGAGATTCCAAGAGGGAAAGATATTTTGATGGTAGTTCTTCTAAGAGTAGGCTTGAGATTCAAGACAAGCCTAAGTTTAAGAAAAGGGTGTCTAATAAAGTTTCTTCCTAGTTGCCTAAGACTATGGATAATACGGTGTCTTAACATAAGACTAAAAATTGAAGAGATGCTAGTTCACCGAATAAGAAGCCTACTTGTGCCAAGTGCGGAAAGGGTCATGTAGGTGAATACTTAATTGGAAAGGGAAATTGCTTTGGTTGTGGAAAGAGTGGACACAAGGTTAGGGATTTCCCTAATGTGAAGGGTCAAAATAGGGGTAGTGGTCAAGCAAGTGGTTCTAATGATGCACCGAAGAAGAATAGCTTTTATACACATCGCTCAAGGGTTGAGCAAGAGACTTCTACAGACGTGGTGACCAGTATGTTTAAAGTATTCTCTATTGATGTCTATGCTTTAGTTGATCAGGGTTCTACGTTATCTTTTATACACCCTTGATAGCTAAGAAATTTGATATCTTACCTGACATTTTGAAAGAACCTTTCATGGTATCTACCCCGGTTGGTAAGTCGATTGTTGCAAACAGGGTGTATAGGAATTGTCCTATAATGTTGCCCAATAGAGTTACTTATGTTGAACTAGTAGAACATGATATGTTTAATTTTGGCGTCATATTGGGTATGGAATGGTTGCATGCTTGTTTTGCCTCTAGATTGTAGAACAAGAGTGGTGAAATTTAACTTTCAAAATGAGCCCGTTAATAGTGGAAGGCGGGAAATTCTATTCCTAGAGGTCATATCATCTCTTGTTGAAAAGAATGTAAAATGATCTCGAAAGGGTGTTTATACGACATAGTAAGGGTCCAAGATTCATGACTTCAAAATACCTCCCATAGAGTCGGTCCCTTTAGTAAAGGAATTTCCGGAGGTCTTTCCTTATTCCATCAGACCGAGAAATTAATTTTCATTTAACTTGTTACCGGATACAAATCCCATTCCTAATCCTCCTTATCATATTGCTCCGGTCGAATTGAAAGAGTTGAAGGCTCAACTCAAAGACTTACTAGATAAGGATTTCATTCGACCTAGTATTTCTCCATGGGGTGCTCCAGTTTTATTTGTGAAGAAGAAGGATGGTTCCCTTAGAATGTGCATTGATTATCGTCAACTCAAAAAAGTCACTATTAAGAACAAATATTCTCTCCCTCGGAGTGACGACATGTTTGATCAATTCTAAGGGGCAAGCTACATTTCTAAGATTGACTTGAGGTTGGGGTATCACCAGCTTAGGGTCAGAGGTGAGGATATACCAAAAATGGCATTTCGGAGTAGATATTGTCACTATGAGTTCTTAGTAATGTCTTTTGGTCTCACTAATGCCCCGGCGACATTTATGGATCTCATGAATAGGGTGTTTCAAATTTAACTAGATTCATTTGTCATTGTCTTTACTGACGAAATCTTGGAATATTCAAAAAGTAAGGGTGACGAAATGAACCTTTTGAGGGTGGTGTTACAAGTACTTAAGGAGAACCAATTATTTGCCAAGTATAGCAAATGTGAGTTTTGGTTGAGTTTGGTGGCGTTTCTTGGTTATATCATCTCTAGTGAGGGAGTTGAGGTTGATCCAAGGAAAACGGATCCGGTGAAAAATTGGCCTAGACCATTGACCCCAACCGACATTAGAAGTTTCTTGGGTCTAGCAAGTTATTATTGGAGATTATTGGATGGTTTTGCATCCATCGCATCTCCGTTGACTACTTTGACCCAAAAGAGTAAGAAATTTGACTGGCCGAAGGCATGTGACAGAAGCTTCCAAGTCTTGAAAGATACATTTACTTTTGCTCGGTTGTTGACTTTACAAGAGGGTACAAAGGGTTTTGTTTTATATTGTGGTGCATCCAAAGTGGGTTTAGGGTTTGTACTCATGCAACATGGGAAAGTGGTAGCTTATGCTTCTAGAAAACTTAAGGTGCATGAGTTGAAACTATTCAACTCATGATCTTGAGTTAGCGGTCGTGGTATTTGCCTTGAAAATATGGAGGCATTACTGGTATGGTGTTCATGTTGATGTGTATACTAACCACCACAGTCTCCATTATATGTTTACTCAAAAGGAGTTGAATCTCCAACCAATAAGGTGGTTAGAATTATTGAAAGATTACGACATGAGTTTTCTCTATCACCCCGGCAAGGTCAATGTGGTTGCGGATGCTCTAAGTTGTATGACCATGGATAGTGTGTCTCATGTAGATGAAGCCAAGAAATACCATGTGAAAGATGTTCATAGGTTGGCTAGATTTGGCGTGCGGTCGAATGATTCTCCGAATGGTGGTTCTATAGTCCATCATAACCGCGAGTCATCATTGGTAGTTGAGGTGCAGTCCAAAAAACACCTAACCATTGATAAAGTTGAACGAGTCAGTTCTTGGTAAGCTTAATAAGTCATTCTCCTTAGGGAGGTATGGTTTCTTGAGGTATCAATAAAGGTTGTGTGTTCCCAATGTAAATGGTTTGAGGAAGCGGATCATTGAGGAATCTCATGGGTCCCATTACTCCATTCATCCAGGTTCGACAAAGATGTACCATGACCTTAGGGAAGTGTTTTGGTGGGAATATTTGAAAAAGTACGTAGAGTAATTTGTTGCTAAATGTCCAAATTGCCAATTAGTGAAAGTCGAACACAAAATGATGGGTAATTTACTTCAAGAAATCCAAGTTCCTACTTGGAAGTGGGAAGACATCAATATGGAATTTTTGGTAGGATTACCTCGGACACAGAAGCAATATTACACTTTATGGGTGATTATGGATAGGTTGATCAAATCCGCTCATTTTATTCCGTCAAGTCTACTTATTCGGCGGAAGATTATGCAAGGATCTTCATAGATGAGATTGTGTGTCTCCATGGTATTCCATTATCCATCATATCAGATCATGTTGCACAATTCGTATCTAGGTTTTGGAGGTCATTCCAAGAAGGTTTGGGTACTAAGGTGAAGTTAAGCACCGCTTTTTATCCCCAAACGGATGGTAAAGCGGAGCGTACTATTCAAACACTTGACAATATGCTGAAGTCTTGTATTATTTATTTCTAGGGAAATTTTATAAGCATTTGACTTTGGTGGAGTTTACTTACGACAATAGTTTTCATTCATCCATAACCATGGCTACTTATGAATCCTTGTATGGTAGGAGGTGTAGGTCTCCTATTGGATGGTTTGAAGTGGATAAGTCTTCACTTTGGGTCCCAATTTCATTTATAAAACTTTGGAGAAGGTTCAATCATAAGGAACCGATTGTAAACAGCCTATAGTCGGCGAAAGTCTTATGTCGATCATTGGAAAAAGGAAATTAGAGTTTGAAGAAGGTAATAGAGTGTACTTGAAAATTTCTCCTATGGAAAGGGTGGTTAGATTTGTCAATAAAGGTAAGTTGATTCCTCGTTATGTTGGTCCCTATAAAATCTTGCAAAGGGTTGGTAAGGTTGCTTATGAATTCAAGCTCCCTAGTGAATTGACTTCGGTTCATTTGGTTTTCCATGTTTCTATGATTAAGAAGTGTGTCGGTGATGCCGAGTCTATTTTTCCTATTGAGGGTCTTGGTTTGAATGATAACTTCTCTTTTGAGGAGGTTCAGATTCAAATCCTTGATAAACTAGTAAATAAGTTAAGGAACAAGGAGGTGGCTTACATAAAGGTGTTATGGAAGAATCACATAGTTGAGGGTAGGACATTGGAGGCTGAGGCCGACATGAATTCCCGTCCCTCATCTATTTAATAACTAAGGTTATTTTTTCTTAATAATAATGAAAATAATGACAAAATTGAAGTTTCTAGATTTTTCGTGAAGTTTTGTAAAAATGTGCATTTTTGAAGTCGTTATAGTAAGTTAAAGTGAAATGTGCTTTCAACTTCGAAATTTTGCAATTTTGCTTGTTTTGAGTAATGTTGTGAATTTATAATTTTGAGTCTTTAAAAAATGATAGTAAGCATGTTGATACGTTAAGATTTGGCATAATTGACTCATATTTGATATGTTGAGCTCTTGTTGTTGTGAGAAGGAAATTCTTCATAAAGTAATGTTGAGACTTATGTGTGGTAATTGAAGTTTTTTATTGCCTTGTGTAAATGATATAATTGATGTTGTTATGTATTGTCGTTGGTTTGGCTGCTAGTCTTGAGTCTATTCCTTCTTTCAAAAGATTTTTAGTGTCATTCGTGGACGAATGTTCCTGGGGGGATAATGTAACACTTTGAAAATTCAAGACATGTTCAATAGCCAAACTTGAACTTCATAAGGCTTAGACACTTTTTAAGGTCTATTTTAATTATTATAATTCATTCAGGAAGTCTAGAAATCAAAACGTCCAAGAACGTCCATGAGGTTCGGAAATTAGTTTAATGAGGTACTAGCGCGCCTTAGACTATTTGACTAGCTTTCAGGAGTCGCAAAATTATGAAAATTAGTGGAAGGGTTTCTAATATGTAATAGAGTTAATTCATAGATGAAACGTATGGGAACGACTCCCCAAGGACCAACCAAGGGCTCTTGAGTAGGACCCTTGCAAAAGGTGACAACAGTTGTCAATAGACAGTGTCACCAACGGATGCCACAGACGGCTCGTGGTCCAATCGACGGGGCATCAATGGACACTTATAAAAATTATTAAGGGGAATCGTTTTCACTATATCTGAACCTAGCAACAGATGTGTAGAACGGAAGGGAGAGTGGTCGTCGATTGACCCATGATCCGTTAATCGTGGTGTCGTTTGTGAGGACTATGGTTTGCTGCATGTTTTGACTTATTTAATTGAATTAGTTGTATTAGTTAGGAAGTTAATTAGGGTTAGGTAGAGCTAATTAATTTATTTAACCCCCTCTATAAATCCCTAACCTAATTAATTTAACCTAAACTCTCATAATTCACAAACCCAAAACTCTCTTCCTTCTTTCTGCTTTCTCTCTCTAGTGAAGAACTCCATTGAAGACCAAACTATGGGAGGGTTTAAGGTATGAAAAGAATAAATTTAATCCATCAATATTCATTAATTAATAAGGTATGGTATCTCTTTCACCTTTGAGAGCTCTTTCCTCAAAGGGTTTCATGAAATTGATTTTAAAAGTTGGGTTTTCTACTGGCTTTTCATCCAATACGAAATTGATGTTATGATTTGATTTATTTATGATTTATTTTGCATATTATGAATATATTAAAATATATTTTATCTTAATTATGTTATGCCTTGATGAATTGGTCTAGTTTGTAGAAGATGACCTTTACCCCTTAACCCTAGGTTGTGATCTGGAAGTGAATTCAGTAATGTTGGTTCAATTGAGTTGGTTATTGGTTCAATTACTTCTAGGTGATGTTATTGTATCAATCATGAATATATTAGGGTTAATTATAGTCCTATCATACTATTTCTTAAGTAATTTCTTTAGATTATGGCTTTTATCTATGTCTCATGTCTTAAGATATGAGCTAGTGTTGGATTGAGATATAGTAATTCAATTAGCCTTGTTATCATGTTGGATATGGTTATATGATGATAATACACCCTAATTGGGTTAAATTAACGGTTGATTGTAAGACCTTTATGATTAATTATTAGGGAGACTTGGTAAGACTTGTGATCCCTATTATTTACTACGATTATGGTTAATTGTGATTAAGTCATAATATTGTATTAGAGTATGTCTTGTATTAGGATTATAGGGTTCGTACGATGTTGAATTGAAATGTCTTGACTATGGTTTGTGAGGTGTTGTCTAAGATGTAAATGTTATAAGGATGGTGATGATTTATGAATGTGCCTTATTATGACGTGATAAGAAACTGTTAATGTGCTAACCTCACCTATATAAATTTTAATTAAAGGACAATACTCATGCAATTCTTATCGATCTATGATGATGATGATGTATATACAAGGGTTATACCCTATGACCTACATTAAGTTTGATGATTAATAAAGACATTAAAGACATATCAAAAGGGACATGTATTAGCACCGAGTTAACTTGACGATGGGAGGTGTTGACATTCCATAGAGGAAGATTCATCTTATAGTTCCACAAGAGGTTTTGACTCCCCTATGAGGGATACTCATCCATTGGTTTCCCATGAAAGAGGCCCCAATTTTCAAGTAATATGTAGAGGGATTATACCTATCTCTTAGTTGTCGAAGTATGTTGCCCCCATAGGAAGACTAGCTAGTAGATCCACCTAGAAAACTACATTTATGTTTGGTTTTACTTTGTTTGGTAAACCACCTTCCTTTGGTGTAGGTTTTTACAAAACTGAATTCTACACTTAGATCTTGTCGTCTATGTCGGTTAAGGCAAGTGTTCCTTACACAAATATGAAGCAATGAAGTACAAACCAACTAGGGTGACTTGAGAGGTTGACTTAGCTAAGATAGGGGTATGGGACTCTACCTATTGCTTGCACTAGTTTTTCCTGAAGAGAGATTTAGGAGGTTGTAGTTAAGTATGGATATGCTTATGAAGACTCATGACATGTATATGATAAACTTGTACATTTTTTATAGTATATGTTTTCTAGTTTCATTTATGAATATGTGTGGTCTAAATTGGTAAAGTATGATGATATGTACTCTTAAATGCGATGCTATGTGAAGTGGAATATTGGTCATGATCTTCTTGATTTACTTGATTGAGTAACGTTATGGGGCTTTGCTTGGTCATTACACTCATTGACTTGATAAGGGTTGTGGGTAATTTTCTTGCTTTGGTTATGTTATAATGAACTCTTATTCATGCTCGTTATTATTTATAACTTGATGATAGAGTTACTTGATTATGTATTCAATTACATGATATACATGTTCTATAGACTAGTTTTGATGCTGTTGGTCTTGTGATATACATGCCTATGACTTAATGATTATGTCTTATTGATTTTGTATAGTCTTGTTGAATGTGCATAAAGGTTTTCAAAGTAAATTGCATACTTAATGAAATGTCATCTTTTAGAATATTTTCATTATATGTGTGCATATGGTCTCATACATAGTACAAGTGGTTTACTAATCCCATTTATTCCTTTTTCCCAACATTTTAGGTTCTAGTTGTCGAAGGACTTATGGAGACGAATTTGAAGAAGTCTTGGAGTTCTTAATCATCCAAGTTGGGTAGGTCCTCACATTCTATGGTCAATGCCACTCTCAAGCCTATGATGGTTCTTTTGTTTTAAGACTTCTGTTTTTTTCCCTTTTATTTGGATATTAAATGGTGTATGACCTATATGTAGTCTTGTTTTACTGATGTATAGGCTAGGCCCTATTTTACATACTCTTATTAGATGGTTGTGACATGGGAAGACTATTTGAGACTACATTACGTTCTATATTTTTATGTGCAATTAAAGTAAAACGCTAAGTAATATTTCAATATGAAGGGTCTATGTATACTCGATATATATATACTTTGTATATGCAAGGTCTTTGTAAACCTCAATGTAGAAGTAGTAAAATGTTTTAAATTTCCGCTAATCTGGACCTCTGAATGAAATGATGTAATCTAAGAAGCTAATCTTAGTCCTCAAAGAGGACGACGACGACGGTTACGTCTTGGGCGTATTCCCGAATGTGACATATGTGCTCCTCAGTAATAAGTTGGGCTATCCTCACCTTTACATTTTTCATTTTAGCATCGTGGTAGATTTTCCAGGGGACACCAACACGCCAGCGCTTTGTCTCCTCACAAACCGGAGAAGGGTAAGTATTTGGTTGAACTTGCACCTCTTCAAAACTAGTAACCTCATAACACAAGGAATCTTGTCCTTGTGAAGTTGACCTCGAGGCAGATCCTACATTAGTGGTGACTCAGAACTATGAACAGACCAGTCGGTTACCCAACCTGTGTATCCTTCTCATCAGACTGGGATGCAGTGACTACTTTGGTGACCACCTTCTTAGACTGATTCCTAGTAGTCCAAGATATTACGGGTGATGTCCTACTAGTGGTAGGGACATACTCAAGTTTTTTTTTATATTTGTATCTTGGTCAAAAAAATTGCAGGTTGGTATTGTTGACTTGGACCTACCCTTGACGGCTATAGGTTTCTTCGGGGACATGGTACATATAGAGGAAAATTAGTACCATTATAAACTAGAAATATACTCGATGAAATTTTAGAACATACAATGAACCAAAAAATTAGACAGTGGCTTTAGTGGCCACCTACAGGTGGCATCTACGGTCCGTAGGCTGACCTCCGGTCCGTGGATCCCATCGTAGGTCAGAAGCACCAAAAAGTTTGTCTTTGATAAGAACCACGAATGTGCACAACGGTCCGTAGATTAACCTAATGATCGTAGTCTACCTCCATGGTTCCACACTTAGTTATTTTGTTTTGTGCCACAGACCACAGATCCTATTTACGGTCCGTAGATTAATCTATGATCTGTACATGGGGCCTCATTGATATAGTCTATTCTAGGTATCAGACTTCCTTCAATTGCAGCCCAATTTTACCAATTCCAAAAATTTACATTAGTCATCATGCATTTCAACACCATGCATGCTAGTTTGTCATTCTAAGGGTTCCAATTACATAAATTTTAACAGTTATTGCATACAAGCCTAGGAACCCTAAGTCGAAACATGCATTTAGACCCTTATTTCATTGGTTTACGCACTATAAAGGAAACACAATCATAATCTATCGTCCCAAGGGTGTTTTTAGTTTTAAATTAGCATGCAATTTCATATATCATTTATCCAAGGTCAAGACCCAATTTCTCACTTTCTATAATCAATAACGAATTGAAATTCAAAGTGAATGGAAAGTTCATTACCTTACAAGAAATTGAAATTGGGTGATTGTGTGACGACTACATGCTTCCTATGCTACTAACTCTCCTTGATACATCAAACCCAGACACTGAAATCTTTTGGAAATTTAGGGATGGGGGGATGGGGGAGAGAAAATATGACTGGTAATTTTTGGGGAGGAATGTGGAGTGATTTATGGGGGATTTATGGTAATATGGGGGATTTATGGTAATATGGTGGATTTGAGATGTTATAGGGGCTTAGAAATGGTTGGGAGGGATATATGGAAAGTGGGAAGTGATTTGGATAAGGGGTTTTTATTTGTAAGAGAGTTTATTTGTACATTTTCTGGGCACTTTATAGACACGTACTCGATGTTATATCTAGCGAACACTAAAAGAAAAATAAAGCACCTATATAAAGGAATATAGAAAAACAAAATAAACAAAGAAAAATTCTAAATCGAAAAGAAAAACCTATAGATCGCTAAATTGTATATCTTGGGTTTCCTCCCAGAGCGCTTGATTTAACGTTGCATCTTGACGCAGGCCTCTTAACTACTCATAGTTCATCAACATAATAGACTTCAACTACTTTTTGCACACTTTATGTGTTACTCAGGTAGATCTTGATCCTTTGTCCGTTCACCTTGAACCTTGTCCCCTCACTATTTTTAAGATCCACCGCACCATGGGGGATCACTTTCATGACTATTAATTACCCGGTCCATTTGGACTTGAGCTTTCTCTGAAACAAGTGTAACCTAGAGTTGAATAGAAGCACAAGGTCACCAACAACAAATTCACTCTTTTTTATACTTTGATCATTATAAATTTTCATATTCTTCTTGTACAAAGATGAATTTTCATAAGCTTTTAGGCGAAAATCATCAACAACATTCAAGTCACTCATTCTATAATTTGATGTGGTACCCCAATATAAATTTAGTTTCTTTAGGACCCACATAGAGTGATGTTCTAGCTCTACTGGAAAATGGCAAGACGTCCCATATATAAGTTGGTAAGGTGGCATACCTATGGCAGTCTTGAATACGGTGTGATAGGCCCATATAGCATCATAGAGCTTCCTTGACCAATACATTCTATTTCCATTCACTGTCTTTGACAAAATATTCTTAGTTTCTCTGTTGGACACTTCAACTTGCCTACTAGACAGTGGACGGTAAGGAGTGGCTACAATGTGACAAACACCATATTTCTTAAGTAGAGCCTTGAATAATTTTTTTACAAAAGTGGGAACCTCCATCGCTTGTAATAGCTCTGTGTATACCAAATCTGGAGAAGATACTCTTTTTCAAGAATGTGGTGATACTTTTACCTTCATTGTTGAAGTGCAGTTTTCTCCACCAACTTAGACACATAATGAACAGCATCAATAATATACTTCATCCTATTTGAATTCACAAATGGCTCCATAAAGTCAACGCCCCATGCATCAAACAACTCAATCACCAATATTGGATCACCAATATTGGATTCATAGGGAGCTCTTGACTCTTTGAAATTCTTCCTTTTCTTTTGAAATGAGCATACTACTTGGTGAAAACATGAGCATCTTGATGGATGGTAGGCCAGTTATACCCACATTGCACCATGTTATGCGCAGTCCAAATAACACTATGATTCCCACCAACAGGCGATGAATGACACATTCCTAGTATACTCAACATCTCAACCTCGGGCACAAAACGACGAATAATCCCATCGGCCCAAGTACGATACAAGTAAGACACATCCCAAAAGAATTTCTTCACATCATCCATAAACTTATTTCATTGGTGAAACGACAAATATGATGGCACAGGATCTCATGCCAAGTAGTAAGAAAAGTTTGTCAACCAATGAATAATATTATGAGAAGAAACCAATATAATTTTCATCCGAATAATCATCATTGATTTAAGTTGTATCTCGTAGCTTGAGCATAGCTTCTTCCTAAAATCTAGACAAGTGATCGGCAACCTCATTTTCTATCCCCTTCTATCTTTCACCACAAATTCAAACTCTTGCAGCAACAATACCCATATAATCAATCTCGATATTGCATCCATATTCGTCATCACGTACCTCAATGCATAATGCTCATCATGCACTATGACCTTAGTACCAAGCAAGTAGGATCAAAATTTCTCAAAAGAGAAAACAACTGCAAGAAGCTCAAGTTCAATCATTGTATACTTCTTTTCAGCCACATGTAGAGCTTTGTGGCATAGTAAATAGGATGAAGAATCTTCTCTCTCCTTTATCCCAATACAAAACAAAGAGTCACTCATTTGCATCACACATTACCTCAAATGGTTGTCCCCAATCCGGTGAAATAATGAGAGGTACGGACAGTAGATTCTCCTTTAATTTTCTAAATTCTCTCATACAAGTATCATTAAAATAAAATTTACACCCCTCCTAAAGTAATTTGCACTATCAGTGTGCAATTTTTGAGATATCCTTAATGAATATCCTATAGAAATTTGCATGCCAAAGAGAACTTCTAACACCATATAATAGAGAGATGTGGTGAAAGCTTTCATATTACTTCTAATTTCGCTCTATAAACCTCAATAGATTTCTCATAAATCTTACGACCAAGCACAATCTTCTCTTTCACCATAATATGGAATTTCTCCCAATTTAGCATAAGATTACAGTCTTCACACCATTTAAGTACTTCAAACAGGTTGTTCAAGCAACGAACACGAGATTACCTACTACAGAGAAATCATCCATAGATACCCCAATAGTGTCCTCCACTATATCAGAAAATATCAACATCATACAACGCTGGAAGCTCGTTGGAGCATTACACAACCCATATAGCATCTGTTTGAAGGCGAAAGTCCAATAAGGGAAAGTGGAAGTGGTCTTCTATTGGTCTTTAGAAAAATGATTGTAGCCCAAATAACCATCAAGAAAAAACTATCAACCCTTACCCCCAAGATGGTCCAACATCTGATCCATGAACGACATCGGAAAATGGTTTTTTTCAGTTAAAGCATTTAGTTTAAAGTAGTCCATGCAGACTCTTCATCCAGTCACGGGTCGCATCATAACAAGATCATTTCTCTCATTAGGTACTGCAATAATCCCACCTTTCTTGAACACACACTGAACAGGAAACACCCAACTAATAATTGCAATGGGACAAATAACTCTAGTATCCCACCACTTGATTTTCTTCTTTTTGACCACCTCTGGCATATGCGGATTTAATTTTCTCTGGTGTTCAATACTAGGTTTATGATTTGGCATGAGTTGAATTTATGAGAAAAATGTTGGCAGAAATCCAAATAATTTCCGCAATAGTCCAGCTTATAGCCCTTTTCATCCTCTTCAACGCGGAAACCAACGCCTCAACTTATGTCGCATTCAAATCTGATGCAATGATTAGTGGTAGAGTAGAATCTCTCCTTTAGAATAGATATGTCAAATGTGATGGTATAGACTTAAGCTCCAAAAAATCCTGCCGCTCTGTTTGTTGAAAATGATTTGGAAGTTTAGTAGTGAATTTACTTTGCCGTGTTTCTTGTTCACTGCTTGATATTTTCAATCTCCAATAAAGAGAGTAGTTGAGGATAAGTCTTTATTTAACAATAGATGCTTCCCTTGCAATTGCTTAATATTTATGTGTTTGTAAGGATTATACTTGAATGAGGTTGTCTTTATTTAGCATGATAGAAAAATCAAGTGTTTGGTCATTGCCATTTTTATTTTTATTCAAATGTCTCCCAACTTCGGATTCAATTTTGCTTAAAATTTTCTAATATTTTTTCATTTTCTCGCTGTCACGATACATATCCTTAGGAATACATTATCATAGTAATTTCCTCTCTTCTCATGTGTATATTTTTATTTAAATCTCTAGTTCTAAAAAGTGATAAAATGTTCTCTGAACTTACTTATCCAAAATTTAGTTTTAAGAAGTTAAAGCTATGTTGTTTGTGATTATTATTATTTATAAATATTTCTCATGATATGTGTTATAGTAGCCCAAAATATATATATCATTTTTTCATTCATTGTTTCTCCAAGAAAGGTAATATTTTCACCTCTTTTATTTCTGTAAAACATTTATAAGATTAGGAAATCACTGGTTCTGTTGGGATGTCATTATTCGTGATAGAACTCTTATGTTCTCATATGTGATAGACACTTTGATCTAGTATTAATGTTGACTAAAAGGAGTTATTGTATTAGTTAGTCACTTTTTTGTTTTCTATATTCAAATTTGTCTCGTTACCCTTCATTTTGAATACGTATGTGAATACAGTGAACTTGATTTCTTGTGTTTGAGTGTAGTCGAATCTCGTTTGAGCCATGGTCGTGAGTTGTGTTCTCGTTATTGTCTTTAAAATGTGCTAGATCTTAAATGATAAATAATTTTGGTTTGGATCATGTCGAGGCTGGTTGCTGAATTGAGTACACAACCGCTTCCTTTTTTTCTAGGAGCCCAAACTATGTTATTGAATAAATCCTCCTGCGGGTCAAGGGCTCCTTCTCCCTCCCCTTCTTCAAACTCCGATTCATATTTTTCATAGAGAAATCTCTGATCAAGGATAGAACAACAGACCTTTTGCTTCATATCTAAGGGATTCCTCGGTTCGGGCCGAAGACGCAATGTCACTCGATCATTATCAAACTGACTGCAATCTTTTTCTGTCCGTGAAGATCCCACCAGAGCGCCCTCTACTTCTAATAGGCCATGAACTAGATCATAATCATTCTTAACAAGTCCATAAGAAGTGATCCTTTTTTTTTCATCGGGTACGAATAAAGACCAACGATCTTGAGCGAACGATCCGGCAAAACAACTCAAAAGATAAAGAAGTATCGTTAATTTCTTCATGCTCTTTCCAAGCCCGAAGTACCATTAGTACAAATAAGAATCCCCTTCCTTACATGATTTCTTCTTCATATAGATAGATATAGGATCTATGGGGCAATTACTTAGAAGTATATTTTGTGCTACATTCCTTCCTATCTGATAGAAAAGGATCCCCTGATCCTGAACCAATCTTACCTGGGATCGTAAAATCCCAAGATTGTCTATGAAGAGCAGATCTAATTGTATTATTGTCTATAATTGGTTTCTTCTGTGTAATACTAATCGATAAGACCTCATTGGTAAGTGCTACAAGATCTCGTGCATTGGAACCCATGGTTATGGACCCGAATCCGTTAGTATGGAACATTTTCTTTTCTAAGTGAAATCCCCTAGTATATGAAAGAGTGAAAAAGTGCTTTTATTGTTGTGGAATAAGAAGCCTTCGTATCTTAATGCACATATTTAATTTATTCGGAGCTATTAGAGCGGGATCCACTTTTTGGGGAATATGAGTCAAAGCAATAACAAGAATATTTCTAGTAGAACATATTTCACAATCCCTGGGGAGATGGTTCACTATTAGACTGAGGGATATTGTAGGACTACTTTGCTTCTTTTTTTTAGTTTACTTTAGCTTGTTCTGGCCTTTGTTTGTGCTTTCAGAATTCTTCTCTGCTCATATTTCTATAATCTCTGTAAAAACCTTTGAATTTTTGTGTTCTCAAAAGGTTTGATTTCCTTTAAATTTGTGCATCTGTAGTATATGTTCTTGTCTGATATGCTTTGCTAAATTTGAATATTTTAAAAACATGTGGGTTTGGTTTTCGTTCTTCATAAACTGTTTAGAATGTGTATTTGTCATTAAATTTTTAGGACTTCGTACTTTCTTACACGCTTAATGTTTAATGCCTCATGTCAAGTTTTATAGACTGATTGCTCTTATTACATCATTATATGCTCCCTTAAATTATTATTTTTTATGTTTATATGTATGTGTTAAGGAAAGTCGTCATGCCTAGATTTTTTATAATTCATATTGGCATAATACATAAATATGACCATTTGCTTGGCATCAGCTGGCAGCTATGACCTCTTACCTTTAGGTGTACACAAGTAGTCACATAAACTTGTATAAAATTGAACAAATAGACACATTCGTCCTACATGGCACCCAACATGTCAATTTTGTTCTTACGTGATGTCCTACATATATTATGTCATGTCGGATATTTATGTCTACTTGTTCAATTTTATACAAATTAAAGTCTCTACTTGTCTACACCCATATTTGGAGGACATAGTAGTCCGTAAGTCAAATTAAGGGTCCTCTATATGTATTATGTCAATCATATTAGGATCATCTTTTCCGTCCATGTTTTAGATTTCTCATTTGTTAAGTTCTCTTCATATTGTTAAAGTACTAATTGTTTGCTGGTTGAGATATAGTTAGCTCATTTCACAATCTTGAAATCTTTTGTCATATGGGCCTAACAGTGGCTTTTGGTTTTATTTTTGTTAAAATACTTGAGTAACTTTTATTTGAATTCACTTACGTTCATTTGTTTCCCTATTTCGGAAAATTTTCAAAATGTACATATTTTGACATTTAATTGGACACATTGTCAATACTTTAAATATTTATTAAAAATGTCAAAATCTTAATTTATTGTTTATGTTATTATGTTTTTAATATTTGTTTTGATTGAATGAATACAATTGTTACAAACAAAAGGGAGAAATTAAGGAAAGAGAAAAATATCAAAAAGTAACAATTCTTAAAAATCTCATCAGTTAAAAGAATTCAAAAACAAAAAAATAATCTGCAATTTATCAAAATACATCAACTTCGATCTTTTTCTCCTTCTTTCACCATGTTCTAAAAAACACGTCTTTCACCATTGTTCTAAAAAAATTCAATATCCAATTTTCTTAATCTTTTTTTTTTGTTTCTAAATACTTTTATTTACTATACATTATTTTAGTAGTTTAAATAGCTAAGGCATCATTTTATCATTATGAAGTTATAAATTATCTTTAAAAATATCAAAAATCTTATGAAGCTATTTGGTTATCATTTTAAAGTTATGACGTTTATGTGTGATAGAATCTTTTACTAGGGAATTTTTCAGTACTCAAAATACAATACTCATGTATTCATTGTATATGTATTCATTCATCTTACAAATGTATTTTATTTTGCTTATTTTATATTTTGAATACTTTTTATATCAAATAGTTTGGAATTAGATTAGATTTAGTTTTCATTCTTAACTATGAGTAGGCAAAATACAGTTTATGATTCATTATAGGTGTATTGATCCTAGTTGCACCAGTCAAATAGTTTGTTATTTTATTTTGCTCATTATGTGGTTATAGCAACTTGTTAATCTTTTGAATTCGTATTCATTCACAATTTTAAATAATCAAAATACGGTTTCGTAATTATATTATCACTTTGTATTTTATCTCACTTTGAATACCAAAGAGTATACCATCAGGTTTTATATTGTTTGGTCTAATTTTAAGTTGAAATTTGTATTTATCATACTCAGTTTGTATATCACTATCACTTTGTATTCCATCTCAATTTAAATGCCAATAAATCTGTAATACTTTATTATTACGTACGGTTCATAATTGTATGTCACTCGCAATTTATATTTCAATTACATGTTAAGATAATTACACATAAAATCATATTTAAAAAAAGTTCATCTGAGTACATTTCAAATAAACTTACATGTAAAGAAGTTTTAAAAAGTAATGATAAAAACTAAGGAAGTTCAAAATTTACTAACAATTTCAGATTTATGTTCAATACAATCTGAACAATCTCACATACATAGTCCATCGATTCTTCCACCTTTAAACACAGGATCTTGGACTTTACTCTACTCTTCTAGTCCACTGGTTTTTCATTATTTTCTGGATGCACAACAAATTTGAATACATTGACTCAAAGTCTGAATGAAATACTTGCCTAATGTAATTATTCAATTGCAACATGATAATTATATCTTGCGTAATTGATTAAAAAAAATTAAAAAATTTAGGATATATAAACATGACACATACTGGATATAATATATTCATATGATATACAAACTAATTTCGGATACATACTGAATATAAATCATTTTTGGTATTAATTGAACTAAAAAAATCAAAGAAAATATAAAGTAAATACAACAATAAACAACTACATTATGAATGCAATATATTTGTTTGAGGATATAACTAACTTGGGATGCATAATGAAGCTAATAAAATAAAATCTTCTTCATCACTAACTCATGATATTTAATGTAGCTAAAAACTAACTACTTTCAATACAATTTCTAAAAAAAAAGAATCTTAAAACAAATCTTGTGAAGTGAAAAAAAAAACGTACACGTTATGCAAGTCAACTATGAATACAATTATTGGTTAGATACAAAACATAATACAAAATATAAAATTATTTATGTTCGTTCAATTATAGATAAAATATAAACATGTAAAAAAAATTAACTACAAAATACAGAACATTCAAAATATTTTCAAATACTTTTGTGAAACAACAAAATACATAAATGTTAATGTAGATTCTACTAAATCTGAAATATGAAAATAAATACTAAAAAATTGAAAAAATTGTTTAAAATACTAAAAATCATAAATACAAAGATATTTTATGAGTATGTTAAGAAATTAACATAGAAATAAGAAAATGACTGAAAATCCTTAATACATCCAATTCGAAATTCAATATAATGTGAGATTATCTCATGAATTCCTGCAAAATAAATGATGACTTCAAAATTACCTATATCAATTGAGAGATTTCTTTATTAATTGATAGATATAAACAAATAGATATAAATTTCAATAATTAGTTCTTCTTCACCAATGAAGGAGAGAACAATGGTGAAATTTTTATGAAATAAAAAACCGTGTGTTATGGAAGTAGTGAAACTGAAAAGTTAATGAAAAAGAAAAAAAATTGAAAACATGAAAGATGAGAAACAAATTTAATGGTATTATAGCCAAGGAAGAAGTGTAATTGAGTAGTAGATGTAGAATTTGGTCCAATGTGGATTGTTTTGAGAAATAAAATTTGGACGCAAATTATTTTTTACAATACTGACATTTTGACATTTTCAATCATTGTTTTGAAGTGTAGATATTTTTACTAATTATGCTAATTTACCGTATTTCAAAAGCTAATTTATAATTCTTTTCTTTCTCTTTGTGTGAATGTGAATCTATTTCGAGTTCATAGTGGACTTGTCTACCTTGCATTTTCCGAGTTGAGCCATAAAGGCTCAATCCTCGCTTTTCCTATTTCTCGAGTCAGCCCACATATATATTCGGAAGTTGTTGCTGGTTTAAGAGCTCCAACATACTGTTGGAAATTAGTTCAAAGCCCAAGAAATGGGTTGTATACATATTGTATACAATTTTATTCAATGATATACAGGTTCAGTGCAACAAATATGTGGCCAAAAACAAATATACAGGTTGTAGGCGTCAAAGCGGACTGTATACAGTCGTTATACAATTTGATATACAGAAAAAAAAAGTTAATAAACAAGTATGTAACAGTATACACAGAATTTGAAGGGTTAAAATAAGCCCAGAGCCAATCGATCAGCAGCCTAAAAAAGCCCAAGTCCATTACCTCTTTATTTATTTGATTGCATTTATTTATTCGTTTGATTTGTTTAATTCTTATCCTCTATTAGCTACATTAAAATTTAAGATTCTCCAAAAGATAAACTATATTTTTTACGTTTGTATATTCTTATATAATTCATTTTTCATCAAGTCTTATACTTATTTTGAATATATGTAGTCAAAACTTTTTATTTATTATTCAATCAAATTAAAATAGTTTTTCATAATGTAATTAACAAATTCTGTTTAAATTTATTGTTTTAAAAATGTGTCAAATAAATTCTAATTAATCTTGTTTTGATAAACTCTATTCATTTGCATTTTAATTCAATTGTTTCATTTTAGCTTTCTTTTTTTATAAAAATAAAATAAAATAAATTGTTCTTTATTTAAATATTTTCTCAAGATTAATCGAATGTGTAAATTATCTTTTTACGTTAAATCATTTTTATAAAAAATAGTCAATTATTTTAAGCCAAGTGGTAGGATAATTGCATGTTAGCGGGCACTTCAAATGCCTTAAAAACTTTCTTGAAGAGTAAATAAGAACTTCTTACCCATTTTCTCTAAAAAAAAATTTAAAACTTAATCTGTTAGAGGCTTTAAAAATTATGTTTTCTTAATATCTTTAAAAAAATTAAGTGGCGACTCTTTTCTAAGTATTTTTCTAAAATTATTTTATACTTAGAACACTTCAAAACTGATTTTTCTAGAGATAGTAAAATTACGGCATAACGAATATCATCAGCATATTGGCTAGTTGTTGCTTGGATTGCAAATGTGTTTCTCCCTATATCTGACTTCTTAGTGCTTAATTCTTTATTATTTCGGGAAATCTTCTCCAATTTCTCCGCAATCTGCTCAAAACTGCACTCGCCATATGAACCTCCAGCAATAGTATAAAGCACTACCTTACTATTGTCATCCTTACCACGGTAGAATTATTCCTTCAGCGATTCATCATCAATGTGGTGATTCGTACACTTCTTATGGAGGAAGTAAGCCTATCCCAAGAACTACTCACAGACTATCCAGGTAGTCCCACAAAGTTGTTGAGTTTATCTTTGTGGTTCAGCTTCTTTGACACATGAAAATATCTTGCAAGAACAACCTTAGTTAATTGTTCCCGAAGTGAAGATTGATTTATAAGAAAGCTCATTAAACCACACAAGAAGATCAACATTCAATGATAGAGGGAATACTCGCAATCCAATGACATCCTGTCCAAGTCAGGTCAACCCACACAACCTTTGCAAACACTCCTCAGCTTGGCTATGTCTGTATGTGGATCCTCTAATACCAACAGCACCCTCGCTGTAAGCATCTGCATCAAGCTGCTAGTCACCACAAATGTATGCCCCATAGGTAGAAAGGGTAGGAGAAGAGGTCCTTCAGATTCAGCAGCATTAAAGTTGATCATATAGTTAGCACGTATACTTGGTCCTGGTCGATGGTTTACCCTCAATGCATCTCCTAGTATGTTCTCAGCTTGAGATTGATTATTATCATCAACAATGATTTGTTGTTGCAACCCAACTCCATCACTGAAGTTTCCCCCCAATAGGATTTCCTGGGACTCTTTTGTTATTCATTCTTCGCAAAGTTCTATTCCATTATTGATCGTAAGGAGTAAGTGGTTCACCTTTGCTTCATGTACTTGGCATACACTATATTTGGAACTCGAGAGAAAACAAAAAAAAAAGTAATATCAAGAAATCTTTGACTAAAGTTCAATAATTTAGTTAAACTTAATCTAAAATCCTTATTCCCTAGCAACGGCGCCAAAATTTTGATGCACTCAAATTACACCTCCCTAAAAAAGTATAAGCGATCATTATCAAGTAAGAATCCAACATGGAGGTTGAGATCTATCCCACAAGGAATATGTTTTAGACATAAAATTAACTTACAATTATATTCGTTGAGTCAACGAACTTATGAAATAGGTAATTAAAGGGGCTGAATTGTGAAACAAAGTCTCAAAATTGTTTGAACATTTAGTGAGCAAGATTCAAACTTTAGTTGTTACAAAGATGATATAGAAACTAGGGTGTATGTGTTCCCCATAAGCTCGTAACGCGGTAATCCTACTAATAAACATTCTTTCCTAGTGTATTACATGCAAAGTGATACGTTTGGTATCTTTAATTCCTTGGTCGGGGAACTAGATAATTTCACCCCACATCTTGGTCCGGCTACATGCGTATAATTTAGTAACCCTTACATTTACCTAATATTAAACATCACATCGAAGTATTTCTTAGTTTTGACCCTCGTAACAATCGACATTAGATTATTAGATAGTACCATACTAAATCAATGTTGATAATTATTTTCTCTTTAACTACCTCCTTAGTCCAGCAAGTAGCAATAAGGAGAGTTCTAACGTTGGCCGCCGTTAAATACTTCTAAACGAAAGAATTATCAATGCTGGCAACAACAGTATTAAAGAATTACGTACTTACAATTCATACTTAGTTAATTGCTCATGGTTCCCATAACCCTAGTTGTGGATTTAGTTAGTCATCATAGAAAGAACACAATTCATATTCTTAGATGAAGAAATCATGAACTTACGTAATGAGAGGAATAAACCCAAAATTTCAACTTGAATTGCACAACCAAAATCTTCAATACAAAATTAGGAAATTAATAATTGCTAAAGATGAAAGTTAATATCCCCAGTCATAAACTAGAATAAAAGTAATAAAGTCGAACTCCCAAAAATGAGGTTTACATGCCATATATATGTATAAAAATAAGTCCCAACTATATACGAAACTAAGGAAATAATGTATCACACGCAATTTTGATCTATGACACTAATCTATAAACCGTGGATTGACTTATAGTCCGTAGGTCCCTTCCGTTACTCAGGACTTAGGATTTTCTTCAACTTCAGAATCTCTAACTCTCAACTTCAATCGATAGAACAAGAGTATTTACCGTGGTTTGATCCGCGGTCCTTGGTTCCTTCTCTGTAGATCCACACTTAGAATCTTCAAAATTAGGTGTTGGATCCCCTTCTCTGACTAATTTCACGGGACTACAGTATGGCCCATAGTTCAAACTATGATCCGCTATTTGTAATTGTGGTTCCACACTTAGTCATGAATTTCATCATTTTCATTCAAGCACATCCTGCCCATCTACAATCAGCATCCACGAAATGTGATTGGACCTACGATCCGTCAATCACATTCGTAGATGCCCTTTTCTATACATTTTCAATTGTGTCTCTCAACTTCCGCATGTTAACTTATTTCCTTCAAATATGATAAAAATGAAATAAACCCACTACAAAATATATCTAGACACACAAAACTCTTAAGTAAATGTATCAAAAGTACCGTAACCTTACGATACATCAACCGCTACCACTAATCTCCTAATCTTGCCCATCATCATTCCTAAAAGAATGATCTACATTCTCTCGTGCGCCCTGTATTTCCTTTGACGCTGTTTAAGCTTGCCCTTTCTTTGACTTATGAGCTCAATTCTGTTAGATATCGCCTTCTACATAACACCAATAGAAACAATAGCATACGAATGGATATCCTTTGATGTTGTGGCTCTAGATGAGACAATGGGAATGATAGCCAGCAACATTCAAACTAAGCATAATCTCCGTGAATCTAATAGGAGAGTGATGCATAGTATTACTTCCAAACTAAATGGGTACTGCAGGAGCTAATTAATTTATCCATAATACATTTGTTCCCTAATTCTTTTTATCAGATTCAAAACTCAGTGTTATCAGCATTCGGGAACCCTATAATACATTTATGATTGTTGGGCCAAAATTGAGTTGCACACCTCATATGGTAGTCACCATGTCTTCCCTAAAGTCCATCTCTAAATCATTAGTTTAAATTCTGCAACTCAAGTACGACTAGCCTTGATAGTATCAGCGGTAAAACACATCCACTTGCTAAACATAAACAGGCCATAGAATTCAGACATCCAATCATCAAGTTTTCCCAATCAAATACCATTTTCTTTCACCACTGTTTGGCCCGAGTTTTCATCATACTTATGGGAACATATTTCCCTTTTTTCATAAAAATATTCTTTTTCCTCATGTTGAGAAGAAATGTCTTAATCATTTGACATAGCATAAGAAGCCATTTAAACCTACAAAAATCTACCAATGAACATAACATGTTACATGTTCTTATTCGTGGACACTTAAAAAATAATTTATTATGAATTATTTAGGCAAAAAAATCAAGAGATGACCCAGGCTAGGTTGTGTGAAACTACTAATTTTTGGTCGCCAGTTTTGTGTCCTTTGCATTAGCGGATCAACAATCATCAATTGTCCATGTTTTCAAAGATTATGGGATCAAATTCACCCACATTCATAGGTCAAGTGAACCCATTCGTGGAGTGTAAGGAATAAAATCCTTCATGTTCACATCTAACGAGCCACATTCGGGGAAGGATTCTTCTTCTTCAGAAAGAGAAATTTGTTGGACATTTTAAAGCAGAATGGGGGTATTATTCTTAATCATATTTCCACCTAAAGTTTTCCCCAATATCAACCCAAAATTCATGAATCAGTTAATCCTCGAGTTAAACATTCTTATACACATTAAATCAACCAAAAAATTAAACATTCAAATGCACAAATTTCTAAAGCAAAGTCAAATAAAAGAGATGGGAAGGAACATACCTTTAATGTTAAATTTGACTGCAAAGACAAGAACATTGGAGATTCAAACTGAAAAGGGAGGATTTAAGAGAGAATTTTTGTTTTTATTTAGTGATGAAAATTCCTTTTTGTTCCCAATTTTGATTTGGTTTAATACTTGGAACATTTAGGCTCTCCGCATACGTGGGAATTGGGGTCTGTTCGAGTTGCTTTGCCTGTCAAACTTCTGTGTTCGCACATAAGGTGACACGATTTGGGAGGGTATGTTGACTTTGACCTCAGCATTTGCAGACCCTCAGCGATGTTCGCGAGAACCTTTGAAACCGAAAAATCTGCAAAGTTTTTTTATCTCTTCAGTGAGCATAGGAAGTGTTTGGTGACTCTCCCAACCAACTTTGGTGAGTCTGAGTACTCAAAAAGTGTTCTGAGTCCAATTTTGGAAGTTTTTCACCCCAAACTTCAGTTCCAATCAAATTTCTGCTTCCAAACTTGTTCAAAAGACCACAAAAAAACTTTTAAACTATGAGATGTAGTAAAAAATAAAATTATATTCTAATCTAAAGACAAAAAAATCAAAATCAAACTAAAGAAAAAGTTTTTTCTTGAAACAAGTAGGTTGACTTCCATCAAGTGCAAAATTTAAAGTCGCAGCACGGAACTTAAACATCACCCTTTATGTTTCCATTTTGAGGAACCAATTATTTTTCCCAACTTCAAATCAATGCTTCGTTGAAATGCATGGGACAACATGAGATAATTAAGAGACTCACTTGATCTATCAACTTTAATGATTTAAATTTCTTACCCAACTTTTCTTTGAGGAGCATTTGGCAAGAGTAAGAGGATCAATAGGCCATTTCAATATTTAACTTCATAATTATTGACCTTCAATTGAGCGACACTCTCACCTCCAATGAACTAAAGTTTTCATAAATAATATTTTTGGCATTTTCCTAAAAATTTAATATCATTCCATTAATATTGTCATCTTAAATTTTTATTTGCATGGTTTGGCTACAAATACCCAAGATTTCATCCATATTTATCAGAACCCCTTTTTCTTGACACTCCAACTCCAAGTCACTATTTTACCACTTAACAAGAAGGATTACATACTTTAATTTTCCTTCTCAAATTGATATTCTAAATTACAATTTCGAACTAAAGATGGGTCATCTCATGTCACCAAGTTAGGTGCAACTTGCCAAAATCATCCCCATTTGGAACATTAGATGTTTTAGCCTCTAAACATATTCAAGCTTTTTGACGAAGCTCATGAGCCAATTTGACTCACCAACCCCATTTCTTCATATATGTCTTCTTCTAGAGAGGACTTCACACAGCGTTTTCAAACATTAAGTCCGTCACAACGGCATTATGGGTCATCAACAAAGGTCTTACAACACCCAAGAATTTCTTTATCACAAGAAGTCATAGAACCAAAAAAGAAGCAGGCAAAAACCAAATATTCATAATTTGATTAGAAACAAGTGCACTCTAAATTTTAAACCAATTCAATACGCTATATGATTCACTGATAAAATTGTAATTTTTTATAATCCTAAATTACTCGAAATACAAGTCGATCAGTAGACGAACATTCACAATATAATAATTCAATGTATGAGGTCAGAGTTGAACCCCTCAAGGAACAATGTATTGACAATAGAAAAGGTAAGGAATTGCAATAAACTACTCTGAATGAAACTGAACAATAAAGTTTCATATGACTAACAATCAACAATAAGGAGGGAAAGGAAACACGGGTAAAGGTATGCTCAAGTAATGAATCAAAGGGAATTAAGGAATGGGAAGTTAATTAAAATTCACGATTTTTGCACCATAATATCGTGTAAACAAATTCAAGGATAAGATTAAACATGCATTAGGACCTTAATGATTCACCTACTTTATTCAAGCAGAAACAAATATTTCTTACGTAGTTCTATCGAACCTAGTTAAGTAGAAATCCCAATTAGCCCAATTTCTTTCATTGCAAGATTTACTATCGCTAGCTATCATTCAATATAAGAGTTTTTACATCTCAATTGCTCCAATCAGTAAATCTCAACCTCAATTGACTCTCGTAACCTCAAACAAAGTAAATGGGAAAGCTCAATGACTGATGAAATCCATTAGGAAAGTAATATAAGTATGAAAATTTGATTAGATAATCAAATACTTATTTCACAAAATAGAAGAATTGAATCGATTACAAAAGCAAAACAATAAAATCAGTAACCCAATAGTGTCTATTTCTAGCACAAAATATGAATTTTCCAATGATCAATTACAACCTCAATTCAAGTTACAAAATTAAGGAAATGAATAAAGAGTGAAAATTATTACAACGGAGTTTTCAATCTTCAATCCAAAAACTGAATTATGAAGAGATTGATATTAAAGCCTGAAACCCCAAGCTAAGAACTCTAAAGATTTGGCTGGAATGGATATTCATCTTCACAATGGATTTGTATTACTTTGGGATTAAAAAAAGTATGAACTTCTAAAACGAAGCCTTAACTTGGGCGCATTTATATGCTTATGAGCGAAATAACACCTTTACTTTAGCTAATAAGTTTGAGGACAATTTCCTATGTTCTTCATAGTACTTGAATCATGTTATTTATGACTAACCAATATGATTATTTATTGTAAGATGGGAAATATAAGAAAAAAACACAAAAATATGGAAGCACAAGAAGTGGACATGGATCAAATAATTGAAAACCAAAGGACAAAGGTTAAAGGGAGAAGATCCAAAAAAACTGAAAAGAAATATGCTTCAACATATCATCTTTGCGTCGCGGAGAGGGAATTATTTATATTCACAATGATGACTTCGAGGCATAGGGCTACGTATCCTCTCTGTGTCACAAAGAGGAGAAATTTGCTTACAATTGAATTTACTAGGCTCCTACTTATCGTGGACTTAAGTGCAAAATTTTTACCCATACCTAAATTATAAATAAACTTGAATTTTATTATATTAATTATTATTTTTCTTATTTTTGAACCATATATTCTTAGGGTTTATTCCTAATCATTACTCCATTCTATTACTCTAATGTTTATTGAATACATAAAGATTGAGAATCGTATTATGAGTACCTAAATTCCCTAGTTCTAGAGTTGTGTCTACGGATGAATATATTTTATTGACTTTGATGGATTGATTCTCATTATCATATGAATCGCTATTTTTTTTACTTTAGTACTTCATGACTAGCCATCATTGAAATAAATGCATTGTCCAAATTGAACTCGAGAGGAATAAGAGGATAAAATCGGGGGGATAAGGGACCTTAATCTTCTCTTGATTTAAGATTTATTTTTTATAGTATAGTAATATACCTAGAAACATTACATGGTTATTATTCATGATGAATCATAATGATTAGTAATTGGATCAGTCTATCCGCGCTCAATGATGTAGTTAGGCTGTCAATCACAGTAGATGATTGGAGGTCGGTGGGCCATGGTCATACATTTAACCCTCTAATAAGTGATCTGATACCTAGTACACATTCATTAAAAAAGATAATATGCATGAATCTGTAGCACGCTGCAACCTTTGAATTATCCAAGTCATTATTTCAACTCTAGATTGAAACTTAATCGTAGTAGTGTACTTCAGTATTTGGTTAATACATTATTTAGCATAATAAATAACTTTTTCAAAAAGCCCTTGTGTTAAGTCCTAGTTATTTGGAGAATTAAATACCACCTAATCTATAGTCAATGTGGGTATGATACCCAGCTTTGTAAAAGAGATACTTTATTACTTGTACGACCATGTAAATGTTTGTAAGTGTTTGGCTGCACAAATTGATGGCTCCACTTATGGGGAGGGGGGATTTAGAATTAGGAAGTATTTAATTTATCTAATTTTGACGACTTGATCTTCGCTATTGTATTTCATGTTGTGTGAGAACTTCAATCTTGAAGGAGAAGAAGGTCTTGTAAATCCACTCGCTAAACTAGAAAAATTCATTCATTAGAGGAGAAGGCAAGTATGAGTGGCATACCATATCTCTCTAGCCATTACCAACCATATAGCACAGTAGTTCGAGTTTAACAAATTACACTTGTAGTAATGGTAGAGATGATAGTGAGATAGGTGGAAATCCCATCCACAATGAATGTTACTTCGAGTATTTACAGACCACCATGTGGGGGTAATTTTGAATCGAAGCAGAGCATGGTGCAACTATTGTACACTAATGGGCAGATTACCAATATACCTCATGAAGACCCACCACAAGTGCACATTAAAAATTGTGAACCCATATTATGTGAGAGTAACATTGTTCTCTTTCTATCTATTAGGGAAAGGAAAAAAGATGGTTGAAATCTAAGACAACAAACTCTATCACGTCGTGGGATGAGTTTTTCTCATTAAAATTTGATACGGTTCTTTTCGTCTTGGAAAACTAAAAAGTTTAGGAGTGAGATACCTTCACGACTGGAGAGCACCCCACAATCGCGACCGGCGTTGTCGTCCTATCTGAGGACTCAGAAAAGCCCTTACCTTTCGTCATAATGGAATATGGTAGCATGAAACCCCACACAAAAAGAAGGTTGTGTACCGGTAAAAGTAGAACCAAAACATGAACATAGCATTCTATGTGGATCCACTAGCTAGTATTCCTATGGTGGAAAACATAGTTCAAGAACTAGGATATATATGAAATACCCATAGTTCCACATTACATGGCAGCCTCTATATCATGAGAGTCATTGTAAACCTACATTCCAACTTGGGAAGGGACACCCCTAATAGCTAGTTCATTGGTGCTAAGCTAAAGTCCCTTTATCAACAACCTTTAAGTCACCCATTTATTCATAAATATTATCATAGGTCGTAGGATATTGACTCCTTGAATAAACATGATCATAAGCTCTTTAGCTTTAGATGAAAATTTTCTTTCATCACAACCTTCATTTCTGAGATTAACATATCATAATTGTAGTGTATAAGGCATACAACATAAATATCATCAACTCACATCATCATATCCTTACAATAATACCACATTTAACATTTTTATTGCCAACATATATACATAGCAACATCATACATACTTCAATTTCATAGCAACATCATTTATAGGCTAACATAAACATAATAGAGAAATCATGACTTTAGAAGACTTACCTATTGCTTCCAACAGCCTTCATCAAGAACTTACGTTCAATTTAAAACAATCATCCAACAACATAGTGAAATACTCAATAACATAACAAATACAAACCACTTTAGTCATACATAAGATCAATTCATAGTTAGGGTTAAGGGAAAGGGTTCATTTATGAGTTCATTCAACGATAGTTCCAATCCCTAAGTTTTCATGACATGAAGTAATAGACATAACATAATCAAATTCATTGTTTAGGGAACGAACATGCATCACATGAAAATAGCCATTGCATATGAATTACCCAACAATACATATTTAATTAGCCATAGAAAAATCATAGTTTTCATCATTACTTATAAATCTCATGTTTGAAAGAAAACATGTTCGTAGCGTAAAAACCCTTGAAATTGAATTCTTGAAATTCATCTTTGAAAGGAGATCTCGGGGAATGTAATCCCAAGAGTGAATAACTCATACCTTATTGATAAATATTCCTCGAATTTCGAATGAAAATCTTGAAGTCGTCGTCATCTTGCTTAAGCTTTTCTTATTCTTTAATGGAGTTTGAAAAGAAAGAGTTCTTGAGAGAGATGAGAGGAACTTGTTTCATCTGATTTGAAGTGCGTGAAAGTGGTCTAAAATTGACCAAAAATCATTATAAACTCGTCCCCTAAAATACCCGAAAGACCCCTCACTTAAATGTGTGTTTTTGTGAAGTGAAATTGACTTCAAAACGAAGCTGACGAATCTAGAAAGTGAATGCGCGTCGCGGGGTCAATTTCATATTTTTATTGAAATTCGGGTTGAGGCAGTGAAGCTCGTGGAGGTCCCTCATAGCATGGCAACTTTTTGACCTCCACGTGTTAGCTATGCATTGCGCATCAACCTTCATTTTCTTGCTGGGGGCGGTCCTTGGGGAGCCATTATCGGACGTTTGGACCCCTTGTACTACTTAATACTAATTTAATGTCTTTTTACATGTTTTGAAGTTCATTTGACATAGGGACGTCTACTTGTTCAAAAACACTAGTTTCCAGATGTCAAGGTATTTCTTTGTCGTTTTAGCTCTAACCTTTTCTAGTTGTGTTAATTACATTAATATAGGTCTGGAAACATCAATTCTAATATTTTTCAATAGGATAACCTTTAGTATAAGTCATGGAACTTCCGTAGTGTTTCATTATCCCCCCCCCTTAGGAACATTCGTCCCCGAATGACACTAAAACCTTTTGGAGGGTAATGATAGATTCACTACTAGCAACCCAACCAACAACATCATATAATCAGAACATTAATCATAGAAACTCAATTCATGATACACAATATATAAGAGCTCAACATTTCATAACACACAATAAGGAACTACCTTCTCAACATCAACATGATATCAAAACACATCACAGAGTTATCATTCTACTTAAGACAATAACAAAATAGCAAAATCTTAAGAAGACACATGCATACACATTTCATATAAGTGCAAGAATAGAGTATGAAGGCATTTTCTTAAAACTCAAATTGGTACAACTTTTACCAAAACATGCACCTAATTAGAAAGTAAGTCAATTTCATACTTATTCGTTAATTTTTTTATTAAGAGGAATGTATAACCTCAAGGAGTAAAAAGATGAGGGTAGAGGGACTTCATGTCGGCTTTGGCCTCCCATGTCGCACCCTCAACAAGATGGTTATTCCAAAGGACTTTTATGGAGGCAACCTTTTTTTTCCTCAACTTCTTTACTTGTCGATCTAGGATCTCAACTGGAACCTCATGATATGAGAGGTTCTCATTCACCCCTAAACCTTCAATAGGCAGGACATCGGGTAACCTATGCATTTCTTGATCATAGAAACATGAAACACCGGATGAACGGAAGCTAGATCACTAGATAGTTTCAGCTCATAGGCAACTTTTCTAAACCGTTGTAATACCTCATACGGACCAACATATCGAGGACTTAAATTCCCCTTATTACCAAATCTCATCACCCTTTTCATAGGAAAAATCTTCAAATAAACATGGTCACCTAATTTTGCAATCTATATGATGTTTTCAATCTATCTCTTATGACTCAAACTTTCTTTATAGCCTCATAAATAATCTCGATACCAAGTACTGAGGACTCACAAACCACAAACCATCAAACCATAGACCTACATCTTCTACCATAAAGAGCTTCAAAAGGTGCCATTGAGATGCTCGAATGGTAACTATTGTTGTAGGAGAACTCAATCAACGGGAGGTGATCATCCCAATTTCCCTTTAAATCAATAACACATGCTCTTAACATATCTTCAATGGTTTGAATGGTACGTTCCACTTGACCATCTGTCTGAGGATGAAAAATGGTGCTAATTTTCACTTGATTACCTAAATCATTTTGTAAAGCTTTCCAAAAACAAGAAGTGAATTGGGCACCTCTATCCGAAATGATGGACAAAGGAATCCCATGAAGACTCACAATCTCATTAATGTAGATTCTTGCATAATCTTCGGCAGTATAAGTAGACTTAACAGTAATAAGATGGGATGATTTGGTCAACCTATCAACAATAATCCATATGGAATCATTTTGCCTCCGGGATCGAGGAAACCTAACAACAAAGTCCATGTTGATGGCTTCCCAATTCCAAGTAGAAACATCCATGATTTGGGTTAAACCACCCGGTTTTAGATGTTCGGCTTTGACTTGTTGGAAATTCGGACACCTTGCAACAAACTCTACTATATCCCTTTTAAAACAATCCCACAAATAGGCTTCACTAAGGTCATGATACACTTCGGTGGCACCCGAATGAATAGAATAACGGGAACCATGGGCTTCTTCTTGAATTTAATTTCTCAAATCCTCAACATCCGGTACACATAAGAACACCATCCCCCCTTAGGAGAATGACTCATTGATCTTATCAAGTACCGATTTATTCAACTCCATTAATAGAGGATCAAGATTTTTCTTAGACTTTACTTCAACCACCAATGATGAGTTGGATTTATGATGGACCATGAAATCACCATTTGGATAATCTACTAACCGCACACCAACACGAACCAACATATGAACATCTTTCATGAGTTCTTTATTCTTTTCTTCCACATGAGACACACTACCCATAGTCATACGTCTCAAAGCATCTGCAACCACATTGGCCTTGCCAAATTTGTAAAGGACACTCATATTGTAATACTTCAAAAGTTATAACCATCTTCTCTGTCGGAGATTCAACTCCTTTTCTGTTGAAACATATTGAAGGCTTTTATGGTTAGTAAACACATCAACATGCACACCATACAAGTAATGTCTCCATATTTTTAAAGCAAAAAATACAACTACTAACTCAAGGTCATGAGTCGGATAGTTCTTCTTATGAACTTTGAGTTTCCTAGAGGCATAAGGTATCACCTTGACATATTGCATGAGGAGACATACCAAAACCACTTGGGAAGCATCACAATACAGTACAAAGCCTTCATTACCCTCTCATGAAGTCAACACCGAAGAGGAGGTAAGCTTATCTTTCAACTCTTGAAAACCTTCTTCACAAGCTTTCGGGCACTCAAACTTCACCTTCTTTTGGACAAGGCATTCAAAGGAGAAGCAATGGATGAAAATCGATCAACAAAGATTCTATAGTACCCGGCTAGACGGATGAAGCTTCTTATGTTGGTGGGAGTCAAAGGTCTAGGCCAATTTCTCAGTATATACGTCTTCTTCATATCAACCTTTACACCCTCACAAGAGATAACATGCCCAAGAAAAGCAACTAACCTTAACTAAAACTCATCACTTACTGAATTTGGCATAAAGTTAGTGTTCTTTGAGGACTTACAAGTCCAACCTCATGTGACTCTCATGCTCATTTTAATTCTTAGAGTATATCAAAATATCATCAATGAACAAGTTACAAATGAGTCGAGGTAATCTCAGAAAACTCTATTCATTAGGTCCATAAACGCCGCCGGGACATTTTTTAACCAAATAGACATAACTAAGAATCATAGTTACCATATCTAGTTCGAAAAGATATTTTGGGAACACCTTCACCTCTCACCCTAAGTTGGTGATATCCCAACCTTAAGGCAATCTTGGAAAAGTATCTAGCACCTTGGAGTTGATCAAAACTATCATCAATCCGAGGGAAAGGATACTTGTTCTTTTTGTTGACCTTACTGAGTTGGTGATAATCAATGCACATTCTTAGGGACCCATCCTTCTTCTTAACAAACAAGACCGGCTCACCCCATGGAGAAACACTAGATTGAATGAAACCCTTGTCTAGTAAATCTTTGAGTTGGAGCTTGAACTCCTTCAATCTAGCCGAAGCCATCCGATATGGAGGAATTGAAATAGGATTTGAATCCGGTAATAAGTCAATGGCAAAGTAAATTTCCCATTCGGGAGGAACTCTTGGAAAGTTATTAGGAAAAACCTTTGAGAATTCCCTCACTACATGGACTGACTCAATAAAAGGAGTCTCATATTCTAGATCCTTAACCCTGACTACATGGTATAGACAACCCTTGGCTATCATCTTAGAAGCATTCAAGCAAGAAATGATTTTACCCCTTGGCATAGAATTTCCCCCCTTCCACTCTAAAATGGGTTCATTTGGGAATTGAAACTTCATTACCCTCATTCTACAATCAATGAAAGCAAAACAAGCATGAAGCCAATCCATACCTAAGATGATATCGAAATCAAAAATCTCAAATTCTACTAAATCGGCAAGAGAAACTATTTTGGGAAGCATTACAGGACATTCCTTATAGACTCTCTTTCCAACCACAGAGTCACCCTTTGGGGTACAAACAGAAAAAGGTTCAATCAAAACATTGGGAAGTACATCAAACTTCCTAGCTACCAAAAGGTGTAACAGAAGAAAGGGTAGAACCTGGATCAAGAAAAGCATAAGAATTAACAGACAAGACTTGTAAAATACCTGTCACAACATCGGGAGAATTCTCTTGTTCACCCCTAGCCTTGAGTGCATAAAAACAGTTTCTTTTTGGAGCTTTGGACCTAGGACCGCTTGATTGAGCTTGGATATTCCCCCTTCATAGACTCTTCACATTAGGATAATCTTTCACCATATAGCCACTTTTTCCACAACTATAGCAGCTATTTATTCCAACAAGGCATTTACCCACATGTTTCTAACCACACTTACCACAAGTTGGTCTTTCTGTTAGTGGAACAACATTTCTCCCCTTTTGAGGTTTAGGATTAGACACCCTATCATTGTGTATCTTGGAGGCATTTGAAGGAACCTGTTTTGAAACCTCTTCTTGATTTTAGGCTTGTCTTGAATGTCAAGCCTACTCTTGGAAGAACCACTTTCAAAAGATTTTCCCTTCTTAGATTCACTATTCCTCTTCCTTAGTTGTCCCTCCTCTACTTGTTGATCATGAACCACCAACCTAGAAAGATCCATATTGTCATGAAGCATAGCTGCACAACATTCTTTTTCAAGCTTTTCGGACACGCCCATTACATAATAACTTATTTCATCCCTATCATTTGAAACCAAAGAGGAAGCATATTTGGACAACTTGATGAAATTTAAGGAATATTTCTTAACACTCATACCCCCTTGACAAAGGTTGATGAATTCATATACCTTAGCTTCCCTTGCTCATTTAGGAAGAATCTGTCGAGAAAGGCCTTTTTGAAAATCTCCTAAGTCACGGTACCACCTCCTAAAGCCCTACTATCCTTCCACTGATTGTACCATGTCTGAGCCACATCCTTGAGTTGATAGGCAGCAAGCTCAGCCTTTTCGGTAGTACTCACCCCCATAGCAAACAAGATCTTATAGAACTCATCAAGAAAATCTTGGGGGTCTTCATCAAATTTTGATCCAAGGAACATAGGAGGATTCATCCTCATGAAATCCGTCAGATGGCTCTAGTTACTTGTATCTGCATCATAAAATAATGCAGGCCAACTGGTGTCAGTACATTGAATGTACGAGCGTGTAAGGGGAAATCTAAAGTATGATCAGAATCTTAAATTGAAACTGAAGAAACAATTTACCTCGTCTCAACTCAACTCAAACTGAACTTAATTAAATATAAAGCAATAACAACAATGCAATATAAATAAAAGCTTTTAACACAATAGATAAAAATTCAATGTATCATAAAATACAATATAACTCTATTTTATGCAAAAAAATATACATAATAAACTAGGTTTTGGAGATTCGATAACAGACAACCATCACAATAAGCTATGTGATGATACAACGTCTCACCCGCGCTACCAGAACTGTCATATATCTGGCCGGTGTATAGATTTTCTCAACTAAGTGGATCTACTAGTCTATGCTAAAAAGCAATAAGCAATCATCTAAAAAGTAATACCCCTACCCACGTTGGCTCCATGATTATGGGGTCTATGAGTTGTTAAAACTCTCCCCGATTTCGGTAATCAATACTACTCCCAAAATATAACTTAGCTCATTTATTTAAAATAAAACATTTCCTCATCTTAAAATTTGAGATTATTCATCAAAAGGTTTTCCAGAAATAGATAGTACTCAAAATACTGATGAACTCTTTTGGAAATTAGTATTTCTTCTTATATGAAATGTAAAAACATTTGCTCTGGAAAATAATTAGTTCTCATTTATAATTTTAAAGGAACTGAAATAAACTCTACTTGTCCTCAAATCAAATGCTCAAGTTTTTAAAAGGTTTGCAAAAGACTCGGAAGTACTCACAAGACTTGACTCTTCACTCTAGCTTGAATTTGAATTATGAATTCAAGGTTATGATTCATGTTATGAATGACATCTAGATTTTTCGAAGTAGTTTAATATTTTTAGAATCAATAGGATTCCATCCTTTGAACTATTGAGGAAAGTTATTAGGGCACTATTGGGGCGCCACCCCAGCCTGGAAAACCCCTATGAATTTCCTTTATCATTTTTGAGCCTATTTCATAATAGAATGGTTTGTCTCCTCTTACTTATATTTGAATACCCAAAATAAGTGCACGATAATATATTCAAAAGAACCCTCAGATCACTAACTTTTATCTCAAGAATTCAATAGAATCAAACTATCAAGATTACAAATGGAATTTCAAAAAAAACTCATAAGGAACTCAAATCCTTCAACTTTGAGAATGACATTTCATTAAAATAGCATGATTGGTGTATGGGTGAACAAAAACAGAATAAATAGAAGTCACATACCTCTTAGGGATCAAAAGTTTAGAAAAGTAATCCTCGATTCACAAGAAACCTTGATGAACGCCTTGAACCTTCCCTCTTTTGTCCTCTTTTATCTTCTTGAACTCTCTTCTAATATTCTAAGAGTAATTAGGATTTGTAATAATGACTCAAATAAATATTTACCCCAAAATATTACTATAAATCTTTTCAATCTGATTTGGTAAGGAAAAACTAAAATACCCCTCATATTTTCGGGTAGCTTTCCTTAACTAGACATGTCTAATAGGCATATCTTCCTCATACGAGCTCAAAATTTAGAAAACTCGGTGGCGTTGGAAAGATTATTCCAAGGCCTTCTATCCATATCTTATGGGACACTTATAGGATTTCTGACGATTCTATGTTGTTTTCAACCCTTCTTGGATAGTGTCACGACTCGATAAGACACCGTGAACTTGATCGGAACTCGAGAACCATTGATGGTCCCAAAGCGAACCCTATCCTTGATGAGTATAAGCAAAATACTAACTCAACCATACATAAGCAATAAGATAAAAGAAATATTTAAAAGTGTTTACCGAATCTCAAAACTTTGCTGAATATACTGAGTATGAAATATAAGTATTAAATAAAGGATCTGACACTAAAAGACTCTCCCAAACTATCTATCCATGAGGCTTCTAATGAATTAAAGTAAGATTGTTGGGACAACAACCACAACTCCTTGAGAGAAACACTAGTAACAACTCATAAAAATTGGAGTCCTCCGAAAGCAAGGAGGTCGTACTGAAAAGATAGCAACCAAATGAATTAATGTCAATGGACTCTTGCTGAGGATCCTAAGAACATGTATTTGCATCATTAAAAGATGCAGGTCAAATGACATTATGTAACGACCAGTTTAGTCGTTTGGCAGCCAGATTTTATTCTGGGAAAAACTGGGCCATACTACGGACACCACGACGGACCGTCGTAGGCACGGGACGGCCGTGAGGGTGTATCGTTGCAACATACTTAGAATTCTGAAATTGGGTACTGAAAATCGACTCTCTGTAAATCGTGACGGACCTGTAGGACGTTTCGTCACAGCCACGACGGACCGTCGTAAGCTCCTGTTGCAAAACCACTTCAACTTTTGAGATTTTGTGCAAGAAACGAGTTTCTGACCGTCATGACGGAGGTGCAGGACGGACCGTGACAGGGGTGACGGGCCGTCGCAGACCACCTGGAATTTGGGAGGTTGCGACGGCCATTGTGACGGACCGTCGCAGGCACGACGGCCCGTCACAGGCTGCGCAATCCCAGGCAGTTTAGGAATTCTCCACACGTTTTAAGGGTCGTTTTTGACTATTCTTTCCTTAATTATAAAGACTGAGGGTTAACCTTAATAAGTCTAATTACTTAGGGGTTTAAAGGGGTAACCTTAAGTTAATTAGAGGGGTTTATTGTCCCCTTTTATTCTTAATTATTTGTTAATTAGGGTAAAGGAAAGAGGGTTTGAATAAAACAAAAGAGAAAGAACAGAAAGAGAGGAGAAACGAACGAGTAGAGAGAGAGAAACGAAGAGGATAGCAAGGATTTTGAGAAGATAGCTTGTTGATTCAAATTCTTCGGTGGAGGTAGGTTATGGTTTTTATGTGACGATATTCGTAGTGAACTCTTAATTAGTGAAATTATGTGTTGATAGTATTGTAAACCTGCTATGTGCTTAAATGTATGCTTGCATGATTATGATTATGAAATTGTGATGAATTAACAAAGCATGATGAAGCTATTGAATCCCAAATCTTGAAATAACCCTAATTCGCTTGATATATTATATAATAAGATTGATGAATGCCTTAGTATGAAAGAAGGCTTGATATATTATATAATGAGAATGATGATGCCTTAGTGTAAAAAGAAGGCTTGATGAATTAGAGGGATCGGGTGCCACGTTCCGGTACCAGGATAGAATGAATATGAGGATCGGAGTGTCACATTCCGACACCAGGATAGAATATGGATCGGGTGCCACGTTCCGGTACCAGGATAGAATGAATATGGGATCGGAGTGTCACGTTCCGACACCAGGATAGAATATGGATCGGGTGCCACGTTCCGTACCAGGATAGAATGAATATGAGGATCGGAGTGTCACGTACGACACCAGGATAGTAATAGAGGAGCGGAGTGTCACGTACCACACAAGAGGAAGAAAGATAATGAATCTTGAAAGATAATGAATATACTCAATCTAATGAACTTAATTCCCAAATGAGTATGGTATTGAGGCTTGAGTCCTCATGTGTGAACTCAGTTGTATTATTGGTGAATTAATATTGCTATTGCTACATGTGAGTATTGTAGTTGATTTACATTATATTGATATATATGTTCCCTATTTTGAGTTAGCCGATGATATCTACTCAGTACGTGTGTGGTTGTACTGACCCCCTACTTGTGTTTCTTTCTTGTTATTTGGGTAATGCAGCAAACGTTCCGTCAACTTCAACTCAACAGTAGATCTAGCCAGTCTTCACTTCATCGGAAATTCAGGGTGAGCTAATGCGTCTAGCTTGGACTGGGTTCTTCTTCAAGTCTTGATGCCTTGAACTTCCGGCATGGACTAGCTTTTATGTATTTTAGTTTAGACATTCTTAGTTTAGTAATTTGAGATAGATGTTCTTGTGATGATGACTTCCAGATTTTGGGGATAATAATAATAGTTTGATTGTTTTTATTAATGAGTTTAAGTCTTCCGCATTATTTTCTGTTGAAATATCTTGAAATGTTAAGGTTTAGATGGGTTGGTTCGCTCACATCGGAGGGTAATTGTGGGTGCAGCAGCGTGTCCCCGATTTGGGTCGTGACAAAACTTGGTATCAGAACATCGGCTATCAGAACAAGTTCGGGTCTCATCACACAAGAACAGGTCTAGTAGAGTCTTAAGGAACGGTAGGGGGACGCCTTTACTTTTCCTTGAGAGGCTATAAGACTTAGGAAAATTCCATTCTTTCATTCTTTCTTTCGTGCTACTACTGAGTCCAATTGGTATCTAGGTGATACAAATTGGTATCTGACCATCTTCATTCTATTTCGCAGATGGTTAGAACTAGAGCAACGACCGCACCAGCAGCGACACGGAAAGACATGAAAACTACTGAGCCAGCCACTGGGGCTGTGGCTCGAGGAGGAACAGCGGCAAGAGGCCGTGGAAGAGGTCGTGGGAGGAGGACGTCCTCTAGAGGAAGAGGACGATCCCCTAGCCCATCTGATACTAGGGCGGTGACTCCTCCACCGACTGAGGATGCAGTAAGAGAGGGTGAGGAAGGGGAAACCGAACAAGGGCAGAATGAGGAATGCCACCCCAACCTACCCCAGAGATGATCAACCAAGTACTTGCTTATCTTAGGGTTGTCTGATCAGGGTCAAGCACCTCCAGTGGTTTCTGCCCAACACCTCCGGTTCAGAGATACGACATGCGGCTACTATGGCTCCCCGCATGGATGCAACATTGGGAATAGGCACATTTCCACGTCTGACTACTGGGCCTATTATGACAAACGATCAACACGAACTTTTAGTAAGTTCTTGAAATTGAAACCTCCAGTCTCAAGGGTGCAGAATCTGAGGATGCTTATGATTTTCTGGTTGATTGTCATGAGCTACTACACAAGATGGGATAGTAGGGAGGTTTGGTGTCGAGTTCGTGAGCTATCAGTTCCAAGGTAACGCCAAAATGTGGTGGCGTTCACATGTTGAGTGTCAACCAACAAGGCACCACCTATGACTTGGGAATCATTCTCTACCTTGTTATGGAGAAGTATATCCCAAGGACTTGAGAGGATAGAAAGAGGATGAGTTCTTGAGTCTTGAACAAGAAGGATGACAGTAAACGCGTATGAGGCTAAATTTCGCGCACTATCAGATATGCCACCCAACTTTGTTTCAGTCCACAAGAACGGATCCGCCGTTTTGTGAAGGGGTTGAGGTCAGAATTGCGGATTTCAGCCTACAGATAGCGGCAACGGCAACATCCTTCCAAGAGGTGGTAGACTTTGTGATTGGGTGGAAGTAGTGAACCAGATGACTTCACCACGACATCGACATCAAAGAGGTTTCGAAGGGGGGTGAGTATAATGGTTCTTATTCTAGAGGACAGAACTCCGGAGGTCACTCAAATCGACCAATACAGTCTTCACTACAGACTGTAGTTGGGGGTCCACCTCAGAACGGTCAACACTTCTCTGAGAGGCCGACGCGTGAACCCAGAGAATGTTATGGGTGTGGAGAGATTGGACACATTAGAGGTACTGTCCAAACCAGAGTTACAGACCCCCGATAGCTAGAGGTAGGGGCGGTCATGGTAGAGGCCGTTTTTCTGGAGGGCGTGGTGGCCGAGGTAATGGTGGTCACCAAAATGGCAAGAGGTGATGGGCAAAACGGAGCCACTACTACACAACATGGTAGGGGCAACGGACAGACAAATAATGGGCTCATTGCTACGCTTTCCCTGGGAGATCTGAAGCGGAGGCGTCTGATGCTGTTATCACAGGTAATCTTTGTTTGTGATTGCATGGCATCTGTTTATTTGACCCTGGCTCCACGTTTTCATATGTATCTTCCTCATTTGCTAACGGTCTAAATTTACATTGTGAATTACTTGACATGCCTATTCGTGTTTCTACTCCGGTGGGTGAGTCTGTGATAGTCGAAAAAGTGTATAGGTCTTGTTTGGTGAATTTTGTGGGGAGCAACACTTATGTAGATTTGGTTTTAGAAATGGGTGACTTTGATGTAATTCTGGGTATGACTTGGCTTTCTCCGAATTTTGCGATTCTGGATTGTAATGCTAAAACAGTGACGCTAACAAGCCTGGGGCAGATCCGTTAGTGTGGGAGGGTGACTACACTTCCATCCGGTGCGTATCATTCATTATTCGTGCTCAGAAGATGGTTAGTAAGGGTTGTCTAGCTTTCTTGGCACATCTCAAGGATGACACTACCCAAGTACCTTCGATCGAGTCGGTTTCAGTGGTCTGTGAGTTTTTGGATGTGTTCCCTGCAGATCTTCCCGGTATGCCACCAGATAGGGATATAGACTTCTGCATTGATTTGGAACCCGGTACTCGCCCCATTTCTATACCCCCGTATAGAATGGCTCCCGCCGAATTAAGAGAGTTAAAGGCACAACTTCAAGAGTTGTTGAGCAAAGGCTTCATTAGACCAAGTGCATCTCCTTGGGGTGCTCCGGTGCTATTTGTGAAGAAGAAGGATGGGAGTTTCCGAATGTGCATAGATTACCGACAGTTGAACAAGGTAACTATTAAGAACAAGTACCCCACTCCTCGCATTGATGACTGTTCGATCAGTTACAAGGTGCTTGTGTCTTCTCAAAAATTGACTTGAGATCTGGTTTATCACCAATTGAAAATACGAGCAACGGATGTTCCAAAGACTGCTTTCGAACTAGGTATGGCATTATGAATTTTTGTGGTAATGTCATAGGTCTTACGAATGCCCCTGCTGCCTTCATGAGCTTGATGAACGGGATTTTCAAGCCATATTTGGATCTCTTTGTGATGTGTTTATTGATTATATACTGATATACTCCAAGAGTAGAAGGAACATGAGGAGCATTTGAAAATGGGTTAGAGTTGTTGAGAAAGAAGAAGCTTTATGCGAAATTCTCCAAGTGTGAGTTTTGGCTAGATTCAGTGTCCTTCTTGGACACGTGGTTTCTAAGGATGGAGTGATGGTGGATCCATCAAGATTGAGACAGTGAAGAATTGGGTAAGACCTACAAACGTGTCAGAAATAAGGAGTTTTGTGGGTTTAGCTAGCTACTACCGCCGATTCGTCAAGGGATTCTCTTCTATTGCTTCCCAATTGACGAACTTGACTCAAGCAAGCAATGATTCCTTTTTATGGTAGGATGAGTGTGAGGAGAGTTTTCAGAAACTCAAGACTTTGTTGACTACCGCACCTATCCTTACCTTGCCGGTAGAGGGTAAGGACTTTATTGTCTATGTGATGCATCCTATTCGGGTTTGGGTGCAGTGCTAATGCAAGAGAAGAATGTGATTGCTTATGCTTCGAGGCATTAAAGGTGCATGAACGTAACTATCCAACTCATGACTTGGAATTGGCCGCGGTAGTGTTTGCACTAAAGCCAATGGAGACACTACTTGTATGGGGTTAAGTGTGAAGTCTACACGGACCATCGTAGCCTACAGTATGTATTCACTCAGAAAGACTTGAACTTGAGACAGCGGAGATGGATGGAACTACTGAAGGACTACGACATCACTATTCTTGTATCATCCGGGAAAAAGCAAATGTTGTGGCAGATGCTTTGAGTAGGAAGGCCGAAAGCATGGGGAAGTCTAGCTCATTTGCAAGCTTCTAGACGCCCATTAGCTAGAGAAGTGCAGATTTTGGCTGATGACCTTATGAGGTTAGAAATAAACGAGAAGGGAGGATTGTTAGCTTGTGTAGAAGGCAAAAATCCTCTTTTCTTGATCAGATAAGGGGAAACAGTTTGATGATGAGAAACTAAGGCGAATTTGAGATAAAGTGTTGCAAGGAGAGGCTAAGGAAGCAATAATCGATGGGGAAGGTGTTTTGAGGATTAAGGGAAGAGTATGTGTACCCCGCATCGATGATTTGATCACCACTATTCTTACAGAAGCTCATAGTTCCGGATATTCTATACATCCTGGTGCGACCAAGATGTACCGCGACCTAAAGCAACACTTCTGGTGGAGTAGAATGAAGCGAGACATTGTTGAGTTTGTTGCCAAATGTCCAAATTGTCAACAAGTAAAGTATGAACACCAGAGACTGGAGGAACACTTCAGAGAATGCCCATTCCTGAATGGAAGTGGGAGAGAATCGCGATGGACTTCGTGGTTGGTCCTTCCAAGACATTGAGTAAGTATGACTCTATTTGGGTGGTGTTGATAGGCTAACTAAGTCCGCTCATTTCATTCCGTCAAGGTGACCTACAATGCAGAGAAGTTAGCCAAGATCTACATCTCAGAGATCGTTCGGTTGCATGGAGTTCCACTCTCCATCATATCAGTAGAGGTACGCAGTTTACTTCTAAGTTTTGGAGGACATTACATGCTGAATTAGGTACTAGGTTGGACCTTAGTACTGCGTTTCACCCTCAGACTGATGGTCAGTCTGGGCGAACCATTCAAGTGTTGGAGGATATGCTTCGTGCGTGTGTGATAGAGTTTGGGCCATTGGGATAGCTTTTTACCTTGGCGGAGTTTTCATACAATAATAGCTATCACTCCAGTATTGACATGGCTCCATTTGAAGCATTGTATGGGAGGAGGTGTAGATCTCCCATTGGTTGGTTTGATGCCTTTGAAGTTAGACCTTGGGGGACTGATCTGTTGAGAGATTCTATGGAGAAGGTGAAAGCTATTCAAGAAAAGCTTTTGGCGGCTCAGAGTAGACAAAAGGAGTATGCAGACCGAAAGGTTAGAGACTTGGAGTTCATGGAGGGTGAACAAGTCTTGTTGAAGGTTCACCCATGAAAGGGGTGATGCGGTTTGGAAAAAGAGGTAAGCTAAGTCCAAGGTATATTGGACCATTGAAGTGCTTAAGCGAATAGGGGAGGTGGCTTATGAATTAGCCTTGCCCCCAGGGCTGTCCGGAGTGCATCCGGTGTTTCATGTTATCCATGTTGAAGAGATACCACGGAGATGGAAACTATATTATCCGTTGGGATTCAGTTTTGTTGGATGAGAACTTGACCTATGAAGAGGAACCGGTGCTATATTAGATAGAGAATTCGCAAGTTGAGGTCGAGAGGAGATTGCATCCATCAAAGTTCAATGGAAGAATCGACCGGTTGAAGAAGCTACTTGGGAGAAGGAGGCAGATATGCAAGAAAAATACCCACATCTGTTTACAGATTCAGGTACTCCTTTTCGCCATTGTTTTTTTCTTTTGATCGTTCGGGGACGAACGATGGGTAAATGGTGGTATTTATATTGTACACTAACTTTAGTCGTTTGAGCAGCAGATTTTATTTCTGGGAAAAACTGGGCCATACTACGGACACCACGACGGACCGTCGTAGGCACGACGGCCCGTCGAGGGTGGTATCGTTGCAACATACTTAGAATTCTGAAATTGGGTACTGAAAATCGACTCTCTGTAAATCGTGTCGGACCTGTAGGACGTTTCGTCACAGCCACGACGGACCGTCGTAAGCTCCCGTTGCAAAACACTTCAACTTTTGAGAATTTGGTGCAAGAAACGAGTTTCTGACCGTCATGACGGAGGTGCAGGACGGACCGTCACAGGGGGACGGGCGTCGCAGACCACCTGGAATTTGGGAGGTTGCGACGGCCATCGTGACGGACCGTCGCAGGCACGACGGCCCGTCACAGGGCTGCAAATCCAGGCAGTTTAGGAATTCTCCACACGTTTTAAGGGTCGTTTTTTGACTATTCTTTCTTAATTATAAAGACTGAGGGTTAACCTTAATAAGTCTAATTACTTAGGGGTTTAAAAGGGTAACCTTAAGTTAATTAGAGGGGTTTATTGTCCTCTTTTATTCTTAATTATTTGTTAATTAGGGTAAAGGAAAGAGGGTTTGAATAAAAACAAAAGAGAAAGAACAGAAAGAGAGGAGAAACGAACGAGTAAAGAGAGAGAAACGAAGAGGATAGCAAGGATTTTGAGAAGATAGCTTGTTGTTCAATTCTTCGGTGGAGGTAGGTTATGGTTTTTATGTTATGATATTCGTAGTGAACTCTAATAGTGAATATTATGTGTTGATAGTATTGTAAACCTGCTATGTGCTTAAATTGTATGCTTGCATGATATGATTATGAAATTGTGATGAATTAACAAAGCATGATGAAGCTATTGAATCCCAAATCTTGAAATAACCCTAATTCGCTTGATATATTATATAATAAGATTGATGAATGCCTTAGTATGAAAGAAGGCTTGATATATTATATAATGAGAATGATGATGCCTTAGTGTAAAAAGAAGGCTTGATGAATTAGGGGGATCGGGTGCCACGTTCCGGTACCAGGATAGAATGAATATGAGGATCGGAGTGTCACGTTCCGACACCAGGATAGAATATGGATCGGGTGCCACGTTCCGGTACCAGGATAGAATGAATATGAGGATCGGAGGTCACGTTCCGACACCGGATATAGAATATGGATCGGTGCCACGTTCCGTTACCCAGGATAGAATGAATATGAGGATCGGAGTGTCACGTACCGACACCAGGATAGTAATAGAGGAGCGGAGTGTCACGTACCGACACAAGAGGAAGAAAGATAATGAATCTTGAAAGATAATGAATATACTCAATCTAATGAACTTAATTCCCAATGAGTATGGTATTGAGGCTTGAGTCCTCATGTGTGAACTCGGTTGTATTTATTGGTGAATTAATATTGCTATTGCTACATGTTGAGTATTGTAGTTGATTTACATTATTATTGTATATAATGTTCCCTATTTTGAGTTAGCCGATGATATCTACTCAGTACGTGTGGTTGTACTGACCCCCTACTTGTTGTTTCTTTCTTTGTTATTTGTGTAATGCAGCAACGTTCCGTCAACTTCAACTCAACAGTTGATCTAGCCAGTCTTCACTTCATCGGAAATTCAGGGTGAGCTAATGCGTCTAGCTTGGACTGGGTCTTCTTCTTCAAGTCTTGATGCCTTGAACTTCCGGCATGGACTAGCTTTTATGTATTTTAGTTCTTAGACATTCTTAGTTTAGTAATTTGAGATAGATGTTCTTGTGATGATGACTTCCAGATTTTTGGGGGATAATAATAATAGTTTTGAATTGTTTTTATTAATGAGTTTAAGTCTTCCGCATTATTTTCTGTTGAAATATCTTGAATGTTAAGGTTTAGTGGGTTGGTTCGCTCACATCGGAGGGTAAATGTGGGTGCCAGTCGCGTCCCCGATTTGGGTCGTGACACATTAATACATTGAATGAATGAGTATGTAATATAGATGAATAACAGTTAACTAAAAAAAGGATTTGAATAGATAACCATGTCCTCAAGCTAAATGTAAAAATATAAAGGAGTTGAATCATTTAAAGCTTTACAAAGTAATTTCTGATTTCTGAACTTAACATAATAAATGATATATAAAATACACTTTAACACTACTGGAGATTTTCTAACTGAAAACCATCACTATAAGCTATGTGATGATACAACTAGTCGACCATGCTACCAAAAATGTCCTATATCTTAGTAGGATATAAGACTCCTCAACAATGTCTATACACAATGCAATAAGAATTCATCTAAAAAGTATGATCCTTTACCCATATTAGCGTACATGGTTTATGGGGGCCGTGATTTACCTAAAATATATCCCATATCGATGATCAAAACTGTTACAAATAATATATACTGATGATAATATGTTTAAAAATATTACTCTTCCTCTGGTCTGAGATAATTGCTCAAACTACCCTCTTAAAAGAGGCAACTGCTCTTGAAATATCTTTTGAACTCATAACTCATTTACAAATCTCAGTTTCTCTTTTTATGTAATGAACAGAGAGTACTCCCTAGACGTTACCGGCATAATCGACCTCGAAGAGGTCTTATACAATCCCTTAACATAATCATCACTGCATAATAAACTCAAAAGAATGTGGAATTTAAAACTTTTTTACAATAGAAGTTCATACTTCATATTCATAAAGCAAAATAGTAGGAATCTAGTACAATCATCACACATACACCTTCTACTAATATAAATATAACATAAAGTCTTCAAATACGGTACTTATGCCTTGAGACACAAAAGTCTTATAGAACAAAAGTACATAAGAGGAGACTACTAAGTGTATTACATTAATAGAGAAATCATAATGTGACATTAAGTGTAGTAGTCCTCGGATCTTTGAGGACCTACCACAAGTCTTGAGATAAGAAGTCCAAGCTTTCTTCAAGGATGTATAAGCAAACCAATTAGCTGGAACCTATACTCATTATAGAAAAGGGATAAACAAGTTAGTACAATTAATGTATTAAGTATGGATAAATGCATAAAACCTTTAAAACATGAAAAAAGGAGATTTGTATGAAAGTATGCATTTGTGAAGTTTTTGAAAGCCTTTCACATTATCAACACAACACATAAGTAAAAACCTCTAAACAATGTCCAATTACAATGAAAGCACGACTTTAGTCCACTTGTGCAATGTAGAATTAGCATCCCATAATACCAACCCGACAATGATTCCCCTAGCAACAACATTAGCCACACACACATTCACTTTATATTCTGTGGCCACACACACATTCACTTTACATTCTATTGCTGACACCCAATTTTGACTTTTCCCGATAATAATTAGCTTTTGAGCTTCCTAAATTCTAAATGATTTGAAATAATTAATTTTTATAAAGTTCAAAGTATTCTCTTTTCTCAAGTTACTTATAATCAATTTTATCATTTTTTTACAAACTTTTAAGTGATATATATGTTTTATATAGATTTGAATATAATATATATATTTTATAAGCATTTTGAAAATCACCTACGAAAGATTTTAACTTTAGTTAGTATCTCGTTAATTAAATTAGTTTAGTTTAAATTATACTTATATTTCTTCGAGTTATTGGTTTATAATTAAGTTAATTATTTTATGTTATTAAGATTAAAAAGCTCGTCAATTAATTGTGTTAATCCTCCTATTTGGATTTTTAGCCGTTTAAATTCGAGTTGAGTAGTTTAAATATTCCTTTGGCTTAAAAATACCTAATTATGGGCCTTTTCGCAGCAGTCCACCTTTTGTGACCAAATCCCCAAATTCCTTTTTCTCTTTCTAGACCACTTCCATTTTCCCCTCCACAAAAAAATCTGATTTCTCAATGTCCCAACTCAAACCAGCCGACCCCCACACCTGCTTTTATGCACACGTGAAGAACCCAGAAACACAAAATTTTTAAAAAATGTGACATTATGGTTTAAAAATAAATGGGTGGTGACATAAGTCTTAAGTATTGGGTGTAGGTGACAAATATGTGATTAATGATTAAGGATTGTGGAGTTTACCTCAAGTTTATAAGTTGGAATTTTGGTCCACTGAATTAAATAAAGGGAAAATGGTAATTTCACAATGACTAATTTAACCAACTTTTGTGGGAATTAAATAAGGGGTAAAAAGGTAAATTAAATTAACCAAACCTAATTTGACAAATTTTGGTGGGAAATATCAAGCCAAAAAGGGAAATAAAAGATTTTTCCCCCGCTTCAGCAGTTATATTAGTCCTTTTTCTTCTTCTTCTTATTCTTCTTCTTCTTCTTCTTCTTCTTCTTCTTCTTCTTCTTCTTCTTCTTCTTCTTCTTCGTCTTCTTGTTATTCTTCTCTCGTCTTTTCTTGTTCAATTGCTTGCCTATGTTCCCACTCTCTTCATCTTCTTATTCTGGTTCTTCTTTTTGCACATTTTGTGTCTTGGGTGCTAGTGGTTGAATCAGATTACATAATCTGTAATCTGTGGACCAAATTTCGTTTTGTTTCAATTCAAATTACTTCATAAGCGATTGGGTGATACACCATTGTTTCTGGTATGTAAAATTTAATAGTTATTTGTAATCAATTCACTATCATCTGATCTAGGTACTTGCAATTTTTTTGAATAATTTGCATTTGCGTTCCAAATATTTTGTTATATATATTGCAACAGTAGACTATTATAAAATATTAAGTCATATGTAGTAACATAAATGTTATTCCAATTGCAACATAACAATAATATGTAACAACAGATGACTTACAAACATTTCGCAACTGCAAAACCAAATGTCGCAACATATGATATGACATAAAAATGTTGCTACATGTGATTTGTCTGTAACAATAGAACAATCATATGTAGCAGCACATGTTTTACATTTTGCAATAGAAAAACCATATGGCAACATCTGAGTTATATTTTGCAACAGAAAATCCACAAGTTGCAACATTAGATATAACATAAAAAAGTTGCCACATGTGATTTGTCTTTAACAACAGAACAATCATATGTAGCAACATATGTATTATATCTCGCAATAGAAAAACCATATGTTGGAACATATAATTATTATAAATAATTACTAATTGGGTTTTAATCAATTTATGCAGGTACTATGTGTCATTACTTGTAGGTATTTATTATCTGGTGAATGGGACGAGAAAAAAAACGATTCATGGCGTTGGGAGGATAGTAAAAAACGAGGAGTTGTTTCAGTAGGGATGTATGTCAAAAGAAACATTTTGTAAGATGATTTCTTCAATTTAGTTATGGAAAATTGTGGATACAATTGTAAACTGCAAGATCTTGTTATGAGATACATTCCACATTTTTTTCATAAGGAGAAGGTTTTACCTTTTAGAATAACTGATCAATCTAGTTTGCTTGTTTATTTGGGAGGAGCAGTGAAACCGCCCATGTTAAGAGTATATGTGGAAGATAATCCTATCGAGGAGGATCATAATAATGTAGAGGTATGCCAACATGATATGTTTAATGATGAATTTCATCCCTTCCTTGAAAAATTCTCCTCGGCTTGCCTTGACCTGTTCCCTGCCCTTGTGTGCTTCCTTTTTCTGATTTCCTCCACTTGCTGGACATGGACCATAAGCCTTGAAAGTTCCATACTTTCATGCAGCATAACTTCCCTACACTCTTGCTCGAGATCCTCAACAATCTCTATCAAGAATCTACTCATCTCACCTTTATTACTATACACAAGAGAAGTGGCATACCTGGATAATTTCACAAACTTCAGGGAATACTCCCTGGCTATCATCGATCATTGTTTAAGGTTGGTAATCTCCTCAACATTGGCCTCCCTCATCTCCCTGGGGAATAATCTCTCCAGAAAGGCTGTCTTGAAAAGCTCCCAAGTGATTGGAACTCCGCCCAAATCTCGGCTATCCTGCCACATCTTGCAGCAAGTCTGTGCAACATCCTTGAGTTGATAGGAAGTCAACTCTTCTTTATCAGTATCTGTGGCCCCCATAGCCACCAAGATATTATGCATCTCATTCACAAACTCAGGAGGGTCTTATGAAGTCTTAGACCTTGTGAAAATAGGAGGATTCATCCACGTGAAGTCTTTCAGCCTGTCAGCCATGGTACAAACTGGTGGGTTCTCTCTCTGAGCATTTTGCCGGTTGAGTTGGTCAGTCATGTCCTGAGCCTGCATAGTGATGGCATGTGTCATGTGGGCCAGAGATGCCCTCACCAAAGCATGAGTCAGCCCAGCAGGGTTAACCGGCATGGCTACTCCTTCAGCTGGAGCCTGGGGTGGAACTTGATTGTCCCCAGCAGCTGCTCCTCCTCTCCTCCGACCAATTACTCTCCTAGTGTTCATTCTGAAAACAACAAGGGTTTATGTTAGACACGTTCATAACACAAAGAAAATCAGACATTAGGAAAGGCACGATAAGATCAAAACAAGGGAAATTTTTCCTACGAATCATGCAATCTCTAATCCAGGATAGTGGTGCACTTCACTGCCATGACTTAGAAACTACTCAATTTGTTTGATGTGAATTATTATTCTCGGAATTTTACCTAGGTCTATGATACCAACTTTGTCATGATCGGAGTCTAGACCCCAGACGAGACCGGCGTCGTTGACCTCTCAGAGGTAGCAGACAAGCCTATTTACGTCATTCTTACTTCGTCTAGGTTAATTTTAGCAGAAAATTTGAAACATTTGTTTCTTAACATACATACTAATCATTTTATTATATTCATAATTGTTCACCATCAACTATCTAACATTAAGATCATGAAATGAAAGAAATAGTTTAATATAGCATTAAATGTATACTTGCAAAAATGGCACCAATACAATGTCTTACCAAAAACGGAAAGAAACGCTAGTAGAACATACTACACTAGCTCAATCCTATAACTTATCTAGAATATAATGGTCAAGAATCCTCTAAGGCATGAGGGTCTACCAAGTACGGATGAATGCTCAACATCGGATAGTTTCAGCATCAACCTGTAGCTCTGGCTTCCACCTATTCCTGCACCTAAAATTTTAGAGTTGTATAGGGTTAGCATACACTTTTACTATGTATGGGTATATTCAAGCACACACCAAGAAAATGCATGAGTAAGAATAGATCTTTTCCTAATAACATGATTATGGAAAACCAAGTCAGTGGACTTGCCAAATTGGGATTAAGAAAGTTAGTGAGCTTTCCAGATTTGGATTAGGAAAGTTAGTGAGCTTTCCAAATTTGGATTATGGAAGTGATGCCATGAGAGTAACATACATCATCATACTTATCATATTTCACAAAGTACATAACATCTTACACACAACACATAACATATTACATATAGCACATAACATTTTTCTTATCATTCGTTCATATGCCATGAGACCTTGGAATCATGGACTTGAAATCAAGACTTCCCAAAATGAGGGCTCAACAAATAGGACCTCAACTAGGGAGCCTTCTTTAGCAAACACAGAGTCTGCTTCACTCATTCATACATACTTCATTTCCTTTCATTCATAGGCTAGTGTAAACACAAGCTATACCTAGGATGTATTTTAAGACTTTCATCGGGTTCGTTGTGCAACGATCAAGAATGACCTAGTGTCATTACTTAAGTATAGCTCACCTCTTATTATCATATCCAAACACCTTTGGTATTATTCATTTCATTATGTGAATAATTTGAGGCTATCATCATTCATTCATGGGGAACTTTAACTTAAACCGACATAGGTCATGTGAGCATCATGAAATCCATTATCACCCCCACATAGAAAAGAGGTGGAATCATCGGCTAAAGTGAATCAAAACATGCTAGCGTACATGGGAATTGAACCCCGCCAGATACATATTTTGACAGTATAGGTTCAAAGACTTAGAGATATAAGGAGATTCATACCCGGCATGCTAGATAGACTCATCTCCTGAGAGGTACGTGAAACTCCCTTCACGAAAGAAGGCATCATCGCTCATAGCTAGTCTATCGGTGCTCAATATAAAGTTCCATTACATTCAACTCATACGTCATGGAAGCTGGCTTCTTGTATGAGAACATCAGAGCTTAATAGATGATTTCTCATGTCATTATTAGTATTAAGTGTGTTAATCTCAATACTTTCATTAGAAAGTTCATAGAGATTGGTCTCTTCATTAACTTTACACTCTCATAGGTGAGTACGTTTTGGTAACATTTACTTAGGCTCATTTGATATTGCTCTAATCTTTTACATTAGTCCTCATATCATGTTGTAACCACATTCATCAACAATAGCACATTTGCTCTTCGTAATTACTCACCCCATTTTACTAAAATATTCATTTCATCATATGCCAATGCAATTGGCCATTTAGTGTGTTTCACACTCTTACTTAACCCTTCTAGGGTTTCATTATTTCGTTGTTAATTTCATGATTTCTTTGTTCATTTCATCATTTCATTGTTAATTTCACCATATGCCAATGCACTTGGCCATTTAGTGTGTTTCACACTCTCACTTAACCCTTCTAGAGTTTTACCATTTCATTGCGTACATCTTAGGTTCACTTATTTCTAGACGTATGCTAGACTTATGGGTCTATACATACAAGCCATGAGGCTTCGTTCATATTTTGTTTAAGTGATTCATATCTTTCTAAGATTATGTGGTACAAGACTTATACAACTTGTATATATGCAAGGATTTCGATTTCGATCTAAGTAGGCATCATTATTCTTGAATATTTAATTCACGTCTGACTTATGTATCAATACGGAATTTATGCCTAGGAGGTGGCGAGTTTGATTCCCACGGCTCACATCTATTTTCTTTAATTTTTTCACTCTCCTTCACTGCCTAGAGCTCGTGGGTTTGATTCCCAAGCTCACATTTCTTTTCTTTCATTTTCTTTACTCTCCTTTACTGCCTAGAGGTCGTAAGTTCTATTCCCACGCCTCACATTTCTTTTTCTTTCATTCATAGATTACTTATAGTGAGATCTTGGGTTCAATCCCAACTGACTCACATATTTGAAACATTATTTTCAAATTCCCCTAAACTTCAACATTAGCCGAAATTAAATGATCAATATGCTGGAAATTTTAATCAAATTTTCAGCCTACTTTCTTCAACATTTATGCGTAATTTACTGGGTAATTCGTAGATCATTTAATACGTTCTTAGGTGCTTTTTTCATGGATTCATTTAACCAAGAGATTATCACTCAAATCAGCCACATTTCAACTCATATGAACATCACGAATTACATAATCATTTGTACATGAAATACAACCACAACATCACATTTTAAATTTCTTAACCCGAGGCACATAGATAGGGTTCACATTGCACACATAGGTACACATAATTTCAGAAAAACATCAGTATAATTCACATAATTCTGAACATACATATAAACACATAGTCATCACGAAAGCACGTTTCATCCTTAGTTTTCTACCAGCAAACATAACAAAACTATGATTCAATGGGAGCTAGTGATAGGGACATGCAACGGGGAATAACCCTAGTTTTTGGAATAGATTCGTCTAAACCTTAAGGGTCTCTTGGGAAAGGGACCAATAGAGAAGAGATCCCATACCTTTTTCATGTCAAACACTAGACTTTCTTCCCACAAACTTCACCCAAGATCACGTCCAAATCTCCTCAAAGTCAACACCAAATCGACGGACAAACTTCTCTTTGCCTACGTGATTGATTTCGTTTATTTTCTTATATTTTCGTTTTTGAGTTCTTCAAGTGTGAAGAACATTGGTTTACCTACTGTTTTTCAAATTTATTTGGCAGAGAGAATCGTGAGTGAGAGTGATAGAGACGTGAGAGAGAGATGAGTGTAGGAGAGAAGAGTTTTCGTAGGACTAGGAGTCTAGTTTTGGACCTCGTCAATTACAATTTTACTTAATTATTAAAAAATCTGATTTCCTTTTATTTCAACTTAGTTAATAAATAATAAATATATATTAATTACATTAATTTACCAACTTAAATAAAAAATATTTTAGTTCATTATTTCCACCTAGTTTCGAACCTGGGTGGAACAAGACTTCACTTCAAAAGCCAATTTTTGGCCCTCTCTCCCCAAAATGCCCCTCCACCTTATTAATTATATGATTAATTATATATTTAGGATAATTACGATACTACCCTTAGCCTGGAAAAATTCCATTTTACCCTTAGACCCTCCAAACCTAAGATTTTCCCTTTTTAAGTCCGATAAAGACTCCTTCAAGTAAATCTTCGTATTCGAGAGCCCTACATGGTTGGACACAACCTTTTGTAGCACCACTAACTCCCCAAGTTAGTTGGCTTGGATTTAGCAAGGGTTCAGATGTCTGGTTCTATGCACATCAATCCGTGTTGAACCTGGTCTAATCGTAGGCATTCTAGACACATTAATTATTACTTAGCATATTCATTTTTAAGGTTGTTACAGAAATACCTCCTTCATAAGTTTATCCAAGTAAACCCAAAAGAAGTACATATAAGAGACGGCGTGGAGTTAGTGAATCATTTCCAACAAGAAAAAATAAGTGTTCAGTATGTAGGGCATTTGGCCACAAAAAAAGTACATGCCCAAATCAAAGTGCCCCATAAGAAGTGTTAAGAGTTGTGTTGTTGAATTTTGATGAATATTCTTTTTTATTTGAGGATGATCTTTATCATATAATCTTATTTAGAAATGCCCCAATGCGTGATTGATTGCTCTTCATTGTTTTTGTGTAAACACATGTCAAATATTGCTACAGGATATACTAGATGTGGCAACATATGCAACAAATATTGCTACAGGCGATTATCTGTAGCAACATATTCCACTTGTTGTGATTCGCCTGTAGCAACATTTGTTGCATATGTTGCCACATCTAATATATCTAAAAACACACTCCAACGTAATCATTATTTAGAAGTATATGTTGCGAAAAATGATTATATGTAGCAACATATGACTCAAATGGTACTATATATAATTATATGTAACAACGTACGAATCAAATGTTATGAGGGACGAATGTTGTGATATGACCATCAGTTGTAGCAACATTTGACTTAAATGTTGATGCATATGATCATCTGTAGCAACATATACTTTTAAATAATGATAACATGGGAGTGTGCTTTTAGGTATATTATAAGTGGCAACATATGCAATAAATGTTGCTACAGACGAATCAAATATAGCAACATATGCCACATGTTGTGACAGACGGATGTTGCTACATATAATCATCTGTAGCAACATATGACTCAAATGTTGCTACATATAATCATCCGTAGCAACATATGACTCAAATGTTACTACATATAATCATCTGTAGAAACATATACTTTTAAATAATGATTACGTGGGAGAGTGCTTTTACATATATATAAGATGTGGCAACATATGCAACAAGTGTTGCTACAGACGAATCAGTGTAGCAACATATGTCACATGTTGTGACGGACGAGTGTTGGTTCATATAATCATATGTAGCAACATATAAATCAAATGTTGCTACATATAATCATCTGTAGAAATATATACTTTTAAATAATGATTACGTGGGAGATTTCTTTTAGATATATTAGATATTTCAAGATATACAACAAATGATGCTACAGGCGAATAAGGTGTAGCAACATATGACTCAAATGTTGCTATATATTGTCACGACCCAAATCGAGCCGCGAGTGGCACCCACACATACCCTCCTATGTGAGCGAACCAATCAATCTAAACACCATCATTTCAAACATAATGAACAAAATACAATGCGGAAGACTTAAAACTCATTAACGAAATCAATCAAATAACTTCTAAATTTATCAATCATTATCCCCAAAATCTGGAAGTCATCATCACAAGAACATCTATCCTCAAATTACTAAATCTAAGAGTATCTAGGAAGCAAAAATAAATAAAAAGCTAGTCCATGCCGGAACTTCAAGGCATCAAGACATTAAGAAGAAGATCCAGTCCAAGCTAGAAGCATTAGCTCACCCTGAAATCTGGTGTAATGAAGACTGGCTAGAGTTGCGGTTTAGTTGAAGACGACGGTACGTTTGCTGCACTCCACAAATAAAAAGAAAGAAACATACGAGTAGGGGTCAGTACAAGGCACAAGTACTGAGTAGGTATCATCGGCCAACTCAAAATAGAAAACAGTATATGTCAGATAATAACATAAAACCAACCAAATACTTAACAGGTGATAGCAACACGCATAAGAATCATTTGCAACAACACTAATCACATTTATGAGGACTCAAGCCTCCACACTACTCATTTGGGAAATAGGTTCATTAAATTGAGTATATTAACATTTTTCAAGATTCATTCTCCTTACTATCCTGGTTTCAGAACGTGACACTCCGATCCTCATCATTCTATCCTGGTGTCGGAACGTGACACTCCGATCCTCATCATACTATCCTGGTGTCGGAACGTGACACCCGATCCATATACTATCCTGGTGTCGGAACGTGATACTCCGATCTATATTCTATCCTGGTGCCGGAACGTGACACTCCGATCCTCATCATACTATCCTTGTGTCGGAACGTGACACCCGATCCGTATACTATCCTGGTGTCGGAACGTGACACTCTGATCCTCATATACTATCCTGGTGTCGGAACGTGACACCCGATCCTCAATTACTATCCTGGTGTCGGAACTTGACACCCGATCCTTAATCTCACTACTTTAGTTCATCAAGCCTTCTTTTATACCAAGGCATCATCATTAACAAAGTAGATTAGGGTTTAAGATTCAACAGCCTCATCATGCTAATTCATCACAATTAGAATATTCATATCATGCAAGCACACAATTAAGCATATAGAAGACTTTATAATAATACCCAATACATATCATTCGCTATTAAGAGTTTACTACGAATAGCATAAACCATAACCTACCTCCACTGAAGAATTGTGATCAAGCAATCTACTTTTCCAATGCGTTGCTTTCCTCTTCGTTTCTCCTCTCTCTCATTCGTTCGTTCTCCCTCTCCTTGTTCTTTCTATTTTTCTTATTCAAACCCTCTTTATTTTACCCTAATTAGCATATAATTAAGTATAAAACATGATGAATTAACCCATTATTTATTTCAAGGTTATCTCCTTTAACCCCCAAGTAATTAAATTATTAACATTAACCTACTAACTTTATAATTATAGCAGGAATAGTCCAAAACGCCCCTTAAAACATTTAACAGAAATCCGAACCAGCCTGGGTTATGCAACCTCTGACGGTCCGTCATGGCTGTGACGGTCCGTCCTACAGGTCCGTCGCAAAGTTCAGAGAGTTAATTTCTGTGGAAAATGTGAGACGGTCTGTCGTGCCTGCAACGGTCTGTCCTGCCATTCCATCACAAAGTTCAGAGAGTCAATTTCAGTACCCAAATTTTAGAATTCTAAGTGTTTTGGAACGAGACCCCCTCGACGGTCCGTCGTGCCCATGACGGTCCGTCGTGGGATCCGTCGACCAAGACAGTTTTTCCAGAAATAAAACCTGCTGCTCAAAACGACTAAACAGGTCGTTATAATAGATACCAATTGTGGGAAAAAAGGAGTACCTGAATCTATAAACAGTTGTGGGTATCTTTCTTGCATATCAGCCTCCTTCTCCCAAGTGGACTCTTCAATCGGCCGATTCTTCCATTGAACCTTGATGGGGATTGCAATCTCCCTCGACCTCAACTTGCGGACTTCTCTATATAAAATAGCAACCGGCTCCTCCTCATAAGACAAATTCTCATCAAGCATAACTGAATCCCAACGAATGATGTAGTTTCCATCCCCATGGTATCTTTTCAACATAGACACATGAAATACCGGATGCACTCCTGGCAGCCCTGGAGGCAAGGCTAATTCATAAGCTACCTCCCCCACGCGCTTCAGAACTTCAAAGGGACCAATATACCTTGGGCGAAGCTTACCTCGCTTACCAAACCGCATCACCCCTTTCATGGGCGAAACCTTCAGCAAGACTTGCTCACCCTCCATAAACTCCAAGTCTCTAACCTTTCGATCTGCATATTCTTTTTGCCTACTTTGAGCCGCTAAAAGCTTTTCTTGAATGCATTTCACTTTATCTAACGATTCCCTCAGAAGGTCAGTACCCCAAGGTCTAACCTCGAATGCATCAAACCAACCAATGGGAGACCTACATCTCCTCCAACACTTGAATCGTTCGCTCAGACTGGCCATCGGTCTGAGGGTGGAACGCAGTACTTAGGTCCAACCTAGTACCCAATTCCGCGTGCAATGTTTTCCAAAACTTAGAAGTAAACTGCGTACCTCTATCTGATATGATGGAGAGTGGCCCCCCATGCAATCGAACAACTTCCGAGATGTAAAGTTTGGCTAACTTCTCTGCATTGTAAGTCACCTTGACCGGAATGAAATGAGCAGACTTAGTTAACCTATCAACAATCACCCAAATAGAGTCATACTTACCCATTGTCTTTGGAAGACCAACCACGAAGTCCATTGCGATTCTCTCCCACTTCCATTCCGGAATGGGCATTCTCTGAAGTGTTCCTCCGGGCCTCTGGTGTTCATACTTTACTTGTTGACAATTTGGACATTTGGCAACATAATCCACAATGTCACGCTTCATTCTACTCCACCAAAAATGTTGCTTTAGGTCACGCTACATCTTGGTTGCACCAGGATGTATAGAATACCTTGAACTATTAGCCTCTGTAATAATAGTGTGGATCAAATCATCGACGCGGGGTACACATACCCTTCCCTTAATTTTCAAAACACCTTCCTCATCAATTTTTGCTTCTTTAGCCTCTCCTCGCAACACCTTATCTCGGATCCGGATCAGTTTCTCATCAGTAAACTATTTTCCCTTAATCTTGTCAAGAAAGGAAGATCTTGCCTCCACACAAGCCAAAAATCCTCCCTTCTCATTTACTTCTAACTTCATAAAGTCATTAGCCAGAGTCTGAACCTCTCTAGCCAATGGGCGTCTAGAAACTTGCAAGTGAGCTAGACTTCCCATGCTTCCTGCCTTTCTACTTAAAGCATCTGCCACAACATTAGCTTTTCCCGGATGATACAAGATAGTGATATCGTAGTCCTTCAGTAGTTACATCCATCTCCTCTGTCTCAAGTTCAAATCCTTCTGAATAAAGACATACTGTAGGCTACGATGGTCCGTATAGACTTCACACTTAACCCCATATAGATAGTGTCTCCACTGCTTTAATGCAAACACTACTACGGCCAACTCCAAATCGTGGGTCGGGTAATTACGTTCGTGCACCTTCAATTGCCTTGAAGCATAAGCAATTACATTCTTCTCTTGCATTAGCACTGCACCCAAGCCAGAATAGGATGCATCACAATAAAAAATAAAATTCTTACCTTCCACTGGCAGGGTAAGAATTGGTGCGGTAGTCAACAAAGTTTTGAGCTTCTGAAAGCTTTCTTCACACTCGTCCGACCATACAAATGGGACACTCTGCTTAGTCAAATTTTTCAATTGGGAAGCAACAGAGGAGAATCCTTTGACAAATCGGCGGTAGTAGCTAGCTAAACCAACAAAGCTCCTCACCTCTGTAACATTAGTGGGTCTTGTCCAACTCTTCAGTGCTTCGATCTTGGAAGGATCCACCATCACTCCATCCTTAGAAACCACATGCCCCAAGAAGGACACTGAATTTAGCCAAAACTCACACTTGGAGAATTTGGCATAAAGCTTTTTCTCCCTCAACATTTCCAATACAATTCTCAAGTGCTCCTCATGTTCTTTCTTACTCTTTGAGTATACCAGTATATCATCAATGAATACAATCACAAAGAGATCCAAATATGGCTTAAAAATCCCATTCATCAAGCTCATGAAAGCGGCAGGGGCATTCGTAAGCCCAAAAGACATCACTAAGAACTCATAATGCCCATACCTGGTTCGAAAAGCAGTCTTGGGCACATCCGTTGCCCGTATTTTCAATTAATGATAGCTAGACCTCAAATCGATTTTTGAGAAGGTACAAGCACCTTGTAACTGATCGAACAAATCATCGATGCGAGGAAGAGGATACTTGTTCTTAACAATTACCTTATTCAGTTGTCTGTAGTCTATGCACATCCTAAAACTTCCATCCTTCTTCTTCACAAACAAAACAGGAGAACCCCAAGGAGATGTACTTGGTCTAATAAAGCCTTTGCTTAACAACTCTTGAAGTTGGGCCTTTAACTCTCTTAACTCAGCGGGAGCCATTCTGTAAGGGGGTATGGAAATGGGGCGAGTACCCGGTTCCAGATCAATGCAGAAGTCAATATCTTTATTCGGTGGCATACCAGGAAGATCTGCAGGCAACACATCCAGAAACTCACGGACTATCGAAACCGACTCAATTGAAGGTACTTGGGTAGTGTCATCCCTGAGATGTGCCAAGAAAGCTAAACACCCGTTACTAACTATTCTCTTAGCACGAAGAAAGGAGATGATACAAACCGGAGTGGAAGTGTAGTTGCCCTCCCACACTAACGGATCTGTCCCAGGCTTGGCCAACGTTACAGTTTTTGCATTACAATCTAAGATCGCAAAATTCGGAGAAAGCCAAGTCATACCCAGAATTACATTGAAATCAACCATTTCTAAAATAACCAAGTCTACATGAGTATTGCTCCCCACAAAAGTCACAAGACAAGACCTATATACCTTTTCAACTACCACAGACTCACCCACCGGAGTAGAAACACGATTAGGCATGTCAAGCATTTCACAATGTAAATTAAGACCAGTAGCAAATGAGGAAGATACATATGAAAATGTGGAGCCAGATCAAATAATACAGAAGCCATGCAATCACAAACCAAAAGATTACCTGTGATAACAGCATCAGATGTCTCCGCTTCAGACCGCCCGGGGAAAGCGTAACAATGGGCCCTATCACCTGTCTGCCCGTTGCCCCTACCATGTTGTGCTGTAGTGGCTCCAGTTTGCCCGTCACCCCGGCCGTTTTGGTGACCACCATTACCTCGGCCACCCCGTCCTCCAGAATGACGGCCTCTTCCATGACCACCTCTACCTCTGACTATTGGGGGTCTGTAACTCTGTTTTGGACAATACCTCTTAATGTGTCCAGTCTCCCCACATCCATAAAACTCTCTGGATTCAAGCATAGGTCTTTGTGAGAATGACGCAGTCTGGGGATAACCTCGAAACTCAGAGAAGTGTTGACCGGTCTGCGGTGGACCCCCAACTACAGTCTGCAGTGAAGATTGAATGGGTCGGACTGGATAACCTCCTGAACCCTGCCCTCGGGAGTAAGAACCATTAAACTCACCTCCCTTACGAAACCTTTTTGATGTCGATGCCATGGTGAAGTCATCTGGCTTCACTCCCTCTACCTCTATCACGAAGTCTACCACTTCCTGAAAGGATTTTGCTGTAGCTGCTACCTGTAAGGCTGAAATCCGCAATTCTAACCTCAACCCCTTCACAAAACGGCGAATCCGCTCTTGTGGACTGATACAAAGTTGGGTGGCATACCTGGATAATGCACGAAACTTAGCCTCATATGCAGTAACTGACATCCTGCCTTGCTCTAGGCTCAAGAACTCATCTCTCCTCCTATCCCTCAAGGTCCGGGGGATATACTTCTCCATAAACAAGCTAGAGAATGACACCCAAGTCATAGGTGGTGCCTGTGCGGGTTGACACTCAACATGTGACCGCCACCACATTTTGGCATTTCCCTTAAACTGATAGGTTACAAACTCAACGCCAAATCGTTCCACTATGCCCATTTTATGTAGTAACTCATGACAATCAACAAGAAAATCGTAGGAATCCTCAGATTCAGCACCCTTGAAGACTGGAGGTTTCAATTTCAAGAAATTACTGAAAAGTTCATGCTGATCACTTGTCATTATAGGCCCTGTAGTCAAACGAGGAAACGTGCCTATTTCCAATGAGGCATCCATGAGGGGAGCCTCAGCAGCGGCCTGTCGTACTTCCGGAACCTGAGGTGCTGGTGCAGAAAACACTGGAGGTGTCTGGCCTTGATCAGATAACCCGCTAAGATAAGCAAGAACCTGATTAATCATCTCTGGGGTAGGTTGGGGTGGTAATTCCTCATTCTGCACTTGCTCATTTTCCCCTTCCTCACCCTCTCTTACTACTTCCTCAGTCGGTGGAGGAGTCACCGCCCTAGTACTAGTTGGGCTAGGTGCTTGTCCTCTTCCCTTAGAGGACGTCCTCCCACGACCTCTACCACGGCCTCTCGCCACTACTCCTCTTCGAGCTACAGCCCCAGTGGCTGGCTCAGTTGCATCTTGTCTTGCCGGTGTTGGTGTTGGCGCCGCTGTTGTTCTAGTTCTAACCATCTGCGAAATAGAGTGAAGATGGTCAGATACCAATTTGTATCACCTAGATACCAATTGGATTTAAGTAATAGCATGAAAGAAAGAAAGAAAGAATGGAATTTTCCTAAAGTCTTATAGCCTCTCAAAGAAAATTAAAGGTGTCCCCCTACCGTTCCTTAAGACTCTACTAGAATTGTTCTTATGTGATGAGACCAACGAACCTAATGCTCTGATACCAAGTTTGTCACGACCCAAATCGAGCCGTGAGTGGCACCCACACTTACCGTCCTATGTGAGCTAACCAATCAATCTAAACTCCATCATTTCAAACATAATGAACAAAATACAATGCGGAAGACTTAAAACTCATTAACGAAATCAATCAAATAACTTCTAAAATTTATCAATCATTATCCCCAAAATCTGGAAGTCATCATCACAAGAACATCTATCCTCAAATTACTAAATCTAAGAGTATCTAGGAAGCTAAAATAAATAAAAAGATAGTCCATGCCGGAACTTCAAGGCATCAAGACATTAAGAAGAAGATGCAGTCCAAGCTAGAAGCATTAGCTCACCCTGAAATCTGGTGTAATGAAGACTGGCTAGAGTTGCGGTTGAGTTGAAGACGACGGTACGTTTGCTGCACTCCACAAATAAAAAGAAAGAAACATACAAGTAGGGGTCAGTACAAGCAACAAGTATTGAGTAGGTATCATCGGCCAACTCAAAATAGAAAACAGTATATGTCAGATAATAACATAAAACCAACCAAATACTTAACAGGTGATAGCAACACGCATAAGAATCATTTGCAACAACACTAATCACATTTATGAGGACTCAAGCCTCCACACATACTCATTTGGGAAATAGGTTCATTAAATTGAGTATATTAACATATTTCAAGATTCATTCTCCTTACTATCCTGCTGTCGGAACGTGACACTCCGATCCTCATCATTCTATCCTGGTGTCGGAACGTGACACTCCGATCCTCATCATACTATCTTGGTGTCGGAACGTGACACCCAATCCATATACTATCCTGGTGTCGGAACGTGACACTCCAATCAATATTCTATCCTGGTGCCGGAACGTGACACTCCGATCCTCATCATACTATCCTGGTGTCGGAATGTGACACCCGATCCATATACTATCCTGGTGTCGGAACGTGACACTCTGATCCTCATATACTATCCTGGTGTCGGAACGTGACACCCGATCCTCTATTACTATCCTGGTGTCGGAACGTGACACGCGATCCCCTAATCTCACTACTTTAGTTCATCAAGCCTTCTTTTATACCAAGGCATCATCATTAACTAAGTAGATTAGGGTTTAAGATTCAACAGCCTCATCATGCTAATTCATCACAATTAGAATATTCATATCATGCAAGCACACAATTAAGCATATAGAAGACTTTATAACACTACCCAATACATATCATTCGCTATTAAGAGTTTACTACGAATAGCATAAACCATAACCTACCTCCAGCGAAGAATTGTGATCAAGCAATCTACTTTTCCAACGCTTTGCTTTCCTCTTCGTTTCTCCTCTCTCTCGTTTGTTCGTTCTCCCTCTCCTTGTTCTTTCTATTTTTCTTATTCAAACCCTCTTTCTTTTACCCTAATTAGCATATAATTAAGTATAAAACATGATGAATTAACCCATTTTTTATTTCAAGGTTATTTCCTTTAACCCCCAAGTAATTAAATTATTAACATTAACCTACTAACTTTATAATTATAGCAGGAATAGTCCAAAACGCCCCTTGAAACATTTAACAGAAATCCGACCCAGCCTGGGTTACGCAACCTGTGACGGTCCGTCATGGCTGTGACGGTCCGTCCTACAGGTCCGTCGCAAAGTTCAGAGAGTTAATTTCTTCGGAAAATGTGTGACGGTCCGTCGTGCCTGCGACGGTCCGTCCTGCCATTCCGTCACGAAGTTCAGAGAGTCAATTTCAGTACCCAAATTTCATAATTCTAAGTGTTTTGGAACGAGACCCCCTCGACGGTCCGTCGTGCCCATGACGGTCCGTCGTGGGATCCGTCGACCAAGACAGTTTTTCCAGAAATAAAACATGCTGCTCAAAACGACTAAACAGGTCGTTACACATATAATCATCTATCCCAATATACTTTTCACTTATGATTACGTGGGAGTGTGCTATTAGATAATACCTTTTGTTTAATAATCACAACCCTTCACTTCACTCTGTTGAAACGTCATGTGTTTCAACATTTCAAAATTTTTTGCCTTTATACGAACACAAAAAGGGAGAGAAGATAAAAGTTGTCTTCTCTTCTTCTATTCTTCTTCATTCTCAAAAATGGTTTCAACTAGTTTAAACCTCTACGAATCACTCCGAACTGAACTAGTAATTCTTATCGTTGAAAGGGTTACTTCCTACTCTCTTGAAAATTTAGTTAGTGTTAAATTATGTTCTAGGTTCCTCAATGATGTTGTTAATGAACGTTCTGCATATCAGAAGGTTACACTGGCAAGATTTCCCACTGAACCTACATGGACGAGGAATCAACATGCCGTGTCTTTCTTGAATATTTGCATAGCATCGGAGAACTTAGAAGCCTTATACAGAAAAGGTGTGATAATTTTACTGTTTTTAGTACTTTTTCACCTTGCATCAATTTATATTGTAATCTTAGTGTGTTGTTTCTTTTATAGCTTGATTTTTTCAATCCTAATGATCCAACGTCACTAAGAATGGTTAAAAAAATAGTAGAAGGTGGCCACCGTGGTGCAGAGTATGTGCTTGCCGTAATTTCAATCTTTGTAGGCGGTATTTCCTTGAGACAAGGCTTGATGTACATTGCCAACATGAAAAAATGTTGACACTATTTACGGTGCATTTTAAATCAAATATAGTTGAATGAAGCTAATATTTTGGGTGTAAGACCCATTTGTTGCAATGTGCATGAACCCCAACAAAATACCCACAGGATTGGTTGGGCCAAAGAAAGTGAGATGAAGATGATATTTTTTGTGAATTGTGTATTTGTGAATTAGAACTATATTATCTAGTTAAATTTCTTCCGCATACTACTGTGTGGGAATAATTTAATTTGTGTTGAAGACGATGTTTATTTTATTGCTTTTTTTATTTATTTTTAAATTATATATGTTGCAACATATTATATTACACATGGTGAAAATGTTGTCTTCACTTGTTTTGTACTTATTTTTTCGAATTATGATATAACAAATTATGGTCGTACACAACACTCTCTATTGTTATACCTTATTTTATTGATTGTTTATGTTCTAAATCACTAAAATTTGGTTCAAATTTCCATTTTTCCTTTCCTAAATCCATCAAATCATCTATTAGTGTCTCCTTGATTTTTCATCTGTAGCAACATACGTTGTTTCTGTTGTCAAAGTCGCAACATATAATGAAACTGTTGCAATATATAATTATAATAAATCAGTCTCTTGGGGATTAATTCAATTAAATTGTCACGTATTTCGATATGTAACACCAATATATAGTCCTACAACATGTCTAAGTAACAAATTATGGTCGTAGACAACACTCTCCGTTGGATTATAGCAATTATATTTATAAAGACAATCATCTCACTAGTTCGTCATGCATTTTCCTAGTTAATTCATATGATATTTTTATAACAACCTTCTAAATCATTGTTCGAAATGTCATACGTTATTATTATTGATTATTTATGTTCCAAATCACTAAAATTTTGTTCAAAATTCCATTTTCCTTTCTAAAATCGATCAAATCATCTATTAGTGTCTCCTTGATTTTTCATCTGTAGTAATATATATTATTTCTGTTGTTAAAGTCACAATATATAATGAAACTGTTGCAATATATAATTATAACAAATTGGTATTTGGGGCTTAATTCAATTAAATTGTCACGTAATTTGATATGTAACACCAGTATATAGTCCTACAACATTTCTAAGCAACAAATTATGTTCATAGACAACACTCTCCAAAGGATTATGGCAATTATATTTATAAAGACAATCATCTCACTAGTTCATCATGCATTGTCCTAGTAAATCTAAATGATAATTATATAACACCCTTCTAAATCATTGTTCCAAAACTTATACCTAATTATTATTGACTATTTATATTCTAAATCATTAAATTTGGTTCAAATTTCCATTTTTTCCTTTCCTAAATCGATCGAGTCATCTATTAGTGTCTTCTTGATTTTTCATTTGTAGCAACATACGTTGTTTTTGTTGTCAAAGCCGCAACATATAATTTAATTGTTGCAACATATAATTATAGCAAATCGTTCTTTTGGGGCTTAACTCAATTAAATTATCACGTAACTCGATAAGTAACACCAATATAAAGTCCTACAACATGTCTAAGTAACAAATTATGGTCGTAGACAACACTCTCCATTGGATTATAGCAATTATATTTATAAAGACAATCATCTCACTAGTTTATCTGATTGGCCTTTCGTTAAACCAAATTTCGGTACTCCCATGGTATGCTGTCAAATACTATACTAAGTCGAATTTGTGATGATGAAAATGATACTATGTTGAATGTTAAAATGTATTGCAAACATGAAGATCTACATTCAATGCAAACTTCATGGTCAAAAGAAACTGCAGGTCACGGATTTTGGTCTTGTCCTCGATATCATGTATGTATGCTTATATCTAAAATATTTGGAGATTTCAGATCTCTTTATTGTTTTTAATTAAAATTTATTTCTTTGTGGTTTGTATTTAGGAGAATTCATGCAACTTCTTTCGACAGAGGGATCGTGAAGATGTTGATACACGATCCAAGTTCGGTATTCTCTGATTGGCGATCAAAATTAAGGAGTTGGACACTGTTGATGAAAGTCATATCAAAAGAAGTACCGAATGAGGATGAAGGAGAAGAAAAAGACCAAATTTATTGCATCTGGAAGCTAATGTTGGTATTCTTTGTTTTTTTTTTTTTTTTTAAGCATTACCAAGAAGAATTTTGTAGGGGATACAAAATTATTCTATTGTTGTGTACAACCAATACAATTATCATAGTTGTGGAATTAAATAGACGTAATTTTGCACTCTTAATCAAAAACAATTATTATATAGTCGTGACGGACGAATGTTGCGATATATGCATTATGTATAGCAACATATGACTCAAATGTTGCTACATATAATCATCTGTAGCAACATCTGACTCACATGTTGCTATGTATAATCATCAGTGGCAACATATGCCACAAATGTTGCTACAAGCGAATCATATGTAGCAACCTATGCCACATGTTGTCACGCTCAAATGTTGCTACATAAAATCATCTGTAGCAACATATGACCCAAATGTTGCTACATAAAATCATCTGTAGCACCATATGACTCAAATATTTCCATATATAATCATATGTAGCAACAAGTTCAACAAATGTTGCTACAGGCGAATCATTTGTTGCAACATATGCCACATGTCGTGAAGGATGAATATTGCAATATACGCATCAGCGGTAGCAACATATGACTCAAATGTTGCTACATAAAATCATATGTAGCAACATATGACTCAAATGTTGCTACATAAAATCATATGTAACAACACATAAATCAAATGTTGCTATATATAATAATCTGTAGCAACAAATGCAACAAATATTGCTACATGCGAATCATCTGTAGCAACATATGACTCAAATGTTGCTACATATAATTATCTGTAGCTACATATGGCTCCAATGTTTCTACATATTATCATCTGTAGCAACATGTTGTGAAAGAGAAATTGATAAAATAAACATTGTGTTTAAATACTTTCTCTTTAATATAAAATAAAACAACATAATCGATAAATTAAACATTGTCTTTTATTACAAACATAATGTAAAGGATGTAAGCTCTGAGATATTATCCCATCAGCCCAAACATATTGCATCCGTTCAATTAGATTGTCACATAACAGTGAATTGGGTGGATGCAATTCTGTCCGACTAAATCAAATGCTCGATGAATGCAATGGAATATGATCTGAATACCAATCACCTACATTTTGTACCATAGGTTCTATTAGACCGTTAGTTTCTCATGGTTGAGTGAGAAACTTCTCTGGAAAATGATACATTGTTCAACTCCGCTTCAACAATTTAGGCAGCAACTCGATGACATGTTGTATGAGTGTGAAAAACTTTCATAGTCCGTAACCATCAGGTTGTAGTCATAAACATTGATCAATCCCTCGTGCAAGAGAATCTGAAGAGTCACGAAATGGGTGCCCACGTGTTCATGACTGTCAAAATCCTCTTTGCATCAATCCACTCTATGCCTCCAGGAGTTGGCCTAATACCAGTGACATAGTCAATCATATCATCATCCCATACAAAGTCATCTATGACTCATGATTTTACCACCAACGATTGTTTCCTCATCCCTCATTTGATTATATATATGTAGGAAGTTCATATAGAAGTTGAGATCCAGGAATTTATCTCTAGGATCATAGTATTCCGGGTATTTCGAATGCGTATAACGCATGAGGTTAAGGATTTCGTCAATATACTGAAATAAAAATAAATATTAAATACTTAGGAAGAGTATTCACTGAAAAGATACAAGAAAATAGTTAACAATATAAAAAGTAGGATTACACCACAAAACTGTTAGGCTTGTCATATTCCTGAAATCTTGACCGGTAAAAACATGCATGTCGTATTCCATTCGAATATCCTTTGCACTCGTCACCTTCAACACTTCGGCTTTTTGAGCTATAGAGGGACGCCTATTAATATTCAACTTTTTATACTCCATCACTTCCTCCATTACGGCCCTTGGAATTTCTCCAAACATCTTCCTCTTCAAATTTTGCATTGCCTTGGCAAATTATTCTTTTCTCCGCTTGGACTGTGGAGTATATGCATGCCGCACATTCTTTGATACAATGCCCTTCACACCCCTCTTGTTATTTAATTCATTGACAGCTTCACTCAATTTTTGAAGATACATGATAGAATCTTCATCATGTTTCTTAAACTTGTCACAGAGAAATACACAACATCGTATACAGTAGGTAGCCCCTTCGTGTTGTCCAGTACCAGCACCATCAGCAGCACCAACACCAACACCAACAGCAGCACCAACACCAACACAACACCAGCACCATAATCATCAACAATACCATCAAAAACAACTAATTCATTAACGACTTCATTAGGAACTCTTTCTCTTTTGATGGTTGTTGCTCCAGCCAACACCAGTTTAACTCTATCCAAAACAGGATCAAAAATTGTTTCAACCAACCCTAGAGTTATTAGATATGGCATTTGCAATTCCTCTTCTGTTGGGGTAATGCATGGATGCACAACCTAAAATTGTAAAAAATGAGTCATCAGTAAGAATTACCATGTTGCTACATATGAATTATTTGTTGTGACACGTGTCACAAATGTTGCTACAGATGAATCATCTGTAGCAACATGTGTCACATGTTTCTACAGATGTTTCGTATATTGCTACATGTGAAACAAATGTTGATACAGACGAATCATGTGTTGCGACATGTGCCATAAATATTGCTACAGATTATTCAATTGTTGCTACATGTGACACAAATATTGCTACAGACGATTCATGTGTACCAACATGTGTCACATGTTGCAACACATGAATCGTCTGTAGCAACATTTGTGGCACTTGTCGCAATAGATGAATCATATGTGGTAACATTTGTTGCACATGTCACAACACATGATTCGTCTGTAGGAACATTTGTGTCACATGTTGCAACAGATGAATCATCTGTAGCAACATGTCATATAAATGTAGTAACATATGCCTGCAATATACTAGTAATAACTTACTGCATCAAAGGAGGGTTAAAAAGATCTGGAATATGCCCTTCTTTGGTAGTATTTGTTCTTTCCATCAACCATCTCGTCATCCTTGGGGATGATCTCTCTAATTCTCTAATTACTTGATTTGTCAAATAAGCAATGACTTCAAATGCCCAGGGCTATTAAAAAAAAGCATGTCAATAATCAAATGTTGAACTATTACTTATATAATATAAAAAAATTAAAAACATTCAGCTTTACCATGAAAGCCCATGGAAAACCCAAACAAGTTACAGGTCTTTTTTCCTAAAGGCCTAAAAATATAGTAGATAGTTAGATGAAAGCTCTCATGACCCCACTGGTAGTTCTTGAAAGCTTCAATATCCTGACAAAAATTGACATACTTTAAAAGTATGTTGTTGCCCCGATCTTTCGGCAAAAGTATATTATGTGTAAACCAAAGTAAGCACAATGACTCCTTGTGCTTCCTTGGTGTATCCGCCCGTTCCAACAAACTTAATAAGTCAGAATTTTTAATGTTTTTGCCAACAATGGACATCAAGTATTTCTCCTCAGTTGGCAGTGACTATTGTCCTGCTTCTGCTACTTCGTTTAACTACTTTCTTTCTTCGTGGTTCTGTTTTAACAATGTATTCAGGGATGGACTCAACAAGAGGGTGACATTTTAGCCCTGTAACTATGACAAACTCTCTTATGCAAAAGAAAGTTGGCATGCTACGATAACTAATTAGAATCTCATCCATCTTATTGGGATTTTCATAAATGAACCTTCTTTTAAGAAGTTCATATACGATGGTCATTTTAAAACGTGGAAGTGGATTAATGGGTAAATCAAGAAACTGACCAAAACAACTATTTCTCAAAAAATCTTCCAATTGATTTCTCTTGAGGATATACCTAAAATTGACGAAAAGGTCATCCCAGGATTGACCTAATAATGCTGTTACCATTCGCATCAGGTTGTAGATGCACAGGGAAAGTGTTTGCATTGATGAGTTTAATCTCATCATCACCACTAGCATTGAACTCTTCATAAAGTTCTTGTTCTTCTTCATGAACTTCATTTATTTTTTCTTGTTGTGCAACAACTACTACTTCTATATTTTCCCCTTCTTCTTCCTGAACTTCATCTATTTTTCCGTGTTCCTAAACTTCTTCTTGTTTTCCATCTTCTTCCTCCACTACTTGTCTTTGTTCATTTTCCTTTTGACAAAACTCTATTTTCGGTTGAGAAGAAGAAACTGCTTCAGTTTTAATATTTTCTAATAGTGTAAGATTTTCGTTCCTCTTCCTAGCAATTTTAGTCCTAGAACTCTTGTGCATCTTTGTTTGGTCAGATGTATCAATATCAAGTTTTCTTTTCACAGGAGCTATTATATTTGTATCTGCAACCACAAAAATAAAATATTTGAAAGCCACAAAATGAGCTACAACCACAAGTCAAAACAGGGAAATAAGGAGATAAGCAAGCAAAATGCAGAACCCTAGCTAATTAAATATTACTAGATAAGATATATATCAATGATAAAGTAGAAATTATAAGGACAACACAACACTGCCTTTGTTGTAGAAGATGATCTGTGAATGAAGGAAGAGAAGAAGATAAGAAAAGGAGAAGTGTATTGTACTGGCAAACGGAAAGGAGAAAACTGAAATTAATTGTTAGTATAAATAAATAAATCTTGGAATACGAAACGACACATTTATAGAAGAGAGGAGAGAGGAGGAGAGAGAGGAGAGGAAAATGAAAATTTAAGCCATTTAATTTTTTTTACTAGGACAATTAAAAATGTGACATATGTTGCCACATATATACTATATGTTGATACATATAGATGATATGTTGCCACATACAATTTTGTCGTGTTTATTGCTATAAAAATTACATATGTTGGGACGTATCTTCTATCTGATGCTATAGATGATTTGCCTGTTGCCACATATAATTTTGATCCTTTCCATCATAATTGACATTTGTTTAAACAAAATCAAGATAATCATAAAAACATTTTAATACATAACCACTTATCTAATCGATGGTTGTAAACACAACATTTTCATCGATCTTAGTTTTTTTTAGTTCTACGCCTCTGGGTCTTCATTGTCACTAATTTAACCATTTTGAGCCTTTACAATCCCATAATTCCATAGGAGTGAAGCATATCTCAAGTGAAGGGTGCTATCACTAATTCCACATGATGGTACTTGTAATCCATCACTCAAATACTCAGTGTATGCAGCAACAAAAATTCGACAATCTCTGCATGGTATATCATCAATCAGAAAATATAATAACATCACATTTTGATAGTCGTAAGACAAAATAATATTTGATACTTATAGACTACTTCTTTCCTGTTGGGCAATACCAGTAACATGACTGACTTCGAATGGGTGAGATTTGTTCTTTCCTTGGTAACATTTAAGAACTTACTAGTTGGTTCGCTCATTTTGCTCAAAAACTCCACTCAACTCAAGGTAGTTTGGCAACATTGTAACCATCTTTTGAATCTCAGAATATAGTTTTCTATTAGACCTATTTGACGACATGGAATCATACACTTTATACACCATTCCTTCAATGCAACGACTGTCAAGACCCAATGGAATTCCGCATTACTATTTACAGGGACATAAACATCATCCGTCCAGTGCCAAGGAATTCCATAAGGTATAGAAAACCCTTTCATTATGTCAATGATTTTATCCACATATTCACTAAAATTGTCAATATATGTTTAGAAAAAATAAGTAGTGATGGTATATTGATATTTAGAATGAATCTGCTGCTTCGACTTCTTACGCAAATAGTAAAATATGACATCCACATATTGCACACATAGATTAAACAAAGTGTATCAACTTAATTGTATATATTCATGTACTAAACAATACATATAAAAGTGGGTCTCATCATTCAAGCATCTATTGGGTTGAGACATTACGTAGAACCAGTCCTTATTAATTGGAAATGAAACTACTAAATCAAGTTGGTCAAATTCATGTTTTGAGCAATTGGCTAAGTAGTGATCCTCCTTATTTCCTCTACAATTGTGTAATCATTATAAATCTTATTTATTGGACAACAAGAATCAATTCAAATAATAATTGAACGACGCTATTTTACTTACTTTTTGCATGATGCTTGGAAAGACCCTCGTTTATCCATTGCGAGAAGGATGACATTAGTTAAGTTGGACCCTCACCGTCAATGTTAAAATCTTCAAATGCATATTGTCTCTTCACATCACAACTGACAACTTCAACTTTTTTCCCTTTCTTTTTTCACTTTCTCTTTTTCTTTCTACTTCACCTTCTCTTTCTTCTTCTCCTTCTCCTTCTCCTGTTTTGCCTTCTTCTCCTTCTCCTTCTCTTCATTTGCTTTCTTCTTCTTCTCCTTCTCCTTCACCTGTTTTGACTTCTTCTCCTTCTCCTTCTCTTCATTTGACTTCTTCTCCTTCTCCTCCTTTGCGTTCTTCTCATTTTCCTTCTCCTCCTTCTCCTTATCCTCCTTTGCCTTCTTCTCCTTTTCTTTCTTCTCAATAATCATAGAAAGTGTTTGAGAAATAGATTTTTTAAACCTCCTACATTTCAAAGGCTGTGAAATCTTCTGGGTCTATGCACATCAATATTTGAGACATTTCCTTAAAAATATTAGTGACTTTTTTAACATGACTAAAAAATAATCATGTTGCTGCTCACATTTTTTGCATAAAAAAAAGAGCATTTCATGTTAGAAGATTGAATTGTTGTCATGGATGAAGCTTCTTGTATCATTTCATCTACAAGGTAAATAAAAAAAATATTGAGATTTTATAATTCATTATAAAAAAATAATAAAAGTATGTTGCAACCAATTGATAGTTTGTTGCGATAAATTAACATATGTTGCAACATATGTACCTACAGTTGCGCAACATATGCATCTTATGTAGCAACAGATGCATCATATATTGACATATCTGTACAGATTATTTCAACATTTGAATCTTATGTGGCAAGAGATGACCATATATCACTAAAATGTGGCAACTTACGCTAAATATATTTTGGACGCTTGAACAACACCATATTTCTAAAATCATATCAATAAAATGGCCAAAAAAAGAACAAAAAATGACTTTTCACTGAATGATAAATTACATATACATTTCCTCAAAATAAGGATTTTTTGAGTTGATTGATTTTCTTTCAAAAATGATAAATAATACACACTATTAAGTCGATTATTCTTTTTTTACACCTACAGAACATTTTATTGTTCATTAATCCAAGAAAAAAACTTCAAAAATTGTAAAGTATTTCAAAAAAATAACTTACTCATTTCTAGTCGAACACGATTACAGTTCAGAAAGATGAGAGAGTAATGGAGGACTGGAGAGAAAGAGAAAAACCTGTAGAGGAAGAACAACGACGGTTTTCGAATTTCTAAGGAAGAAGATAAACAATCACCAAGGGAGGAAGAAAAGAAGAGAGAAAAGAGAGGAAGGAAGATGAAAAGATTTTATTTTTTTAAAATGATTAGGTTTGAATTATAAAAGTGTTTTAT